>AP028426.1:15974229-16177105 GCA_036509395.1 Antheraea yamamai | reverse complement strand
TATGAACACGCATCACTGATATATACTGCGTTCACGATAAAACCTCACCAAGATAATCATAAAGTATATCTTTGAGTAGTATTTAGTCTTCGTTTCATTAGAATCGGTTCACTCTATTAAAAGTTATTGTAAGTTTAATGACGACTCGACTTAAGTACTAGAGTAAAGTAGATGTTTTATACATCGGGCTCCACGCGTGTTACGTGGTTCAATCAGTGTCCAAACCAAAACATCAGTGTTACAGATCCATACCGAAAGAAAAACCCGAAGAGTTCGCCGATTCGCTGAGAATCCATAATTTAAAATCTAGCAATGACTGGTTAGAAAACTTCGAGTAACGGCATGATTTGGCCTTCAAGAAAGTGCGAGTGTAACATAAACCCCTGATAAGTTAAAAATATAACCTAAAATATTTTGTGTTTCCCTTGGATTTTAACTTATCGAGATCTACTGTATGTTAGTTTTCTGTCCGTGTGTATGTGACTGAACTCGTCCTAAACGGCAGATTTTGATGAAATTTTTATGTATGTTCAGATGGATTCAAAAATGGCTTAGGTTCACAACTGGACCCGGAAAGAGTCGACGCGGTTGACTTTTAGGATAAAAAAACAGGACGACGTCCGCCGGGCCCACTAGTAATCTAATTTAAGAGCAGAATACATGTGTTTTCTCAAAACAAGCAATTTGTAAGTTTGTTCCAAATGTATTTAGGTTTCTTTGTTTTTTTTTAAGCTTACTAATTGACATTACTTTCTAATTTAATATATGTCATAGTGGGAGCAATCTTACGAAGATTTATCATAGGTGTTTGTTATCAGCGCCATCTATTATTTTCTTTGTTAACCAATACTGGCAATGTATTGTTAATGCACTTCTAATTAATTATTGTTAATGTGGTTTATTCTAAATTATTGAGTAATTTAAATTTGATTAAACTGTTCATAACTTTCACCTATTTTTCACATGAGCAATGATAGAAATCACTTAGTAATCCACATCAACAATAATTAAATAGAAGTGCATTAACAATACATTGCCAGTATTGATTAACATAGAAAATAATAGATGGCGCTGTTAGCAAACACCTATGATAAATCTTCGTAAGATTGCTCCCACTGTGACATTATATAAATTTCTTCTATACATGTGTATGTCACTGAACGCCTCCTAAACGGCTGGATCGATTTTGATGAAATTTTGTGTGCATGTTCCAGTGGATCCGAGAATGGTTTATATTCACAAATGGACCCGGTAGGTGGCGCTGCAGTTGAATTTTAGATTTTTTTTATTATCAAGGCAGGACGACGACCGCCCGACCCGCTAGTGACATATATATTCTTTTATTTCTTTATCATTCAAATGTGCTATTTTTTTAAGTTTTACCGACATCGTTTAGAACAACATAATTTTCGTGAATTTTAAATGATTGAATTTTTCAGTGTCTTAGCTTATGATTATTCATGAAAATAATATTCTCACATTGACATTTAAAAACCCAAAACTCGAATAAAAGAAGCGCTCAAAACCGGTCGCATAAACTCTCCAAAAAGTGGTTAAGTTATGCGATAAACTTATGATTTTGTAAATTCAACTTTACCTGAATGATTTAAAGTTGTTATAACAAGGACGCAAGTGACGCGAGACTATTTGAAATGAGTGCATAATCCAAAATTATGCACTCATTTTTGTTTGCCGTCTGTGAGACGTTAAGTGTGCATCTTGGGTTTTTATATATCAGTGTATTCCAATTTGTTTCTTCGCTAGAGAGTTTCAATGTGTTATTAGTAGTGAGTTAGTATTCATTAATTCTTATCATCATCATTACATAATATAAAACAAAGTCCCCTACCGCGTCTGTCTGTCTGTCTGTTCGCGATAAACTCAAAAACTACTGAACGGATCTTTATGCGGTTTTCACCAGTCGATAAAGTGATTCACGAGGAACGTTTTGGTATATAATTTGTCCAGGATTTTTTTACAATCAGGGCGGGACAACGTCTGCCGCGCCGGCTAGTAATATATAACATCAATTGTCATAATATGGAAATGTCTATTATAAAAATTACAAATGACTTTTTAATTCTATTCATGTTGCGAGGTACATACTTTATTTCATTACAATTAACAATTAGAACTGAAGAGTTAATTCAAAATTATTATTGCACCATTCTTTCAAACGAACAACAATTAATTTTAATTAAAGCCTTATCTCGAGAACTAACTATTTTCTATCTCAAATTTAATACAAAGCCATTGTCATTCAACTAGTTCTTTGTCGGGTTTGTTTGTGACATTAGGTACTTAAGTATAACAATGACAGTTTTTTTTAATTGGGCTATATCGTCAAGAATAATTCCAAGTCGTCGGTAACTAATATTGCTTATCACTTCGTATTTTGTACTAGTTCGTCTACTTGATTATCATAGTCTTAAGAATATATTTTAGGTACAGAGGAGAAATCGCTGTACGGGAAGTGGGTATAAAAGGGTATAGTAGGGTATTTCTCCAAACTGTATTAATTTTATAATAAAGTAGCTGTGCTCGCGACTCCGTCCGCCTGGAACCTAATGTAAAAAACGTAATGTATAATAATACTAGCGGGCCCGGCAGACGTTGTCCCGCCCTGATTATAAAAAAAATCCGGGACAAATTATATACCAAAACGTTCCTCGGGAATCACTTTATCCACTGGTGAAAACCGCATAAAGACCCGTTCAGTAGTTTTTGAGTTTATCGCGAACAGACAGACAGACAGACGCGGTAGGGGACTTTGTTTTATACTATGTAATGATACCATAGTTACTAACTAATATACCACAAATGCGAAAGTGAGTTTCTTTATGTCATTAAACTCTGCATACAAATTGTCAGTGTATAGAAACGAATATAGAATATCTAGACTATAAGTGCTGTTCCTGAGGGATAGGTTAGATTTACATAAACCTAAGCGAAGCCGCGGGTAACAGCTAGTACTCTATTAATCGCAAGATAGATATAGTGATGTACTCACACGTCAGACGCCCAACCGAAGACGAACATTGAAGCCAGCATACCGATGTTGTGAATGGTACCTATAAGGTTCACCTTCCAGGGTTGACACGCGAGGTTCAACTGTTTAACATATACATTTTCCATATTATCTTTTAATTTTAATCTATTAATGTAAATCAATTAAATAATTCTTAATAGCAACGTTGTTGTTGTCATAATTATTTTGATATTCATTTTAAAATGCCTGCGTAAAGCTAAACGCACGGCCGAATGACTTAAGGGCAATAGCGACGCTTGTCAAAAAAAAACTACCACGCTTGGAAATAAGCATCGCACCGGGAGTTTTTGGCGGGATCTTGGAACTTCGTGTAGTGTATATAATATTTCATATATTTTATTCATAATCTTGTGTTCGAGTGAAGTCGATGACAAATAATACCCAGGAGCATGGATTCTGACTTGCCACAATAGTTACCTGGACAGTTCGAACAAGACGGCCACCATTTTAAACCACCACCATCAACTTGTAGCTTGTTACAGTTACCGCTTTAAAATGAATAAGTGGCCGTGATTTCCAAAAAATAATTTGGTACACGCCGTTCACGATCCTTGGATCACAAAGACTTTTTGTGATTGACAAAAGAATGGATTGAATGAATGGCTGTAAGAAAAAGGATAGCTCTAAAATATAAATCGGAAAGTGTCGAAAAATATGTAGCTAATATACTTCTCTGGTGAAGTACGATTAATTCGTTTTTAAATAGAATGTAATTCGATAACAACAGTCTGTAAGAAAACAAGAGAAGACTATTAGAGGTACCTCTTTCGCCTGATTGTGAAAAAAAGAATCAATAGAAACGGCATCGCATCTTTCTTTGTATCGATTTCGATATGTGAACGATTGTGACGTCTGGAAATGACGCCCCTCTCTGTGCATCTACTAATAACGAATGTAACTATTTATGTTTTCTAATATAACACGAAGAGGTAAACTAGTTCGAGTTTCTTGCCGGTTCTTCTTGATGACTGGGTTGTTTTCCGAACCGGTGGTAGCTTTGACGTCCATAAGCGCCTTCTCAGGGCCTAAATTGAATAAAGGATATGTATTTTGATTTTGGACGCCAAAATTTTTCATATTATGCGACATCCTTGCTAGTAATGACTGATATTGTAAATGATAATATAAATTTGTTTGCTTGCTTGTATGTTTGTTACGATTTCACCCTTTTACTACTCAACCGATCGCCATGCGTACACGTAAGGGGTACAAAAAAGGACATATCTTTTATCCATAAAAAGTACTGTTTCAGAAGGATAGTTAAAATTATAGAACCCACGTTAACGCTAGTGGAATTGCGAACAAAAACTAGTTTTAATATACTTTTTTTTTGGCAACCAATCTTTTAGTACGTTATTACTGCCATTATCGAGTAAGTAACAATATTACAAGGTCCTTGTGATCATTTCAAGATGGTGGCCGTCTTGTTAGAACTTTCCAGGGAGTTTTTGTGGCAAGTTAGAATCCATGCTCCGTGATGTTATTTCGTATCAGCGTTGCCAGACGTCCCGATTTTTAAATATAAATTAAATGTCCCTCTTTCGGGGATAACTCGATCGTGCATGCATTTTGGTTTCTGTTTTTAAAGTGAAACTTTTATTACATCGTCTCAAACTTTTTTGTCTGTGTGTTGCATGTTGCGTGATGGTCGGCCGCGGAGTAGGGATAAAGTGAAAGGCGCTCTTCAGAGCAGCCAGGGCTAATATGGCGGCGCCTATAGTTCGCAGCAGCTGACCGTGTAGTGTATAGACTATTATTAGTTAAATGTCTATAGTGTGAAAAAAAGTTTCACTTTTACCGTGGTTTCATAAAACCACACAATCCTTTTTTTTTAGTAACCGAATAAGACTCAACTATGAACGATAGGGTAATTCTAATTTAAAATTTCATACTTCTATTAGGATAAATTTTCATTGACTATTTTTCCTATCTATTGTCACGTAAACGTAATTTGAATTCAAATAAGAAGAACGACGAAAGTATCCCGCTTTTTCCACTCAAAGAGTTCCAATATCCAAGATCCCGCCAAAAACTCCTTTGAATATAGTTAAAGGGAACAATTACCTCAGAAACAACGGTATCATTGTTCTCATACACCCATTGAGTGCATTTGTCCTGTCTGTCCGTGAAACTAGTGTTGTAGCATTCACCAGGTTTGACGTCGTCCCTTAGGACAGGTTTGGTGCATCTGTCATGTATTGAACTCGGCCACCAATGAGGATTGGCCGCTGTTATGTTTGCGTCTTCGCATTCCGGTACTACGCACCTGAAATATAAGAAGACAAACACTAATATTATAAAGAAACTAGCTGTGCCCGCGACTCCGTCCGTGTAGAATCTAATATAAAAAAACAGTGTCTAATAAAATCATCTGAATGTATTATATCCATTTAATTATCTACTTTTCTCTCGTACTTAAATCGCGTCGTTATTAAAAGCGCAATAACGTTTGTTAGTGTAATCAGATTTTAATGAAACCAAGACTAAATATTACTCGAGGATATACATGCTTTATGATTTTCTAGGTGAGGTTTTATCGTGAACGCAGTACTTTAGCAGTGATGCGTATTCAAACAGAGATACAGGCAAACAGATATACAGACAGACAGACAAGAATTATTCTCTGGAACTATTTACTGAGTAGATTAAGTTAAGCTAAATAGCTTAGCTAGTATTAGGCTAAGTTCACGTTGATGCTTACGTTTTGTAGTTTATTAAATTTCATATCACAACTAGCTGTGATATGTTTACAAAACAAGAATTATTTACGTCTCGTATTATTTTCGACTAATATAAGTTAGTATTCTAAAAATATTAGTTAGTATTCTAAAAATATTAGTTAGTATCGTATTATTAATATTGTAATAGCCTGTACCTATCTACAGAATTGCATTAAAATTGCTAAAGTAATTAGTGAACTACCCAAGAGTTTTTAAACGCTTCTCACTGTCGCTTAGAATTTTTTTCCTGGAGGTTTATGTCTGTAACACGTGTATATTGTTTTTCTATATATATATAATAAGTATGTTAATCTAACGTGTCTGTACTTTTAACATTTTTGTAAAAACATCTGTAGCAGGTATCTAGGGTATAAGTACTAAAATATATCTCACTTACTTTTAGAAATGTATCTATGTAACGTATGTATATCCGTCTGTCTGTTTATTTGTTACAGTACCGTGTTCCTGATAAAACCTTTTCAACAAAATCATAAAGTATATCTTTGAGTAAGATTTATTCTTTGTGTCATTAAAATCGGTTCAGTCTATCAAAAGTTATTGTAATTTAGACGATGACGCGACTTAACTACGAGAGAAAAGTAGATAGTAATTAAATTTAATACATTCAAATGACTTTAGTAGTGTCTTTTTTTACTTACACTTTAGTAGTCACTGTTTTGTACATAAAGTTCAACACATACGAAGTCGCGGGCACATCTAATTCTATCTAATATTATAAATTTGAAAGTGAATTCATTAGACTTTTGTTTTATAATGAAATTTTGCATACAAATTGTCAGGGTTACAGAAAAGTATAATATAGTTAAGGTTATGTAATGTTATAGTTGTAGATATAAGGTTTGTTTAGATATAGTATACGAATATTTAAATATTGTCATATATTATTAACGCATTGAAACATTATACATTTTGCTTTATTACTTCCTACTCACGCTTGTGGCCCCGAGTTCTTAGAATACACAATTGCTGTTTATAATTTCTATCATTAAGCAACGCGTTTCACTGAACTCTATGGCAGATCATTGAACATGATGCCTAAATTGCTCTCTGATAAGACTTCAATGGAAGTCGTTTCAAAACAAATTTATCGTAGTAGCGTCTTAGTTATCTAGATTAGCTCGAAAAAACAGACAGGCAGACAAAACATTTTCGAAATGCATCTGAAAGGCTAAAATGTAAACTAGCGAAGTCAATTTTGTTTTTAATTGATTTTTTGTAGTATATGGCCACAAAAATACACATTTCATAATATGACTATATTACTATAAGTGTAAAACACGTTGTGTCACTTTTTTCGTTGTTGTTGTATTTCTTCTTTGAATTGAATAACTGGCTAAGTCTAAGTTACTTGACCAGGTCGGTTATTATTATTATTAGGCATATTTCATACAAGAAACAATTCCGAATACATATTACATACAAATTTCCTATCAAAATCATTCCTTCTTATGTATTGAAGTCCACCAAAAATGATTTCAAAATTTAAATTGTCTCTCTTGTAAAGTTTTGTAAATGTGACTTGTTTTCCCTTTAGCCCTTCGTCTTTATTTTCTTAGTTGTTCATCATCACCCGTAAGAGACCCACACCAAGATCATAGGCCTTTTCCCGTAGTTACGGGCATAATCACCACGCCAACCCACAACGTATTGGCGATTTCAAACTGACACATCCACAGTTCTATGTTTTTCCACATACAATGTTACTACAAGAACATTTATCAGGTTCAGGTTTCTTCACTATATTTTCCTTCACCATCAGCCGATAATGTTATCAATTTAAATTAGTAAATATACGCGAATTCCGAAAAATTCGATGGTACATGCCGTGGTTCAAACCTGCGGACATCGGATTTATATTCCGCCGATCAACCCACTAGATAATCACGATTTTAAGTTTCTACACTGTCGTAATGTAAGTAAATAATTAGGTTCTAATGTATATTTACTTGAAAAGCGTTGCAATACGCTGAATGCTGACAGTGCTAATCGGTAATACGAGGTACTAGAGTTCATTATAATTGTGACACGTGAGAACTGCTTCACGTGTCTATTTCCATTTTTATTTACCTCCCATGTGAAGTCTCACTATGGTCACTATTCGATAACATTTCGAAGGCTGATCTTGTCGTTTTGGGATATGGTAAAAAGAATTCGGATTTTCGGTTCCCTATATTAAACTTGATTTATGTAGCCATAAGCAGGTATTTTCTTTTTATTAAGAAAATTGTAAATTTATTGAGATTATCGTATCGTAAATCAGGCGATGTTGCGCGAGGGGCTATGGAGAACTATTCTTTTTTTGCAATGGAAACCTATCAATTTAAAAAACAATCGTATCTATATCATAGTTAAATGTTCAATGTGTCTGTACGTTAACCATTATGTTTACTAAAAGTCAATAGTTTTGTTGTAATTCGTAATAAAAAAAACGTGAAAATGGACCTTTTTTGAGAATGCATCCTTAAATTCGAATAGTATCCTATTTGATCACATTTCGACCGGGAGTCACACATTTTAAGACTATTCGTAATTTGTTTAATTAATCGATATTTTTGAAGTGACAAATTCTTTAGGCGCTTTGGGCGGTTTTTATGGCAGGAGATAAATTTATAATTTCGCGTGAAGACATACTAGTAAACATGACCGGCCGTATTGCGGTTGCGCGGCTTACGCCAGACTAGAGACTCTTAGTATAGACGCACGTGTGCATGTGACATTGATACTTTGCAGTTCATCATAATATGATTAATTGATTAATGGACTTTATAAAGATGTATGTAATTATTGCTACTCGGAGCAATACATATGAAAACCATATTAAAGTTAATAATTTCAAGAAACAAATCCTAAAATTTAAATATTGTAATTCACACTGTAATTAATTTAAAAAAGAATACAGTTATTTCACTACATTAGCATCTGTTCATTGCTGTGTTTATCATTAGATTTCTTTTGTTCACGTCAGTAAACTGAACTATCATTACATAGTATGAAACAAAGTCCCCTACCGCGTCTGTCTGTCTGTCTGTTCGCGATAAACTCAAAAACTACTTAACGGATTTTCATGCGGGTTTCACCAGTGGATAGAGGGATTTATGAGGAATGTTTTGGTATATTTGTCTAGGATTTTTTTTATAATCAGGGCGGGACAACGTCTGCCGGACCCGCTAGTATAATATAAATCCATATCCAATCGCGATAGAACCATATAATGTTGATAGTGTTTTTTCTAAGTTTACCAGCCTCATGTTCAAAATCTGTCGCCAAGAACCTGTTGGTGTGCTCCGACAGCTGTACTTGAGAGCCAGTCCTCCTCTAGTTTGTTATTTACCATCTTAAAGTACTTCGTCAGTGGCGGATTTACCAGTGGACTGAGCAGGCTAGAGCCTACGGTGGCAGATTTTAGAATCAGCAAGTTTGAAGTCAAATGTTTTATATTTCTTACGGTAACTAAAAAGATTCATATTATGTACCCAACAGTTATTAAAACACAACCACACAACCAATTCAACATTTAAATATATTTCACAACTTAAAGTGTAAGTCTTATTTTATCGGTTACTTTTCGTCACAAGTCATGTGTTTTTGCTATTTTATTTATTACTCTGAATACCCTACCTGAATATGCAATTACGTTGTAATCTTTCCTTATAGAATATATATATATATAGCAGTCAACTGTGTGAGTCAATAAACAGCTTAAAATAGCAAAGACTCGAACAAATGACATTCAATATCAAAAGAAAGAGTTTCATATCAAATTTATTATATATGCACACAACATATAACAACAGATACATATATCGGAGTTTTTGGCGGGATTCTAGTTTGTCATGTAGTGGATTTAATATTTTATTCATAATCTTGTGTTACTCGACTCTATATTGTGTAAAATTAGTGGTGTTTTACGTAATATAGTTTGTTTATTGTGCATAAGTGAAGTGAATGGAAAATAATGCCACGGAGCATGAATTCTGAGATGCCACAAAAAATCCCTGAAAAGTTGTAACAAGGGAGCCGCCATCTTGTTGGAACATAAACATTGACATTGAAATGATCGCACGACACTAACTTGTAATACAATAAACTACTTGACAATGGCAGTAATAATCTAAAAGATTGGTTGCCAAAATTGAGTTAAAAAAAATACATATATCGGAGTTTTGGCGGGGTCCTTGGAATGTCATGTAGTGGATTTTATATTTTATTAATAATCTTGTATTATTTGCCTCTATATTGTGTCATATTGGTGGTGTTTAACGTAATATAGTTTGGTTATTGTGCATAAGTGATGTGGATGGGATGTAACACCACAGAGCATGGATTCTGACTTTCGCCAAAAACTCCCTGGAAACTTCTAACAAGAGGGCCATCATCTTGTTACTTCATTAAAATATTGTGGTTATTTGGAATGTTTTCCGAGAGTTTCGGAAAATGGCGATTTTATACATGTCCTTGTACTCTTTTTTCGAATTTCAACTTTGCCACCCCAAGTCTACATCAACGTGGCGTGGAAGTGAGTTTTACACCCAAGTCTCATGTCAAAGTATATTTTACGGCACTCGTACGTTGCAATACTAGATTTTCCGAGAAAGTTATGAGTATATAAATTGTAGGAATTTTTCTCTGGTTTAATTTTGTGTGTACATATTTTTAACGTAAAATGAGTTAGAAAGGAGATATTGTCAAAAAACAGATGGTGGGTGTCAATTTTACAATATGGCGGCGATAGCGGCGGAGACACAAGGTTTCTATAAATCTCTATTAGTCGTACTTCACGTTTTTTATTTCAACTTTACTCAATACAGTTATTACAAAGCACTAGACGATAACTATTACATAAAAAATACATACAGATCTAATAAATAAGTGTAGCAAGAATTGAAATAGGACCCCGTCTTACGAGCATTGCGATAATTATGCTGATAAAGCTTATCTACAAACCACATAGTCGGATTGACAATTTTTTTTAAATTAAAATTAATTATTCGAAATAATTTGAATATGTATGGTATAACATGTAAATAGCATTAGCAATAGACAGCGTACTGCTTCAAAATTTCACATGAATTACCCAAATTAATTGCAATTTTCGAAACATAATTTGTTCTAATACTTCGTTGCCTGTTGTTTTGTTGTTGTGGACCGACGTGGATTCGCATTCATTGAAATAAAACATGCAGATTAATGTCCGCTTGGATAGAAATTGTTATCTTTTGGTGACAGCACCAGAGATCCATTCCTTCTCTGACTAAGCTCGGCATATGACCGTCTTAAAGCACAGTTTTACTTAAATCAGATCGATTAGATAGTCGATATCGATCCTATAACAATTTCCATCTCGCCTCCATTTTTATTAACTTAGATTTAATTGGAAAAGTTGTGATGTGAGGGCGAGATAGAATATGTAATAGAAATGCACGCATGTGCACATTTTGAACACGATGGACCCATCTCTTGGTGCTATTTTGTTATTACTATATCTATACTATAGAATTACAGTCCTCGTCCATATTATTATACTAATCTCATCATTATCTTCTTACTCTTATCCCACCTAAGTAGAGTCTACAAATACAAATACAGATATCTTTATTTACTAGAATATTTTACATAATATAGCCTTAACTAAGGCACCAAACTAGGCGATACCTGTATCATGGAAGCCTAATGCCTGATTACAAATTTCCCTTAATTGATGGTGGCACATATCTGGTGGTGGCGGTGGAGTCTGCACAACACGTTTTCCTTTTCCACTGTACCTTGTCAGATGTCATCTCAATATTCGCACCTTTTTTATACACATGGTATTTTTCACACAATTCATCTATATATTTTGTTCGGCCTGCCTCTAATCCCCCATCACACTCAAAACTTTTCTAGTTACATGGTCTTCACCTCTCCTCATGACCATACCATACCATGCTAATCTATTACTCCTCAACTTCTCTGTCTAGCCTTTGTTTATCCTTAAATTGTCTCGATGTTATACGTTTATATAAATATGTATTTACACCTAAATTTGTGTTTTTATCATTTATATTCAGAACCGTCAAAAACTTTGACGAAGACTGTACTGTGTGCACTTTCATAATAACCTTCTAAACATTTGGTACCGATTTTGACTATTCTTTTAATCTTATAGGAGTTCCTAAATTAATTTTACAGCCGTAATTGAACTCAGTAGAAAAACCAGATTTTTTAAATATTATTCGGTGTTGTCGTATAAAAAAACGTAAACCTTAAAGGCGTTATTACAAAAAAGTTAAATACGTATTAAATACTTGCTTTAAAAGGTTTCGAATTAAATACACCGCGCTCGCCCGAGGCTAGTTCGCGTTATCCTTTTTCGCAAGTCTTACCTAACGTAACCAAAGTGAGACAAAAGTGCAAGATGGCAAACGTTCAGCGACCGCGGTGCATTTAATTCGAAACCTTTTTAAAGCAAGTATTTAATACGTATTTAACGTTTTTGTAATAACACCGTACATGTTTGCTTCCCATCCCCTCTCAATATTTTTAAATCAATAGTTTTCTTTACATTTCTGAGTTATTTTGTTTCTTTACTAGATCCCCCACTGAATGCTATAAGTTAACTAGCAATTTTGTGTAACATCGGACCGTTTTATACGCAGTTTTTCTTGCGATTATATATTTTTACCTACATATGTATAAAACAATAATTAACCGACGGAAAAATGATGAATTTTAATATAAACTTTCATTCCCCTTTTCACTAACTTATAAGTTAATTTCCAAAAATCCTTACTTAGTACTCACAATACAAAAAGAACATCTGCGTGAAAATTTTAACGCTCCTAGTCCGAATAGTGTAAATCGTGTAAGGATATGTCTATCAGGTTGTTATTCCTATTATCGTTTTGGGTCGCAAGTCCTGGGAACTGCTCTGAGTTTCTGCCTCTGCCACACGATGGACCCGGCACCCGCACGGTGAATCCATGGAAGGCTAAGAAGTTCGTCTCTATGTATTTGGATAGACGTTCTAATCATTGTAGCCTAGACCTTTGACATAACATATCTGTGCAAACCTATGAATATATGCTTCAAGAATGCCGGGGGCAATTTTAGTACAAAAAGACTCGGCCATATAATGCTTTGTGATAATCGGCGTATATGTCACGTCGATCTTTTGAGCTTGATGGAGAAGGACTCTGCTATCAAATCGTTTGATAATTTTGTAAAAACATATGATCAATAGACTCAATGCGTTTAACGGGCTTTGAAATTACCACGACATTCTGACTTGCACCTAAATCATATGACTCACAAATATATGTGACTTTATTAAAGGTATAATGCTTATGCAACGCGTCAAGTGAAAGAGAAGTGACTCGTATCACATTGCGATCATTTTTCTCTTCCATTATATTACTAATTCTGAATATATTTATGGGAGTATATCACTGCCTACCGAAGTGAAAATTTTTGAAATCAATTATAGTGTGAATTACTATATTTAAATTATATATATGTAATTCACACTATAATTGATTTCAAAAATTTTCACTTCGGTAGGCAGTGATATACTCCCACAAATATATATATATATATATATATACATATATATATATATATATATATATATATATAATATATAATATAATATATATATATTGAAGATTAATAAGAATACCCATACATATGTACATACATATATAAATAATAATTTTATTTTTACTGTTTTCATTATTGTAAGATAGTAATAAGTCTAGTTACGTGTAACTAGACTATAACGTCTAATATGAACCTAGATAAGGTCTCTTTCTTTTGTTAGAGGATTTTCTTATTACCCAATAAAAAAAATCGTAATTTATATATTGAAATTATTAACATTAGTCTGTTTTTCACATATATTGGTACCCCGAACAATAATTATATACATTTTTATACAGTTTATGAATTAATAAAACCTATCACGGGCTATAATATCAATATTAAATGTACACAGGCCGCTATACTACGCGCCGCTAGGCTGACGCAATGTCTTGAATTTACGTCCTACCAAAAATACAGCTCAACTAATCTAAAGAAGTTTTCACTTCAAAAGGCTTTTGATAGAGCGAAGCTTCCGATTAATATAAATTTATATTTAATATATGGTTCATATATTTCTATGTATAATACAAAAGGATACTTACCGATAATTAACATCTCCGGCGACGAAAACGTAATTAATATCCATCATTGTAATAAAAACAAAACCTAAACATATCAGAGTGTATTGGTATATTTGGAATTTACCAAAAACTTCAATCACTTCGTTTATATCGTGAATTTTATTCTCACTCGAACCATCGCTGTTTTGTTTTGACATGTTCGTATTAAATTTCTTTCGAAGGAACATAGCTTGAATTTTATTATAATGTTACGTTATTAATTAATAAAACATTGTTACAAATACTCTATTATGACGTGGTTGGGAACACGTATGTAAGCAATGACATACATCCACACATTAATTGTACTATACTGTTCTTATCTGGTAATGAACAAATTTAAATAAAGTGCTTGACGAAACATAAATATCCGCAACAAGACCCGGATACCGTTAACAAAACAATTATGTAATTTTTACAATATTTTTTGCATTGACCATTCTTAGACGCATTGAACAATGAACGAAAGTGAATCGGTATGCTCTGTATTGTGACGTTGATTCGGGATTACTCGGCCCGACTCGACATCAAGCGCGTTCGGGTATTCTATCCATGTAATGCGCTATTCAGCTCCATTCGTCATTAAATAATGTGTCGTCCCTACAAGAAGCTTTCAATTCTCTCGTATGGCTATAAACACACACACACTTTTTAATTAGCTCTGTTGTATGTCTCTTTGAGTGGATTTTTTTAGTTGATTTTTATAGAAGCGACTGTTGATTTTAGAGTCAATATCAAATCCATGAAAAATATTTAATTTAAGTAACAACAAATACTTTATACCTTTAGAAAATATTAGCGTTAACTATGACCCTAAACTACGCAATGCCTGTCTCATTAACGCCCAATCCTGATTACAGATTGACTTGTAACGCGTAATAAGTTAACAATTGGGGGATATTAAGTAAAATAAATAAATTGAAATTAAAGATAACCATAGTTATTGAGGATAAATGTCCTCCCAATACAAATGTATTAGGATCGATCTCAGCAAGCTCTCGTAGCACATACAATAACAGAAAATATTACTATATATACCACAAGAATACAATCAAGGAGCAACATCGCCGCCGTCTTTCATAAATAGCCTACATAGCATTCTGAAAACGCGCGCAGCGACAAACCACACGCATTTGTTATAGTCATTTATGATAGTTACAAATACTTTATGAGGTGCAGAGTCATTTCGTAAACATATGCGACCACTCAGATGTATCGACCAGATTGCGACCAAAAAAAATAACCTAGTTTTATTATAACCGTGTCGACAAACCGCGTACAGAATTTTTCGAAGTCATTTATTACTTTATGTTGTATTGTATTTTGTTATTGTACGGCATTGCTTATTGTCTTATTGTCATTTATAAGATTTACTTTTAATTTATAACTCCAAGATTATCTATATTGTCAGTTCACTTATTTATTTGCAGCGTTGGTTTGTTGAATCTGCTTTAATGTTATGTCCGTGAAATTCCGTAGAATTGATTTGTGACAGCCCAAGCCAGAGAGAAATGACTTTCTTTGGAGGAGGCGTTCATCTGCAGAAGGGTTCTTGCAGATGCTAATTAACAAAAAGTTCTTTCCTTTATCATTTTTTTTCCGTGTAATTTGTTGTATATTTTAGTTTTTTTTTGTTTTAAGTTCCTATTTTGTTCAAAACTTGTTAATAATGCAAGAAATAAAAGGCTTTTTATTTTATTCATTATTAATTTGCACGCGTTCTATTTTCATCATCTATTAAATATCGCTGCTTGGTCAATAAACCAAGATTCGTAAACCAGCTGCTAAAGCGTTTCCAAGTCCACACGATCCGAGACAGATCTTTTATTTTCCTCAGTACAACCTTCTCAAAATAGCAACGTGGTAGACACGCTGCCACGTCCAGTTAAACTATTAATTCTCGATTCCTAATTCAAGCTTGTCCTTGACTATATAGAAGAAGAGGGCCACCGTCTTGCCATCTTGTTCGAACAGTGAAATTGTCGCAAGGCACTTGCTATATTACTACCTACTCGACAATGGCAGTAATAACCTGGAGGATTGGTTGCCAAAAAAAAAAAGAAATATAAAATATTAGATATTGGTTGCGCCGCTTTATATATATTTGAAATTCCCGCATTGTGGTCAGGTCACGCCACTTTGAAGCCCGACCAATTAATTTTCCAGCCCCGCTCCCCCTCCTATGGCACTTATATTCGGTAGTGCGTTCGTGCTGCCGCCATTGTTGCTATCGTAGTTATTGCCCGCGCCGCGCGTGTCGGACGCGCGGCCTCCGCCAGTACATTACTGCTGCTACATTACTCTAGTGTTATTGTGTCGTACCGCGCCGCATGCTAACATTTTGAATTTTCGCCTGTTCGAGTGAGAAATAAACGCACCGCTACATACGTGCCGACATACATTATAAATAATAAGTGTTGTGTGGGAGAAGACCCAGTGGAGAGAAACGAGAATCACCTAGCCGGCTATCCACGTGAAAACTGCAGCGCCGCGAGGTATGTGCCAAGTTTCCTTCCTACCCTTGTCTCCCTCTTCGTAGCTGATCGCAATAGTTGAATATCAAATAGCACCCCCGCATATATAGTCCACTTAAATTTAGCATAGAACCCCCCCGCAGCCCCTCGGTGACGTCGACAACGCATCGGCGTCACCAGATATGATATTAAGCATTACTTTTATGTAAAAACCATTTATACCCGCGATTTTACACGCATTTGTTATTGTTTGCTGCTATTATTGTATGTTGTACAAAAATAAAAACAATAAAAATGTTAAGTAATAATCATAAAAAGAACATAAGAACACAGTTTTATTTATTCGAAACTTTATTAATTAAGAAATCTGTTTGCAGACAGTATATTTAAATCATTTATAAAATCGATAACCTATGACCATTACAAATAATGGTTTTAAAAACATTAGAATGTTAAAATCAGTGATCGAGATAATTTGTAAAGTTTAGAGGAATTATTTTTGCTTTATGTTTTCTTATATAATTCTTTTTATATATTATGTAATTCTTCTGTACGCGTGTGAGACTGATTCTTAAACGGCTGGTCTGATTATTAGGAATTATTAGGAAAATTTTTGTGTATTTGAATGGATTCTGTATAGTTTAGATTCATAATTGGGACCGATATAGTACCGTTTTAGCAGAAATATCCAGACACACCAATACCTGTGTCAACTATACCGCTGTGACTGACAATGCAATTAGTAGGTTCATCCATCGGGCCGTAGACGCTCCGACGCGGGCCATTATGGACTATAATTTATATAAAAAATGATAATAAAGCCGCCATAAAGACAATAATCTCAATAAAAGTAATAATAATAATAGTGGCAAACATTTAAAACGATTTTTAACATGATTGATAAAATAAATGAAAGGAGAAAAATGGTGTTGAAAAAAGAGTGTGCAGAAACCTTCGATCAACAATAACTAGATAAAGGGTCACGTACAAAAATTGAAGCTAAAAGCTGTCCCCGTAAATATATACTTATGTGTAGCTATTTGTTTACTAAGAAAGGGAGAAAAAAGTTTTGAAACAGTTTTAAGTTCAACCTAATTACAACCATGATACCTAGTAATAAAGTCACAAATGTTCAAAATATTATCTAATACTTACGATAAAACGAGCAAAGCAATAAATTACTCCCCTCACAAATGAAAAGACAACATAAACAACATTTAGTGTGAATTCAACCTTAACACGTAATGAATAAAGTACGTTTTCCCGTTATTGTGCGTGGTTGGAGAGCCTAGGCCAAACATTTGTACCACAGGTTTAAAATCGGTAGTTTTGTTCAAAATTTGATATTATTTGTTAGTTTAAAGCTTAAAATATAACTTATTCAACATGTATTTAGCGAAAGTAAGCTACTCCGGCCGTTAAATTGCTTTTTCGGGTATTATTTTTGCATCTTTTGAATACACTGCGGCATGTGAAACGTGCTTACATTGGCTGTGTTTCAAACAAACTAAATAAAATAAAACTCATATTTCAAGTGAGCTCTTATTTACCGAGACGTATTTTTCGTGCCGACCCTTTATCTAGTGATTGATATAGATATTGATCGAAGGCAGAAACAAAGAAAAAAGAATTGCAACTATGGCGCTGCCATCTACCGGGCTCTTTAGTTATAGGTATATATAACAGGTAACTGTTTACACATTAGCAATATTTTTGGAGGACACTCTGCACTCGTATCCGTCCTAAATGAATTAAAATATTAGCTGCTTAGTATTTGATCGAATTATCTAGAAAAATACAAAAATTATACACAATCCTCTACGCGTCTATATTAAAGCAGTGTCAATGACCGTCGGGTGATTTCACTTTCATTTGAAAGGGAACGTGGGACCGTCAGGAACAAAACAGAAAGGTTTATTGCCCGTTTTACAATCGAAATCGTCGTTCTATTATCGAGTGATAGATCAAGTCTGCGTTAACGCGAGCGAAAGCTTGGGCGTGCGCTTGGTCTTTTTTTTTTCTCGAACTGACTAACGCTATTGACCTAGCAAGGTTTTAACAGCTTCACCGGACTACTAAGGCGAGCGCTTAAGGCACTCAGCCGATTAACTTGCTTGCGCTTAGTCATTCCAAGTTTCAGACTCACTAAGAACAGTAACAGTTTTTAAGCTACTCCCATACCTCCGTGTATCAGCACCAATGATATTATAGACCAAGATCCGAGAGCTGTCAAACCTATCTTATTTTTAAATGGATGAAACCTTATGTTTTGTGTAGGCTTTTATGTACTTATAACGCTTTCGCACTCACAAAGTTCGAGACTAGGGACGATGTATAGATATCAGGAGTCAAAGGTAACTAAAAATAGGAGCTACTTTACTTATTTTTAAATGGCTGATTTTTATATACGTTGTGTATAATATATTCTAAGGCAGGAACCAGTGTTGCCAGACACCTAACCAGGGGCACAACTTCAGCCAGACGCTTTAAAGCAGACAAAAAAAAAAACAGAAAACAAAAATTATTTTGATTTGAAATGGCTAGTACTGCAGAACGGCAATTTCATAGGTAAAGACCTATTATTTAGTTCATCTATACATTTAATAAGAATGTAAATCTATCGTGTCTGTACATTTTCGATTTTCGTGAAAAAAATTGTTGCCGGTGTCTAGGAATAACTAATAGAATATATTTCAATCATTTTTATAAATGTCTGTCTGTCTATCTGTCTGTTTGTATGAACACACATCACTGCGAAAGTACTAGCTTCACAATAAAAATCGTAAAGCACATCCTCGGGAGTAACTTAGTGTTTGTTCATTAAAATCGGTCCACTTTATTAAAAGTTAATGTAGTTTTAATGACGACGCGGCGTAAGTACGTGAAAAAAGGAGACAAGTAAATGGACTTAATACATTCAGATGTTATTATTAATCACTATTTTTTACATAAGCTTCCACGCAGAAGAAGTCGCGGACACAGCTAGTAGTACACTATATAAAATGTAGATTATTATTTCAAATTTGAAATAAGCACGAACCCCTTAAGCGAGGGTGAAGGCCTCCTCCAAACTACTCCAGCGGTTTTTATCTGTCGCTTCCGTTAGCCAGTTAAGTTAAGGTAGTTACTGAATAAAAAAATTCTATGATCCCTTAATCAATATCAATAGTACCTACTTTATTCAATTTAGACCCTGAGAAGGCTCTTATGAGCGTCAAAGCTATACGGTTCGAAAAACAACCCAGTCATCCAGAAGAACCGGTAAGAAATTCCACCTGGTTTATCTTTTCATGATATATATTTTTACAAAACATTGATAGTTATATTCATCTTTAGTTACATATTGGTTTACCCTATAATAAGCCTTTAGATATTAAACTCGCTTGACATGGTGCTTGAACTCACTATCCGAATCGGTAATATACTTTGGGACTTTGTTATAAAACCTAACACTATTATTAACCGAAAAAACTGTCTTTGTTCTTAGTGAGCCTGAAAAATGGATTGACCAATTGATTACTTTTTTTAATATTTCAATTCTGTTGGTCTTTTACTAAATCCAACTTATCTAAGTTTCAATATCAAATCACAAAAATAATTCCAAGCTCATCATCAAGGTAAATTTGATATTGTATGTTCAAGCCACTGTTAGTTTTTTGACATTTTTTTAAGGTTCCTTCCGTTAACAATATGAAAACATCAGACTTTTTACAAAATGCACACTTTAATAATTGTTTCTCTTCCATTATTTTCTAGTCTTTTTTTGCAGTTCAGTCTACTTTTTCTGGTTTCAGTCTCACTACTGCAAATAAAATTATTTGGCTCACAAATTGCACGTTGTAGCCGAAATAAACAGTTGATCTCACAGACTAAGGCATACATTAAGGTCTTGCGCTCATACTAACAGCTGACCATTTTTCACGCCTGGCGGGATGTTTGCCCCTTACTGTCTGTCTGGCTGATGAAATATAGTTTTGTAATAGTCTGAATAACATTTTTTTGTCTGTTTTAAAGCGTCTTGCAGAAGTTGTGCCCCTGGTTAGGTATCTGACGACACTGGTTTCTGCCTTAGAATTATACTATACACAACATATATAAAAATCAGCCATTTAAAAATAAGTAAAGTAGCTCCTCTTTTTAGTCACCTTCGACTACTGATATCTATACATCGCCCCAGTCTCGAATTTTGAGAGTGCGAATGTGATATAAGTACATAAAAGACACTCAAAACATAAGGTTTCATCCATTTAAAAATAAGTTAGGTCTGGCAGCTCTGGGATCTTGGTCTATTATAACTAACTAGCGGGCCCGGCAGACGCTGTCCCGCCCTGACTATAAAAAAAATCTTGACAAATTATATACTAAAACCTTCCCAATGAATCACTGTATCCACTGGTGAAAACCGCATGAAAATCCATTCAGTAGTTTTTGAGTTTATCGCGAACAGACAGACAGACGCGGTGGGGGACTTTGTTTTATACTATGTAATGAAGATACGTTACTTATATGATTTTTTGACAAAACAAATGTGGAAGTAAGATGGCATATTCTCAATATCGGTGGTGAAAAAGAAATAGTTATATGTTGCTTAGATACGGGCGGATTGACGGGGCAGTCGTCAAAAATAAGCTAACCAGCTAATATCGTTCATAAGTGCCTTAAGGACATAATTTGAATAGAGTATTTTTTATTTGAAACGACGAGCAAAGACTAGCCTACAGTAATTGTAGAAGATAAAAAAAAAGCGTGTACCATTATGGTAGAATTTCGAAGAGTGAACGTCAACTATTTGTTTTTAAGTCATCTTAAATTATCTTATTTTGTATACAGTACAAATTAATTTAAACGTCTTCGTATCGATAGAAGTTCTTGTAATTAATTTTTATTAACTTGCTGAATGAAATGGTCAATTGCCTCTGATTGAACAGTGAGTCGGCTGCTCCATTAACACGTTGAGTGCCAACAACGAGATATTTCGTAATTCGTGAACTTGCCCAGGAGGCCCGCTACGAATCATCTCGTCCTATCTATGGTTGCCATACAGTTACGAGCAAAGTCTTAATATATCTGCGTAAATATAGATCGGTGGCTTCAGGAAAGAGAAAAAATCCGGTCTTGGTTACATGAACTTCCGTTTTGCAGTCTCAAATATAGGTAGCTAGCGGGACCGGCGGAAGTTATTCCGCCCTGATAATAAAAAAACCTTGACAAATCCTATACCTAAACCTTCCGCATGAATAATTTTATCTATTGGTGAAAGTTGCATGAATATCTGTTCAGTAGTTTTCGAATTTACTGCAAACAGACAAACAGACGTGGCAGAGGACTTTGTTTTATAATACACTAGCAGGCCCGACAGACGTTGTCCCATCCTGATTATGAAAAAATCCTTGACAAATTATATACTAAAACGTTCCTCATGAATCACCCTATCCACTGATGGAAACCGCATGAAAATCCGTTCGGTAGTTTTTGGGTTTATCGCGAACAGACAGACAGACAGACGCGGTAGGGGACTTTGTTTTATACTATGTAATGATGATATGTAGTGATTACTAAATTTCAAATGTAACTGCGAGATAATTCGTTTTTAATTCTTGATTATTACTATTTATTATAGTTACAATTTTTTCTAATAGTACAGCTGCCAGAACACACCAGCAGATACTTGGCAACATATTTAGAACTTGGGTATGGTAAGTAGCCAGGTGGGCTTAGACAAAAGCCCTACCACGATGCTATCACGATATTGACTTAATTGCTAGGATTCGAACCTACACCTTGACACGGTGTCTAAACGCGCTACAAACTGAGCTATAATCTGTCGAGTAGTTAATAGTAGTTTTTGAGCGATAGAATGACAAACATCCGTCCATATTTGCTTTTTTATTAATAGGATTATTCTAGACTAGCTGTGCCCGTTCGTCCACGTGAAACTTTATGTAAAAAACGGCGATTAATAAAGTTATCCGAATGTACTAATGCCCCGTTTCTGAGTCACATTTATCCGTTCAATAGCGTTATCGGTTCGATTACTTGTCAAATTGGGTTTCTGAACACACAATCATACGATAAACCTCCGTTAAACTTAACTGGCCAATCTAGATAATGACATGTCATTGACAAACAACTAACGAATTGAAAAGTTTTGAATCTAAATTAATTAAATTTATAAGTAAATAATTATAAAATTAAATAAAACCATCTATTAATCTCCAAAGTATTTTTTAATCATAATATTACTACTATAAGTTAAGAATTAAAATAATAAAACCTATTTTCAACGCTCTTTCTTAAAAAGAGCCATCTAGTGAACATCAAGGAACTAATTCTGGGTTTCATAGTTATTTAACAACTCGTTGTGTACTCAGAAACGCTTTGACAGTTTATCTTATGGATCGTTTTTATGGTGGTAGAGCCACGCTGAAGCTATTACCGGTTTCAGCATGAATGGGTCCGCTCGGCCGGGGTAGTAACACCCTCTCGCAGAAAACCGACGTGAAGTAACAGTGCTCGCATTGTTGCGTTTCGTTCGGTCAGTGAGAGCGCCGGAGGTCCACCTCCCCTTCCCTACCCTCTTCCCTCCCTCCTGCCCCTCCCTCATTCCCCCAAACAGGCTGGCAGCGCACTTGCGACTCCCCCGGTGTCGCTAGTGTCTATGGACTTCGGTGATCACTTAACATCAGGTGACCCGCCTGTTCGTTTGCCTCTAAAAAAAAACTTTATTGAGTCAATAACTAATGATAGTTTAACCGAGTACCTCAGAAACCGGGCATAAGTCCGTTTACTTATCTACCTTATTCGTCGCGTCGTCGTTAAAATTACAATAACGTTTGATATACGGAACCGTTTTTTAACCGAAAACTAAATGTTACTCGAAGATATGCACTATAATTATCTTGAAGAGGTTTTATTATGAATGCAGTATTTTAGCAATGATGCATATTGAAATAAACAGACAGACAGACATTTCTAAAATTTATTGAAATGTATTTTTTATATATTACTTATTCCTATGCAAAAAGTACAGACACGTTAAATTTACATTCTTATTATATGTATAGAAGATCAAGGTTTTCCATATTATTTTGGGCAAGATACCTTAGATCCCCACAGCCAAATTACTTTTAAATGACGTATATGCGTCAAACACAGAACAAGTTTTTAATCCGGTGACACTGTCAAGACTTATCAGGTCTTATATAAAAAAGTGTATGTAAAAAATAAAAATAAAACGAATGAAAATGTGCCGGAAAATATTTGTACGCTGGAATATATTATCTTGCACGAACTTGTCCACGATTATTGAATTGTTAAATTTTTTAAATGCATAACAATGATATTTTCCACTATAATATTAATTTATTTTATTAGTTATTCTAATTTATTGAACCGTATGGCTAAATAGTGTATCCAATATTTATCATCGTCTTTTGATCGTGTTTGTCGCTGCGAGGTTCAATTTGTAATTCTTTAGCACCACCCGGAGAGTACGTGCAGGGGAACGAGAGGTACACTTCCTGCGGACGCGAGTAACAATCCCCTAAGTCATTCTTATAAGAAGTTGGTACACGTAAGACAACTTATACAGTTACCTAGTTACCCATCTTGAAGGTTTATATCAAGGAACGTATGTTAATTAATTGGGGTCGATTTTTAGACCTTGTTAACCAGTTTTCATTTATGTCGACACCTGGGAAACCAAGGGGTCAATATCCGCAACTTTGGGAACCCCTGTTCTAAATGGTTCTCGAAAGGAAAGCATGTATATATTGAGACTGTTATACACATCCAGTGCATACGGTTTTTCCATAGTAACATAATATGCATAATGTCTATTGTGTCACTTCTTTGTCTTCATTATATTTACATTACATTAATCCGTTAAAGTAAAACAAATAACAAAACAAATATTATAATGGTCTATATATAACTCAGTTTACATACCGTCAGATACTTCATAATTTATATTAACACTAGCCTTTGCTCGCGGCTTCGCTAACTTTAACCTCTGAATTATTTAAAACTATAAGGGTATAAATTCCATACAAACGAATGTAGATCTCATGACGCACAGGTCAACAGACCGTTGGCAGCATAAGCTTAAAAAATACCTCGTCTATTTAAAAAAAATTGTAAAACTATAATTCACCAAATTTATGGATAAAGCTGAAGACAGCGCGGTGATCTGTTCTGGTGCCTTTGGCTGACGCTTTAGTAAATCCGATGTTCCGATACAAATCTCAGGAGATGGAATTAGGAGTTAGCTTTAAATTACGATGAGCTTCATTGATTTTTAATTTCAGCGGTCATTTACACCTCCTAGGAATCCGGAAACAATCCATAGTCAAGTTTTAATGATTTTTTTTTTTGGTTTATTCTGTATCACTGACACACGTTCGTACAGCCACGCGGAAAATAATATAACCAAGATTATGCCATTGCGAAAAACTTCCATCGGAAAAACACGAGGCTATGCGTAAATCGCGTGTTATCACGAATTATTTGTGTAGTTTGGTTATATTCAGCGATTACGGAAGCCAGAGCATGAAATAAAGTACTTAATTCTTTAGTATTTGTTGAAAATCATCGAGAAGAATGAATACATATAATAAAAATGTAAATCTAACGTGTTCTAATCTACTTTTTAGATTTTTATAAAATAAATTATTGCAGGTCTCTAAGAATAAGTAAGTACATTTCAATCAATTTTGCAATTGTCTATCTGTTTGTTTGGACACACGTCACTCCTAAGTATTGTGTTCACGATAAAACCTCACCAACAAAATCATAAAGCATGACCTCGAGTAACATTTAATCTTAGTCTTGGTTTCATTAAAATCGGTTCACTCTATCAAAAGTTATTGTAATTTTAATGACCACGCGACTAAAGTACGAGAGAAGTAAATGGGCTTAATATATTCAGATGACTTTATAAGTGACTATTTTTTACATTAGGTTCCACGCAGACGGAGTCGCGGGCACAGCTAGTATAATATAACATTTAAATGTAACATTCAAGAACAAAGTATACACATAAGCTTCCTGAAGAAATTCTCTGAACAATAGTGAATGACGTATTAAGATTCATTATGTAATTTAACTAAAGGAACACACAGACAGACGCGGAAAGTGACGTACCTTATAATATCTACTAGCTAACCTGGCCACGTGTTGCTGTGGCTCAGTTATTACATGTGGAATTTAAATTATGATAAAGTATTTGGTATTATACAGACACTTAATACAGAAAAAGCGAGGTTACGTAGTAAATAGTTTAACAGTAGGTACACGTACATTATAAAATAAACTGGAGTTGAAAAAGAAATTTAAAATTAGAACGTGCCCACCATCTTTGAGATATCTATAACAGTCGATCCTACAGTTTTCTATTAACAAACTAATTTAAAGCGCCATCTGTTCGAGATTGATAAAACTAACAATCAATAACAATAATCAACATTGACAATCATTTAATTTGTATCTAAAAAATATTGAGGCCATTAATCGACATATAAATTATCCAATCTCTTAAGGTGGACCAAATTATACATAAATGCCAACTTTCATGAAGATCGGTTGAACATATTCGGAGTTCATCGTGGACAAACATCATAACACTGGATTATTATATGTTTAGATATCTAATGCCAGAAAAAAATTTAAATCAAGTCAAGTATGTTGATGTTTAATTTTACTTAGTTATCGATTGTACTTATATGCATAGAACATGATAATACCAGTCTGTAAGTCTTACTGCGAAGCTAAAAACCGAGTGTAGGCTTGGAGATGATCAGGATATATTTGCGAATTCATACATACGTTACTTGATGTTTTCCTTCACCGTCAACCTATAGCATTACTGCTTTAAATTAGTTAATTATAGATACGCGGATCTATTTGTGTCCATAATCCTTCTATTGACCTTCCGTAATTTTTAATACCCCAACAAACGAATGGGAATTACTAATTTTATAAAAGCAATTTCATGATCGAAAATCATTCCGACATTTGATATTTGTTATATATTTATTTAACAAAATAAAAAAAGGAATAATTTGAAAAATCATCCTTCAAACTCGAGATCCAGTCGCGGACAGAACCATTTCCTGGTTATTACCACTGCAGGGTTCATACACTTAGCGCATTCCTCGCTCCAATACGATTCTCCATCGGAGCCACATACCGGTATCAATTTATGGCCTCCGCCGCACGGACATGAGTTTTCCTCCATAAAAGTGTACCCTGAAGCCATTACGGCTATTGAGAGTATCAGGATAATGATATCTACGAAAAAAAAAGTACTCAGTAAAATGACATCAATAATTTTTCTGATAATATGTTAATTACTTTATTTGCATTATACATTACTTTATTTACCCCATTGAAAATCAACGTTATAGTATTACTCAGTTGTACTGCAGCATGTAGCTCAATAGGGGTGATGTTGGATACTAATATTATAATGAGGTAGAGTTTGTGCGTCTGTGAGGTTGTAGGGGGTAATCTCAGGAACTACCAAACCGATTTTGAAAATTATTTTACCAATAGAGAGCCACGTTGTTTTTGAGTGTCATAGGCTATATATAACCCGAAAAATAAAAATACTTTTTTTGTGGTAGTCCAATTTGCAAATTCGGAGAAAAAACCGTCGAACGAAAATGTTTCTTACGAACGCTGCCTTAACGACGAGAGATATATGATTGAATTCTAGAGAAAAGTTGTAGAGCTTGATAATCCCTACAAAAAAGTCAGCGACAGCATATATCTAACATTTATATTTAAGTCACAAAAAGTAGTTTTTTATAAATGTTTACCGCCCAAGGAAGTGGGTACGGGTCACCTAGTACATAATACACGTACATATATGTTTTCTCTATTCATCTCGTAACCGTGATATGTTCCAACAATAAAACTCTTTCTTTCTTCTTCTTTTTTTCTCTGTAATAGGTTAGTAAACCCTATAGACGAGAACCTTTTTTATAGTTTATAGAACACACCAACAGATGCTTGACGACAGATGTTTAACTTAGGGGTGGTAGCTAGCCAGGAGTACTTACAAAAATCCTTACCACTATGCTATGGTCTCTTTCAGGTTTTCCTTCACCAAAAACTCCGATTTGGTTGCTAGGATTCGAACCTACGTCCATCGACGTGGTCCGAAGATGCTATCAACTAAGCTCTCATCGCTTCAAAATGTTTTCCGTTCCCGAACACACATCGTAGGCATTTGAATCGACGTCGGATATGTTACCGCTGTGTCATCATTGGAAATTCGTAACTCTCTTCTCGGGCTCTAAATTAAACAAAGTTTTTTAACTCGTTATCTTTTAGTCCGGTTTTCAGCCGAAACGCAATAAGTAATACAAAATATAAACACTCACATTGCTTCATTTTGATTGTATTTACAAATAAAAACTATTTGCCATCGATTTGCAATGACAGTCTAATAATGAACTGACGCATTTAAAAGGTCCTGTGTGGCGCCTTATCTCGGGTTACGTATACATATTCATACTCACGGCTTCGTTTATTTTGATTTAATATTTTTTATAACTTTAACTATATTTGTACATTTCATAGAACCTATACCTTTATTTACAAACAAACATACAGACACTCAACTTACAATATGATCTATGCCACTATTATCTGTGCCCGCGACTCCGTCCACGTGGAACCTAAAGTAAAAAAAAACATATATTAAATATATTAAGTCCATTTACTTATATACTTTTCTCTCGTATTTAAGTCGCGTCTTCAGTAAAATTACAATAACTTTTGATAATGATAATGAACTAAGATTAAATTTTACTCGAATATACTTTAGCAGTGATGCGTGTTCAAAGAAACAGACAGGCGTTGCTAACAATGATTGAAATTTATTTTATTACTTATTCCAAGAGACCTGCGACAATTTTCTTGACAAAATCCTGAAAAGTACCTACAGACACGTTACATTTACATTCTTATTAGATATATATCTAGATAATTGGCACAAAACTGCAAGTTGTGTCTAATTATTCAGCTGGCAATACTAAAATAGCAATGACTTTTTAAATATATAATTTATTTATCATAGTTTTAATGAGTAACCTTAAATGTATATTACAATATCTCTTAGTTTATACTTTTTGTTATAATAAAATAAATATATATATAGCTTAGATGAAAATAATCGTAATAGAAGTAAGAATTGCAGAATCTAGGTGTTCCGCCATTTTAGATTATCGGCCATATTCAAAACATGTTTTCATAACATGTTTGGTTTATAGATTATATCTTTTGAATATTTTATACCTACAGAAAATGTTATAAGTACTTAATGTGTTTGTATGTCATTTTCATTTAATGTTTAGGTCTAGATTATACTTAGTTAAAGTGTCTTCATGTGATTGGCAAAAACGGACAAAACATACCTTTTTTGTGAGTAGGGATTCTATTATGCGCTTTGAATGTTTCCTGTAGTTTATTATAGTGTAACCTTGATTCTTGAGGTAAAAACTTGAATTAATTGTATAGAGTATGAATTTATAACACTATTACAGAATCTAACCACTACTAGAAATGCAAATTAAGTTTGTTAATATGAAAATTTGCATACATATTGTCATGGGCACAAATAAGAACATAGGGTACCTTTTCTTTCCAAAAAGATACCATTCCCGAGTGATAGGTTTAATATTCATTAAAGAGCAAAGCCACGGGTAACAGCTGGTATGGAATATTTGAAGCATATTTATATTAAAAATCAATTTTCGAATGTATGTAAAAGCGCATAACCTCAAAACGTCTACAACTATTTAACTAATTCTTTTTTATTGACTGTGTAATTGTCAGAATAAAGATTATATGAAATAAAATGTTTGGGAAACCGCATAGAAAAGTGACAAAATTTGGGATAAATAAATCTTCATACCAAGAAGACAGAAGAGAGGTCTTCGAAAATATTAATAGAATTGGCATGGACATTGAATTGTTCAACGACCGTTTTATTTAATTATGTTTTATTTTTATCGTTAGCATATCCGAGCCAAGTCGCGGTGAGCAGTTAGTGATACATTGACAACTTTCATATAAATCCTGTCTTTGTTAAAGGACAAACTATGACCAACATATACTGTGTTATACACAACAAACACAATTTTAAGAGTTCGTTTATTATTTGTTTCTCATTATTTTGAATTTTACAGCGACACTGAAGTGAGAAGTCGCGGTGGTCTAGTGGTTTGTCCGATGGAATATAATTCCGACGTTCGTAGGTTCGAATCTAGGCATGTCCCAACGAATTTTTCGGAATTCGTGTACATTTACTAATTTCAATTGGTAACACTATCGGCTAACGGTGAAATGTTCTTGTCGTATGTGGGAAAACATAGAAACATGCATACAAAATAGTTATATTAAAAGATTCTGTACATTCGGATATTCACGTGATTTACATTTACATTTCATATATTATTATTAGCTTGCAATAGAATTATTATAATAAAAAAATCAAACAGGAAAATAAAAAACAAGGTGTTTACTAAAGACCGTATTTTTCCTACACAAGGAACGCGATAAACGAATAATAATGCACAACGTATTAGAGCTTAGTTAACGTTACAACGATGATTAGTTATAATAACAATAACCGCTTTATATAAATAGCAGAGCTATCGTTATTACCAGGCATAATTCGGATCAACAATTGCACGTACCATATCCAAACTATTTCACTATTTAAAGTTGTAGTTTACGAATAACTAAGTCAACAAAATGGCGTCGTTCGGAAAGTTGACCGCGGTTTTCTTGTTCGTCTGTCTTGTGGTTTTAGTTGTCGAAGCCTCGCCAGGACGCTCGTCTGGACAGTCGAAAGGCAAAACTGAACCACGTAACGGTCACCACTTCGTGAAGAGGCAAGCAGATTATGATGACGGAGACGATGATGGCTTCCAACCTGCTGCGTCTAACGAAGAGAACGCTTTTGAGAGACCCCACAGGATCCGAGTGTTGCCAGCTTTCCTCCATTAAATATTTCTGAAATTAAACGGCTCTTCGGGATTCATGCAATATATACGTTATAATATTTAAGATTCATTATTAAATTAAGTTAGTAAATAAATGCTTATTCAATGTCATTTTGTATTTACTTATTATAAAACCGTGTATATTTTGAGCAAATAAATGTTATTTCTATTAACAAAAGTGTGTGTACTTATGTACACGCGTTAGAAGTTATACTTCTTTGGCGTAACAAGATAAAAATCTTTTCAAAAATTCTTTCGCCTTATTCTACGTTTGTAGAAAAAACGACACTAACAATAGAAAAAAGGTATTTAATACATTGAAAGTTTTAATATAAAGAAATACAAACAACAAATACAAAGAAACAAAATGTTGTCTATAGCTAACTTCAGGGTGTCGGTTTTTCGTGACGGTGTGCGCGCGCATTGTAAAAACGCGCCAAAAGAAGTATAACTTCAAAATTATAGGTATTGTCCATATCTTTAATTATTATCACGTTAGGGCAGGGGTTCCTAAACTTTAAAGATGACGTAACACCAACCAAAGACCTTTTATTTTATGGAACCCCATAACAAACGATTACAAATTAACATTGAAATTTATATAAGAACACTTTTTTTTAAGAAATGTGTAAGTAATATAACTGAACCACATTTTTCTTAACTTAAAGTTTTAATGTGAAGAATGAAATTATTTTACTGTTTTATGTATAATTGTTTTATAGTTCGCTATTATGTCCGACAATTGTATGCGTATACAGGATGTTAGGAGACCGCTTCCGAAAACGAAGACAGACGATAGTACTAATGATACCTTTGATGATGGGACGTTTTCGGAAGCGGTCTCCTAACATCCTGTATATGGGGCAGCACCCAATTCTGAACTGTATCTTTTTTAAATAAATAATTTTGGCGGAACCCTCATGACTATTCTACGGTACGGAATTCCTGCGTTAGAGTATTTAAAAAAATTTGATTGGAGTAAGCGTTTACCTATTTAATAAGTTCTTGGTAATTAAATAATATAATTACAAAAAAACGAACAAAATTTAGTGAAATTCATTGTAGTTAGCGTTGTATAAAACTGAGAGCTTCCGTCATAGTACCTCGGTGTACTAGGCGTTACGATGGCGGAGAAAAGTTTGTTGCTTTGGTTAGTTAGGAATAAAGCCTGTATTATTGTGCAATGCTACTACGGCCACAAAAGAAAATTAAATTAATATTCGTTTTTCAAATACTTATCTTTTTTAAAAAAAAAAATTAACTTCAAAATTAACATTTAAAATTATTGTCAGTTTGTGTCAAACAATCATTAAACATACTTTTCCAATATATTGTTTCTAGTAAATCACTATTATATTGAGGCCAGTTCTAAAATTTCTTCAAAGAATTATTATCGTAGCTGTTACAAACAGCTTGTTTGCCGTTGCCAATAAAGGCATTTCACGTGTAGTGGACAATGAAAAAAAAAATGATGTTCTGGAATTCGTTCATATTCAACCTTTTTTTTTGGTGAGGAATATCCTGCATACGATATACCTCCAACTGTCGTTGAGGATTGGGGCAACAGCTGAAGGGTTATGCCAAGATTCTTACCGGCTAAAAACCCCACCGGCCGCACGGTGCGAAAGTATGATCCAGGGTTTGAATTGCGCGAGCATTCTCCGCGTCCTGGTCACGCGCTCGGGTCGCACGCAGGGGGTCAGCGGGACGACCTACGTCCCGAGAGTGCCTAGCACCCTCGTGCTTCCTCTCTAGAAGCAGCGGCCGTGGCCCGTGCTTCGCTCCACGGGTTCCCATAAGTGACAGTGGGCGCCCCCACCCACTGTCAGGAAATTACTCCACTGCTGTGAATAGCGAGTCACAGCTACTACCAGATGGTACAACTTTCACGGTACCATAAAAAACAAAGATAGCTGCGATAAGGAGCAAATCACAGCAACAAAAGGAAGAAGGTACAACTTAGGTACACCTTCATATTCAACCTAACTGAACTTCTAGTATGTATGAGTACACTTTTTAATGACGCTTTTTTTTATGCACAAAACCGATAATAAATATCTCAAAACGGTTTTATTTAGGTTGTTGGGAGACCGTTTTTTTATTTTTTTTTGAGGGGATACAATTTATTAATTCATTAAGGCCGGGTTCATGGCTTACCGCCCGTTTCGTTTCGCCTTGAGCTAGGGGGCCAAATTGGGGGGAAAGGGAGTGAATGAAAGGGGGGGTTGGTTAAGCGTTTGACTTGTGACGCATTTATCTATATATAGAACTAGCTGACCCGTGCAACTTCGTCTGCACCAAATCGGTTATTACCGGTTTTAATTGTATTTTTAAACGCAAATAATCTTAAAAAACCTACAACCCTATTGCAGCGTTATCCAGCACTTCCAATCGTGAATCCAAACTATCCAGTGACTCACTCAAACATATACCCAGTTGGTATGTGAGAAATCTTTTAAAATAAGCCTAGAATCTGTTCGCAGCATTACCTAAAGTAGTGTCATCAAAGTGAAGATCAAAACTAACTTACATATATTACCGATAAATGTCTTCCCAGTACCCCTTGTAACTTCATCACGTAACATACTGTAAAAGTTGAACTTCATCTACATTAAATTTCCATTTTGTTTTAGTTGTTTGTTTTATAAGAATTTGTAAAGTATACGTGAAATCTGCATTGAATTTTAATTTGGTTACATTTATTTTACTTTTGACATACAAACCACCTTTTTTACTGAGATACTGAACTTGGGATAATATACCTTTCTAACAGTGAAAGAATTTTTGAAATCGGACCAGTAGTAGGTACCAAGCATTCCTCGAAAACAAAACTTTACCACTCATTATAATATTAGTATAAATACAACATAGTAACTGCAAACAGTAGTCCGGTGAAGCTGTTAAGACCTTGCTAGGTCAATACCGTGGTCAGTTCGAGAAAAAAAAAATAACTGCATACACCTCAACTGATTTATTTTAATCTTAGATTCACAAACCTGAACCCAACTACTTCAAGACTCAACAACATTTAGAAAACTAATTTTATCAAATATCGAAACAACACACGTACTGATAGAACTCTAGTTGAGATTCATCTTCTACAATGCAAAGTAACTATTATCTAGGTTTATGTTTTAGGAAAAAATCTTGTCACCTTTGTTTAGCAAACATTTTTTTATACAATAAAATAAATGTAACAACATATAAGTGACAGTTTCGTTTACACATATCTTCTTCATATGAGGTCGATAATTACGCATAGAAATGCCATATAGCCGTAGCTCAGTTATAACGTACTGGACATTATATGTATGGTCCGCCGGAGCCGACGGTTCGAATGCCCGGTGATCTTTTTTTTTTTTGGTATTTTTTTTTTTAAAGTAGCTTAGAGAAATATAGCTTATTTTTTTAGCTAATCTGTCTGCTATATATAGCACAATGAAAATTTACCAAAATCCGTCAAAAATTTCATTAACTACAAATTTTTGACTTTCGTCCGTTATCCTGGAGAATCCCTTGCGTTTTATGAGATAAAAAAGTATTCTAGATGTAACCTTGTAATATTAGTTATCACTGTGTCAAATTTCGTCAAAATTGGTTCAGTACTTTCAGAGTGGTACGTGTTCAAAGGGACAGACAAACAGGCAGATCCTGGAGAATCCCTTGCGTTTTATGAGATAAAAAGTATCCTAGATGTAATCTCGTAATATTAGTTATCACTGTGCCAAGTTTCGTCAAAATCGGTTCAGTACTTTCAGAGTGATGCGTGTTCACAGGGACAGACAGACAGACAGACAGACAAAAATTGTAAAAATATTATTTTTGGCTTCTATATCGATAACAAAGTCTACCCCGATAAAAATTTTCAAAAAATATTTAATGTAAAGATTTGACCTTGCTACAGTTTTATTATAGTATAGATAGATAATTCAATAAAATTCATAAAAGTATGCAATTTTTCATCAGTGTTTTCTTATGACATTATCACGTGAAGTTATCGTCCGTTACAGATAACCAATTTTTTGGATAAACATATAGCTTAAAGTAACCATTTTAAAATGACTTTACAAACCGAACGGTGAGGAAATAATGATTAGGTAATATTGGTGTCCTCATTCAGTTTATAGCCTTGTGTCAGAAAACGTTTTCTATTAGACTTACCTGATAAAGATATATCTTCTTTACAAAAGAAAATAATTTTTATTCAGCAATATTTCCCAATGGTAATTGATAAAAGAAAGCAAAAGTATACGTTTTTAAAAAGATATAATTAAAAAATCTTAAGTAACAGAATACATGATTATTTTCATCAATAATAAATTGAAGTAAATACATTTTTTAAATACTAATAATATATGGCAAAAATCTTAATTATTAATTTATTCAAATATCAAATAATAATGAAAATATTATTTGACATAATCATTTACATACTAAAATTACAAATATCAATGAATTTCGCAATTTGAAAGTACATATTATATTGGCAAGACATCAACCAAGTGACGCGTCTTTATTGTGACGCGGCCATTTTGAAATAGTAATATATATATAATAAAGTTTATATATATATAAAGTTTATTGTTTATTATATTAATTAAAACGTTTTAAATTAATGTTTCCATTACATATTTCCTTCTCTACGATATATCTGTCAATGGAGAAATTCTACCAAGATACTTAATACAAAAAACAGGCATAATAAACTTATCGTGGCGGTTTGATACATTGGTAAACTTCATAAAATATTAAAACAACTTTTACTTCATTCAAAGAGAATCACAACACACTGAATATGACTTATTAATGTAAAGCACCTTAGATTCAGCGATATTTTACTTATATTTATTATTTTAATATTAGAAATATTAATTTTTATATGTGGCTTCAAGGCACTGCTCGTTATGAGTTGAATATGCACAGTGGGCAATATCGCCGTTTTTAGAAAAAAAGATACATCCAAGGATTTTTTTAAATCTTAAAATTTAAACTTATTTACATACTACAATAGTAAATTAGAACAGGAAACAAAATTGTTTCGCTAATTTCATTAGATATATTATTCCGAACGTTTATTTTGGTATATAACATAGTCAATTGAAATATTATGTAAAATATTTTTTTACTGTAGGGACATAACACCAAGTGTTTTGGCCGTTGCTTTTACCGGAATAAAACGACATTAGAAGAACTCTACCTATCTGTTATTCATGAACTAAATAAATTTTGTTTCATCATAACTAAAATTACCAAAAATCATAAGCTGTCATTTTAATCTAATACTTGACTTGATATATTATATTTATTGTAAAAATAATACTTAAATGTTACTAAATATTACCTTAAAAAGGTTTTTTCTTTGTTTTATAAATTTATATTTCATCACTTTTCTACACTAAAAGAATTAATTTCTTAAAAGACTGAAGCACTTATAATAAAACTATACTTAAAATTCAAAACACGATTAAACACTTAAATATAATAAGTATTTATATTTGGCACATTAGAATTCACTGGCTCTTTGGGCGTGACTATAGAACTTAAACTATTATCTACTAAGTAGCAATATTAATTCTATTACAATTGCTTATTTAAGTAACATTATTTATATATGCAATAACACATAATTCAAAATGGCTGATTAAGTTTATATTGCCGCCAAAATGTATAAAAAGTTTGTTTCCAATGTCAAAACATTTCCAATGAAAAAGTGCAAAATTGTTATTCATAATTGCTTATTTCCATAACCGAAGATTATAAATGAAATCGACATTGATTCTCACAATGTATGTATAATTTAAAAAACAATAATGGCATAAAAATATGTATCATTTTTAAATCAAATATGTTCATATAACATTATCCTGTAATAATTATATTTATAAAAATGAGAATGGTAACACTATGGCTAGATTGTCTTTGGGTTGTTTTAACTTTGTAATAAGGAACAAATATATATAATCACTTTTTTAAAGATAATCTACAATCAATAAATTTTAAACATGACTACAATAACACTAATAAATGTGATAATAAGTGGTAATGATAATAAAACAAGAAATACTTAAGTATTTTCATAAATTAATGAATTTATCCATAAATTTGTTCTTTTAAAAGTTATGACAGAATTTTAAAAATTTGCTGTCCATTTTGACGCTAATTTGACTGCAAAGTTTCAAACTTATTGCGATTTGTATGTCATACTACAAAGCAAATTAAGAGCAATCTATTGTCATGGACAATGAATAATATATGCAATAATAAATTTGGGTATTTTTCATTTTCTTCACAATCTAATGACATTATACACATTTATTCATATACGGTGTTTTATAATTACTGTTTCTGATATGATTATAATGTGGTTGCAATTGTTACTCCTCAACTTTAGGTGTCAATCTGTCACGCATTTGCACCCAATATTTTGCTGCAATTTTTTGTCACAAACTAAACGTTTGTAGGAGAAAGCTTATCTTAAACTAAAATCACGTCGAACATTATAAGAAACGTTCTGGGCGTTATAATTTATATCAACTAAAACTTTTAAATAACAGGTTTTGCTACGTTTTTCTTTTTTTTATCTGCATTCCACTAACAAGAAGTAAACTCAAAAATTCCCAATTCAAATTTCAAGAGAAAAGATATATGTGGGAATGTTTGCAATAACCGCGTTAAGTATTTCAAAGTCTTTGGAACATTCTGGCGAACATTATTTTTAGTTTAAAATATTTCAGCGTAATTAGTGTCATCGCTCGTTGCACTTTAGAAAAACCTGTTATGACAATAATGTTAATTAAAAAATATAGTTTTTTTTTGTTTTTTTTTTTCTTTTTTATGATAATAATCTATTTATAGACACTGCAACATATGTTCAAAGACACCGTACATATATAATATAAACATGGCACATTTTAAAATCTATTAAATAATACATTTAAATGTCTAAATATACATATAAAAACCCATAAGTAACTGTAATGCCATTTGGAGTAATTATAATTATATAATAATAACAAATGTTTGCACTCGTGACTTCTATGCTAAACTAACTGATTCCTGTGACATTTTCCTTATGAATATCTAAATGTATATCTTTATATATAAATTTCTTCTGTACGTATGTATGTCACTGAACGCCTCCTAAACGGCTGGACCGATTTTGATGAAATTTTGTGTGCGTGTTCCAGTGGATCCGAGAGGTTTAGATTTACTATTGGACCCGGTAGGTGGCGCTGCGGTTGAATTTTAGTACTTTTTTTATTATCAAGGCAGGACAACGTCCGCCGGGCCTGCTAATGTATATATATATAGACAGTGGAGAAATGGTTAAGAACATCTTACTTCTGGTTTTCAGCCGATTTTCTTCATTATTTCTTTGATTTGTAGCTATTAACGGGCTTTAGTGTTTGTTATTAATAAAAAAAAGGACAAAATTTTTTTTTTCTTTACGGTCCAAGTTCGACCACTCGACGAGCACTAGTAATAATAAATTCATGGAAAGTACATATATTGCCTGAATTAATTGTGGATTGTCTTTTAACTTTTTGTCGTAAAACTACTTGGCCACTATAAATGTTTCACTTAGGTTTAACCCACTGTGTTAAATTTTATCAATACCATTTATGCCCATGCAAAAATACAATGACACGTGGCTTAGATAGTATCCTGAAATATCTGTCTGTTAATAAACATTTTATTGACATCTTTTTTGAGGTTCGAAGGTCAAATAAGGTTTGATTTGAAAAGGAATCGTCAAAACACAAATCCGCAGTTTAAAGCAATAAAAGTCGCTTTTGCAAACAGAATTAGCTTCACATATAAAATTACATTTAAAAGAAAACGCACGATAAATCCTTTTTAACGATAAACTTTCTAAATATACAATAAACTTTCTGTTTAAGTAACAGTTAATCTTAAATCTAAGATATAAAAGTGTTTTAAGCATACAATTATTTTCTCAATTTCTTAAAAATAAGTTTACAAATGATTCGTTTGTTTTTTTTTCACGTTTTTGTCATTTTAATTTTTCAAACGAAATCGGGTCGTCTCTGTCGCCGGTAAAATATAAAAAAAAATGAAAACATTTATCAAAATACTTAAATAAAACCATAATACTTTAAGGATAGTCCATAAACTGCGTCACAGTTTGAGAGGAAGATTAACAAAATTGGACATCGTGTGACTGTGAGAGAGCGCACAAGCTTCGTGAGGAAACGTTAATAAGTTCGAAATTTAAAACTGCATTAAACGTGGCGTCCCTTCGGGAAAAAGGATCTTACGAAAGTGACCACGGATAGTGGGGCTTCAAAAACTATGAGATACTTGTGACGTAGTTTATGGGTGTTCCTTTAGTATTTGATAGAAACCATATTTGTTTATTCCTAAATATTTCATAAGTACATAGGGTGACGATTTAAGTGCTTCTTTCGTCAATACGTAACCGATACTTTTTATACTTTACAGCAAAAGTCTGTCACATCATAAACTATAATTAGAGTATTTTCCTCTTTATATAATCTATATTATTGGAAGGAGATATAGCTAATTTTTAAGAGCTAATACTCAATAATTGTCTATAAGTACAGCTGGTAACTGGTTGTCCAGATTTTCAATTTAAAAGTGGTAGCTAATTAGACGAGCATTTAGCATCATATATTATTTAATAATGTAGTAATAATAATATAATATAAGATCTTTGTAACTAAATCCCGTTTTAATGTTTTAAATATTAAAAAACTGATATTAAAACACATCATTACTACATTATAATCAGTTACATTACGGTCAGTGACGTAGCAATACGGTGGCAGGTTTTGGTTTGTGGCGTAACAATATCATGGCAGGCGTTCGTCAGTGGCGTAACAATACGGTGGCAGGTATTGGTAAGAGACGTAACAATATCATGGCAGGCGTTGGTCAGCGGCGTAACAATACCGTGGCAACACGCCGGAGGGGTTCTTGGTCTAATAGAATTTCTAGCACAGAATGTTCCTAAACTTACCAAACTTAGTAATTTGTGTGTGAAAACTAAATCGGTGTTATTACAAAAAAGTTAAATACTTGGTTTAAAAAGGATTCAAATTAAATGCACCGCGCTCGCCCGAGCTAAGTTCACGTTATCCTTTTTCGCAAGTCTAACCTAACGTAACCAAAGCGAGACAGAAGAGCAAGATGGCGAACATTCAGCGACCGCGGTGCATTTAATTTGACACCATTTTAAAGCAAGTATTCAATACGTATTTAACTTTTTTGTAATAACACCGAATGTGTTTAAGAAGTTGTAATAAGCAAGAAGGAAAGTTTTTACAATTTCACTGAACAGAAATCCCATAGAAACGAATTTGAATGCCTATAATTTAATGCCTATGTCGAGTGAAATTATAACGGGTATTTTAATACGTTCTTTATACCAAAAAGTAACTACAAAATGCATGATTATGATAGCGTTTGTACGTACATGACAATTTTACCTGAAGAAAAGGCTTCATCAGTTGAATCAGTAGGTGGTAGAGCCAAGCTGAAGCTATTAATGGTTTCGGCATGAATGGATGGGCTCGCCCGGGGTAGTACCACCCTCTCATAGAAAACCGACGTGAAGTAACAGTGCTTTCATTGTTGGGTTTCGTTCGGTCAGTGAGAGCGCCGGAGGCTCATTATACTTTGTGAGCAGATTTATTCCAGTTCGTCTATATACCGACTCAAATTTTCGAACTTTTATCGAATGTGAAGGAGCATTTACACAGGCCGGCATGACAGCGACGACCGACGAAGGATAGCGTATCTCTCAGTCGTCCCCGTTGTTTTTTTATTGTTCTGTGCTTACCATCAGGCATAGCGCAGTCGCTTTGCCGTGCTACGATAAAAAAAATTGTTACGCTACTGACTTTGATCATAATTTATTAATGTGGTCAACCGTTGGATCATTTACCTTATATATATATATATATATATATATATATATATATATATGTATTACTGTAGTTTATTATACTTTACGAGGAGATTTATCCTCGTTCGTCTGTACACCGACTCGAATTTTCGAACTTCTATCGCATAGTGGTACGCCACTGACTTTGGTCGGAATTTTCAATATGGTCAACTATTGGATCATTTATCCTATATTTATGTATTAAGTTATCGTTTGTTGTCATTTTCGAGCGGATTTATCACCGTTCGTCGGTATACCGACTCGACAAATCGATCATTAATACCTCAGTACTCCCGACGACAGTAATAACCTAGCGAGCGGCACTTTTGGCACAAATGTTGCGGGTGGATTTTCGACTGATCGCTCACGTCCAATCCGTCAGGCTTCTCCAACGGTCTCTAAAAGCAAACGAATGTATATATACAAACATGATTTAAATGACAATGTGGTAAGAAGGATGGGAAACACGCTAAACCTAGTAAGACTGGCTCTCATGTGTAGAGCTGCCAGAACATATCTATAAGTGGGCTATGGCAAGCTCCGTAACTTAGTTTTATCACTAGCTCTTCCCTCGCCGAAGCTGCGACTGGTTCCCGAAGAATCCAATCTAAATCTCGATGCTGTATCCTAACCACTGTTAAAGTTTTGTTATATTCCACGGCACTAACTGGATATAATTTTGTAACATTTATTATTCGCGATTATTCGCGATACAAGATTTAGCTCCTAGTGTGGAGATTTGCAGTTAATTCTGTAATATCATTTTTGATAAATTTTTTTATTACAAGCGTCTTGTCTCGCTTCCTCACGTGTGTATCGTGCATTTATTTACGTGACGTCATATATCACAAAGCATGCTAAATTTAAGTTATGCTTAGTAGATAGATATATATTATATACCTTCGAGGACACATAAAGCTGCACAATTCTGTAATACATTATTTTGATGTAGTTTAGTCAGAGTCACTAACATAAGTGCCTGAAAACTGCTTCTTGAGACTTCATTAGAATTCATCGACTGTTCTCTACTACACGTTAATATAAAATGTATGTATGTACTCATATAAAACCTCCGTGTAGCTTTAATTAAAGTGTCATATGTATTCCGTGTATTATTATTATAAAAAAATACCTGCTTATGTGGGAAAACGTTGATGCGGCATTTGATGCACTCTTGCCCGTTGTTCGCCCATGAGTTTCCGCTCATCCATTTGCGCTTGCATTTCGGACATTTATACTCGCCGAAGCACCGTTTTTTGCCCTGATACGGAGTTAATCCTTCGCCTTTGGGACGAGCCTGAAAAAATTTTTTAATGCTTAGATTCTATATCTTTATTTATTCACTAGCTTCTGTCCCCAACTTCGTGCGTGTGGAATAGTTACTTCAGGTTAACGCTAACACGCAGCGGAAGCTCTCAAAAAGAGAAAAAACCCCGATTTTGAAACACTCTACATTGGTGCTCCGCTGCTATTGGTGTTAGCGTGGTGATATATAGTCTATAGCCTTCCTCAATAAAAGGGTTATCTAACACTGAAAGAAAAAGGAAAGGACCAGTGGTTCCCGAAATTAGCGCGTTCCAGCAAACTAACTCTTACAATGAAAAAGATAGTACGAATTATCTCGTAGTTAGTTATATTTGAAGCTTAATAATAGTAAGTCCATGTAAGTCAAACCTGCATTTTTTATTTATCCTGAAGCCACCGATCTATATTTACACTGATAAATTACGACTTTGCTCGTAGCTGTACGGATATGGCAACTAAAGAAAGGACGAGATTACTCGTAGTGAACCTCCTGGGCAAATTTAGAAACTACGAGATATTTTGTCGTTGGCACTCAACATGCTAAAATAGCGCTTAAACTTTTGACTGTACTATGCACAAGGGCGAACTTAAAATTATATCTAGAGTGGCCAATAAATTCGTAAAAGTACTATAATCCCAATTTTGCACGGGTATACTAACAAACAAAATGAGACCAAATCTTCCCTTTATTACGTGTAATCAAATATAATGGCAGCTGAACAACCTGACGAAAATCTGTCAATATTTTTGAAAAGTCTCTCTACTAACTTCTATCTCACTAACTTTTTTATAATAAGGTATTGTACCCCAAATGTTTCACTTTTCCCTGCGATTTCTGAAACATTTTCATTCGTATAAACTTATACCTATACTTATATATACACACACAATAAAAAAAAAATGAGTGCGTGTAACCGTCACACGTGATTGAAGTAAAACTTATTAAATATTTTTGATTTTGTCAATAAACAGTTTATAAACAAATCAATCAAAATTTTTAATTTACTATGATAAGTAACGAATTAAATTAATTATCATTTAATAGAAATTTTAGTTATATTTAATTATTATCTAACCGGATGGTACAACGTGCCATCATATTGCCGTAACGGACTTCCGTTGCATTGTCGTGCAGTTTTTTTAACTTTATTTTTGGAAACCAATCTTTTAGATTATTACTGCCATTGTCGAGTAATTAACATTATTATAAATTAGTGTCGTGCGATAATTTCAATGTTAATGTTAATGTTGCAACAAGATGGCGGCTCCCTTGTTACAACTTTCCAGGAAATTTTTGTGGCATCTCAGAATTCATACTTCGTGGTATTATTTTCCATTCACTTCATTTATGCACAATAAACAAACTATATTACATAAAACACCACCAATTTTACACAATATAGAGTCAAGTAACACAAGATTATGAATAAAATATAAAATCCACTACATAACAGACTAAAATCCCGCCAAAAACTCTGTCGTCCAGTTACCTCCTAGTCTCGCCTAAATAAATTTTACTTCAAAAAAATTAGCCAAATCGGTGCAGCTTTTCTGAAATTATACGTTCATGTATTCGGCAATTGATTTAAAAAAATAATTATATATTTGTTAAGTAATAAATAATCAACCTGCTTTAGTAAAGATTGATTGAAACAATACGTCAAAACACTCCTTGTATGACTTCTTAAAACAAAAGTTGACACGGAATACTGAGTAAGCCTAGTTATGATTAGTAAAAACTACGCTTTAATTGTACATGCACTAATCGCCCTGCGAGTTAGGGCTGTCACTTGTTTTTTTTTTTAAATAAAATTGTTCTTTAATATCTGAATCGAAATGAACCGAATCATGGAGCGAAAACTTTGTACCTCTTTTTAAGCGAAATGCGCGAACGGATGAACGTGAAATTTCACATAGTTAAAGTTTATATGGAGGAGAAGTGCACAAAGCCAATTTAATATAAAATACATTAAAAACACCTGAAATTAATTAAAATATATAATACATACACTACTGCTTGAATGACACACGACATATACACACATGTAAATGAAAAAGACGTTTCGCCATCCGTCATTTTAGTCTTACGTTCCAATTACCGTTTTTCATCTTACATTCAATATTTTTAACGTGTTTACGCTCCATACCTTACATGTCCTTTGAAAGTAACTGGTCAAATTGTAGGTCAATTTTATAAGAATATAGTATGCAAATTCATAATATACATTAATAATTAATTGATAAATCATTTATCTTTCGTAAATTTATGAATATAATAATTATTAATATAATAATAATAATACTATATAATAATATAATACTATATATATATATATATATATATATATATATATATATATATATATATATATATATATATATATATATATATATACTATAATAATAATAATTATTATTATTATTCTCTTTGGTCTTATTGAATTTAAAACTGAATTATGGTCGAATTACGACCACTAGGCGACCACTAATTTAAAGACATACCTATTACCATGTTATGTTAAATGCGAACATACGGAACCGCGATTTCTATTGTCATTTTACACTACTGTCTAATCTCCCTGCAAGCTTTGTACAGAATTTTAAGCTACCTGTGTTAAAATCTATAACTACTCTTTAGCACACAACAGATACTTCAATCTCACGTTTACGCTTTTATAAAATCTGTCCAAACCTAAACACCGATACAAGTATATGCCTATTTGTTTAACCGGAAAAAAAAACTGACATTGAAACATTCTTCATTGGTGCTCCGCTTTGACACTTAACACTTGAACCTACTATCCGGCAAATCGGTAATGTGTTTTGGGACTTTGTTATAAAATCTAACACTATTACCTAAAAAACTGTTACTGGTCTTAGTAAGCCTGAAACATGGAGTGACCAGTTTGTTATGGTTTCTGGTATTTACATTATGTCGGTCTTTTACTAAATCCAGATTATCTAAGTATTTCCGGACGTACATCAAATTCTCAAGAATATATTGAAAGGGCAGGGTTAAAATACCGTATTCCTGAAACTTAGTCTTTAATGATTCACGAGGTCCCAAATCATAGATTGCTCGAACTGACCGTTTTTGTAGTAAAATTCGCGGCTTCCGCCACATTAATACAAATGAAAGGTACCCTATGTCCTTTTCTGTCTGACATCGTGGATTTATATTATACTAGCGACCCGCTCCAGCTCCGTACGGGTGCACTGTAGATATCCATTTTAAAGAAAGATTGTTAAGGGCAGTTTTGATTTACATGACATGGACAACGTATGTAATGTATTTAATTGAATAAGGAATAATACGGTATTGTATAAAAAAGGTCGGTAAATAACACATAATTAGTTTTGTAAAACGATAAAAATTGTTACTGTGAGTTATCCTTCATTACATAGTATAAAACAAAGTCCCCTACCGCGTCTGTCTGTCTGTTCGCGATAAACTCGAAAACTACTGAACGGATTTTATTCCGGTTTTCACCAGTCGATAAAGTGATTCATGACGAAGGTTTTGGTATATGATTTGTCAAGGATTTTTTTATAATCAGGAGGGACAACGTCCGACGGGCCCACTAGTTAGAGATAAATATATCATCGAGGACTTTTTTATCGATATTTTTAAGATATATAATTCCGTAGTACATTAATTTTATGTACTTAGTAAGGTTTAGTCAGCGCTTGCGATCTAAGCGCACAAAGATATGTTTGTTACATCACATCAAAAATCTTTGAATTTTTCGGCTTTTCTATACAATAATGTGTATATATATATAATATACATATAAACCTTTCTCTTAAATCACTCTATATATTGCCGGAAACTGTATTAAAATTCGTTGAATAGATTAAAAGATCTAAGAGAACAGACAGCGGAAGCGACTTCATTGTATACTATGGAAATATTACTTAATAATACTGATATTATAAATGCGAAAGTGAGTTTATCTGTTTGTGTATTTGTTACGCTTTTACACCTTAACTACTCAACCGATTGTCGTAAAATTATGCACACATGTTGTCAGGGGTATAGAAAAGGGTACCTTTCATCCTTAAGAGTTTACTGTTCCCGACAGATAGATCAAATCTACACTAACGCAAGCGATGCGATTTATGTTTATTATGCGTAACTACGTCAGGTTATGGAATGAGTGATGGTGATTAAGAATTCGGATCTACTTTTAAAAATATGTAACATCATCATTACTACCGCGTCCGTCTGTTCGTGATAAACTCAAAAATTACTCAACGGATTTACATGCAGTTTTCGCCAATAGATAAAATGATTCATGAGGAAGGTTTTGGTACATAATTTGTCAAGGATTTTTTTTTATAGTCCGGGCGGGACAACGTCTGCCGGGTCCGCTAGGTATATAGTAGGCTTATCGTAAGAGTAGTATTGATTAAAAAATTCGAATCTATAAGAAAAAGTCGACCGGTGTGTCATTATTCACCGAATCCGGACAGTTCAACGAATCAAACAGATTTTATAAAATGTAAAGAATAAAAATAAAATTGCCATCCCTAAAACCGGCGCGGCTTTATCGTATTCCAAGAATCGCTACATCTTACCGGCACCGCGACACGTCTCTCTGATATTGTACACTTGTTTATTTTATTTCAAACAAAAGTTATTAAATGAAACCTATAAGAATAGAATACGTTAGGATTACCATCATGCCAATTTTCATAAGCATTTTTGTAAATGGATATTTAAAACATGACCCGCCATTTTGGGATCTGGGCCTTAAAAACCAGCTGACGGGTTAATTATAGCATTTTTTTTTCTATATGATGATATATGAGGCTACATGTGTAGAAAAGCCTACATATAGGAGTTACTTAATTTTGAAGTCACATTAGAGCGAGATTTTTTTTTTATATCGTAGGAGTCAAACGAACAGGTACCACCTGATGTTAAGTGATCACCACCATCCATAGACACTAGCAATACCAACGGAGTGGGTTGCCAACTCGTGTTTGGGGCTAGGGAGGGGGGAGGAGGGAAGAGGAGATGGGCCCGGCGTTCTCACTTACCGAACGAAACGCAAAAATGCAAGCACTGTTACTTCACGTGGGTGTTTCTGTGGGTCAGGTGGTAGTACCCCGGGCGAGCCGACCCATTCATTCTGAAACTAGGTATAGCTTCAGCGTGGCTCTACCACTTATAAATATACTTATAAATTCACGCCCCCCACTATCTATCAAACGAAGGTATATTATGGCAGTGGTCCCGGTACAAAATGATGATTGGCAACCCCAGAAAACGAAAGGGAAATCACTCACCTGAGGACAATCACCGATATAATGTCCTTTCTTAAAACATAGATGACACATATAGGCAGGGGGCGGCGGTCGCGGAGGTCGGCGGAGTGACAGCGCCGTGAGCTGTTCTGCCAGGGAGCTGGTATCGTCTGAAGGCGGTGGGGCTGACCCTGGGGCTGCAGTCGGCAATGGCCCCCATACTGAACCCGGCATCCACTGAAATTACGTTACAAAGTCCAAATTTAAAACCATTGAAACCGTACTTATTGCTACTGAAAAATCATTTTTACATCACTTATTTCGTCTCAAGAAATAATCCAAGGAGTTTGTTGTTTTTGCCCGAATTGATACTTGAAATTACCCAAATCTGTCTTCTTATAACTGACGTCAGGGTTATGGTCTATTCTAATCTTTACGGTACCCTTCCTCAAGGGATCTTAGTCTTTTAAACTGCAGTCTACAGTAATCACCTAATTGCAGTAGCTGAGATACCTCTCTCTCCCATTATATTGCTAAATCCGTGTATCTATATATTTATACGTGAATCGAAAACTATGTACCCCTTTTTAAGCGAATTGCACGAACTGATGAACGTGAAATTTGACATAGTTAAAGTTTATATGGAGGAGAAGTGCATGAAGCCATTTTTTTTTTATAAAATGCATTAAAAACACATTAAATTAATTAAGATATACATTACTCACACTACTGCTTGAATGATACACAGCATATACACACATGTAAATGAAAAAGACGTTTCGCCATCCGTTATTTTACTCTTACGTTCCAATTATCTTTTTTCATTCTACATTCAATATTTTTAACATAACTTACATGCCCGTTGAAATTAATTGGTCAAATTGTAGGATAATTTTATAATAATACTAGCGGGTCCGGCAGACGTTGTCCCGCCCTGATTATAAAAAAATCTTTGACAAATTATATACTAAAACCTTCCTCAAGAATCACTTTATCCACTGGTGAAAACCGCATAAAAATCCGTTCAGTAGTTTTTGAGTTTATCGCGAACACACAGACAGACAGACGCGGTAAACGACTTTGTTTTATACTATGTAATGATAATATCTATGTAAATTCATAACATACATTAACAATTAATTAATTAATAATTTATCTTTAGTAAATTTATGAAACCACTGAAATAATTATTATTCTCTTTGGTCTTATTGATTGTCAAAATGAATTATGGTCGAATCTTGACCACTAGGCGTTGTCACTGATATTATACGTAAAACACTTTTTTACTTATAAATAGTGGTCGCCTAGTGGTCGAAATTCGATCATAATTCATTTTTACATTCAATAACGACTCCCACTAGTCCACCACGACTCGCACTAGTCCACCACAACTCTTCGACGACGAAATATTTATGTATATTATTAACTAGCGGGCCCGGCAGACGTTGTCCCGCCCTGATTAAAAATAAATCCTTGACAAATTATATACCAAAACGTTCCTCATGAATCACTTTATCCACTGGTGAAAACCGCATGAATATCCGTTCAGTAGTTTTTGAGTTTATCGCGAACAGACAGACAGACAGACGCGGTAGAGGACTTTATTTTATACTATGTAATGATTTACATATTATAATATTAGCCTACAATTTGACCAATTAATTTCAACGGGCATGTAAGGTATGGAACATAAGTTATGTTAAAAATATTGAATGTAGAATGAAAAAAGATAATTGGAATGTAAGAGTAAAATGACAGATGGTGAAACGTCTTTTTCATTTACATGTGTGTATATGTTGTGTGTCATTCAAGCAGTAGTGTGAGTAATGCATATTTCAATTAATTTAATCTGTTTTTAATGCATTCTACCCAAAAAATATAGCTTTGTGCATTTCTCCTCCATATAAACTTTAACTATACCAAAATTCACGTTCATCCGTTCGCGCAATTTACTTAAAAAGGGGTACAAAGTTTTCGCTTCACGTGTTATTATATAAATATCAGTATATGATATACTATAATATGGTAGATAAGTACGTCAAAGTAACTTTTATTTCGTCATGTTTGGAGACTTTCTTACTTTATAGATTTTAATGTTTGACCAAAGTTGAATAACACTCATGATCGTTGTTCTAATATCGATTAATTTCAATAGGTAATCAAAAAGTCAGTTCATTTAGGTTAAGGGTCATACCTTCTACCACATCTTAAACTCGAACGAAACATCTCATTACAAACTCTTAAATCGAAAATACTATTTAGACAGGAAACTCTTGTACTACAAATATGACGTGTTTATATGAGAATATATTAAACAGATGCTAAAGAAGGTCTCCAGGAAGCCGCAGACGATTCTTTTAATTAGAATCGATGTGGCACAAATACGTGGACGATTAGACAAATAAAATCGCAGTAAATAATAGAGCACGCGCTCTCATTGGCCGGCGGACGTGCGCGCGCGCATCTGTTTAACGAATTATTACGAACGTTCCAAATACTACGTGAGTTTGTATGAGGCGTGAATCATCGACTAGTAGCGTGGGTTTGAATTTTTTGTAGCTAATTTTTTTTACATTGATATAGGTACATCAAACTAGATGGACCATCAAATTAATCTAATTTAAGCCCTGAACTGTCCAAAACCATATCGGTCTTATTACAAAAACAAAAATGAACTCGGGTATAACACGAGTTTTACTAAGCAGTGCCTAAAATTTAAAATCTAGTTAAAGTCATGTTTAAAGTACTTTATTATAAAAGCGTGACGAAGCGGCCTTTAGCTAAACATCTGATTGAAGTTTTTTATGTAAGCAAATCTGAACAGCATTCGTTCAATTCGATCTCATCATTCAAAAACGTTCCATTGCATACAGGTATTTTGCAAACAATTTCAATTTATGAATAATGTTCAGATCTTCATTAAGAAAATTTGCTTATTATATGTTAAATTGATTATTATTATTGTGATGTTTTAATTAAAAGAAAGTGATGTATAAAATAAGTAATTTATAACATTTATATATTACGTAAGGTGTGCGTAAGTGCGTAAGGTGGAACAACAGTATAATGACAGATTCACTACGCTGTCAGATGTCAATAGTGTCAAATAGTAGTAGTTATGATTAACTTGTGAATGTCTAAAATTGTTTAATTTATTTACTTCTTCCAAATTCATTATACCCACGAAATCCATAATTTACTATGAAACTTTTTTTGCCGGCAAATAGAGATACAGTTAATTACAACAATAGAATAAGAACTGTCAACTTAGACAAGTGTTGGAGAATATTTAAATTAAAATAATATCATATGATAAAGTAATATCAATTTTGGTAACTACTTTTCTGGTGCAATTATTTCTAAATATAAAATTTCAAAATATATGACGTCATACCAGTAATATGGATTACACAAAAATAGCCAACTGTGACACAGTCAGTGAGGTACAAAAATAATGAAATAAATGTAACCAAATTTATATATCAAGTTACCAAATTTAAGTAATTTTTTATGGTGGTAGAGCCACGCTGAAGCTATTACTGGTTTCAGCATGAACGGGTACGCTCGCCCGGGGTACAACCACCCTCTTACAGTAAACCGACTTGAAGTAACAGTGCTTGCATTGTTGCGTTTCGTTCGATCAGTGAGAGCGCCGGAGGCCCAACCTCTCCTTCCCTCTCTTCTCCCCTACCCTTTCCACTCCCTCTACCCCTTCCTCCCAAACACAGGCTGGCAAAGTACTTGCGACTCCCCTGGTGTTGCTAGTGGACGGCGGTGATCACTTAACATCAGGTGACCCGCCTGTTCGTTTGCCTTCTATGATATAAAAAAAGTGTAAGCCTTTTTTAGTTAATCTTCATTTTAGTTATTGAATAAGATATCTTTATAGTCTATTCAATATTGTACACTTTGATTACAACATTGAAATATGTACAAATCGATGTCACTTCTAGATATCATTTCAATATTCACTTTGATTACAACACTGAACTACAGTGTAAGCTCTTTATAATGAAATTTCAAGGAACCGAGCGTTTTTTTTTTCGTTATAAAGAGTATTTATTATACGGAGGGAATAGAAAAAGTAAATGGTTTTGTGGTAAAGCAACCAAATTGAACTAATTTCTACGTTAAAGAAAATTTTTCCTTATAATGAACGACGTTATAGTTTATCTATACTAATATTATAAAGAGGTAAAGTTTGTGACGTTGTAGGGGGTAATCTCAGGAACTACTGGTCCGATTCGAAAAATTATTTCAGTGTTATATAACTCATCTATCGAAGAAGGTTATAGGCTATATATCATCACGCTAAAGCCAATAGGAACGGAACACCAATGAAGAATGTTTCACAATCGGGGTTTTTTTCCTCTTGAGAGCTTCCGCTATGTGTTAGCGTTAGCTCAAAGTAACTATTCCACGCGAACGAAGCCGCGGGCAGAGACTAGTACTGTATAATGTACGAACTGAGCGGAGTCACTTCTAGGTATCATTATCTTTCAGATAATAATATACATCATAATAACATTTTCATAATAAAATATGGTTTAGACGGTCTTTAAATTTATTACCCGGTATACCGCTACTGTACATGAAGCCATATTGTATAAAAGTTAACGTAATTACCTAATTGTTTGTTTTACTTACCGTTAATAACAAATTTGTAGTTTGCATTAATTTTGAAAATTTGTCGTCGTATAAAAACTATTTTATATTAATTTTTTAAGTTGTAAATCTAATCATCCAAGATTTTTCGATAGGATCGAAGAGAAATCGGTTTACTCTATCAAAAGTTATCGTAATCTTAATAACAACGCTACTTAATTATGACTTAAACGTAGATAAGTAAATGAACGTAATATATTCAGATGATTGTATTAGTCACTGTTTTTTTACATTAGGTTCCACGTGAATGGAGTCGCGGGCATACCTTGTGAATAATAAAGGCCAAGTCTGCGAAAACTCAGCGCTGTCTCAACGTCACTCAGAGCCGTAATACTAGGCCGACTGGTAAATAGGATTACTGCACGTTTGTTTGTTACTGAATGATATAAATACACTTGTTAGTAGCCGTGGGCGGAGTAATTTTAGGAAACGGTAACCATTCCGTCCACACTCCGCGCTTTACTAAATATAGCGGCGGTGTTTTTCGGTGTATAATTTATTGTTCACTAACGAATGGCCCCGGATTCGCATGGGTGCAAAAGACCATGAGAATCTTCAAAGCGGACTAGCTTAGTAACTTTAAAAATCATAGGAGAAAATATATAAAACACAAAGGTGTTATTGCTGGCACTACTCGATAATGGGTTATCCTAGCAACAGTTTCATGGCTTCATGTAAATTTAAGATATCCGGTATTTTGAAGTTGATACTTCTTTAGGTGGTTTTTTTGGCAGTAGATAAAATTATGATTCGTCATGACATGCTAGTAAGCGTGAATTTGTACAGCTTAAAAATACATGCAGAAAATTGATACGTATCTATTTTATAAGTATAACTCACAGTAATATTTTTTTTTAAATATGTAATTGGTTATTTGCGATACTATTTCAATTAGCAGAATATTAATTCTTTTCTAAATTAATATTTTAGTTACGTCGGTATTAATGTAGATTCAGAATTGTCGTTTACACTATAATTAGGTACTTAAAACAATCAAAAGAGAAAAGAGAAAACTGTTATATCATCGTTCTGAGTTTTGATTTCTGACTGCAGTCCTTATGACTGCTTTGATAGTTTTTTAACAATTGACTCCCGGAACTGAAGATTCTATTTATGTGCGCTTTAGCATTCAATCAATCAATCATTTCAATTTTAAGCAATTGTGGCTCAGTTGACAGCCTGTTCGGACACAGGCCGATCGACAGAGGTTGCAATCTTTGTTACTCAATAGGAGTTTTTGGTATAGTTGACCATTGCAAGGAAACCATACCATGATGCTTTTACTATATATAATATATATATATATATCCAGATATCAGTATTTTTATCATTTTTTTGTCACTTTTTACAAAAATATATTTTTCATTTTTTTAGTTCAATTTTTTTAACTTTTTTTTTCGGATTATTGCATTGTCATCGACCTTTGACAGGTGTGCAAAGTTTGAATTAAATCTGATCGTTCAAAGTAGGACAAAATCGAGCTCAAAGGGGTCGGTTACAAACAAACATATATACAGGTGAAGCTAATAAAAGCGTGATAAAAAGATATCGAGGCAGTCACAAGGACTCCCGATAGAAATGAAAACTAAAATCAGTGGAATTTAGGCTATGTTCTTTTTTGAATTATATTTAAATTATAATTTATAATGTGAATTATTTCAATTCCTTAATTTGTAAATTGAAATTATTATCATTAGTCCCTCTTTCACATCTATCGGCACTCCAAATAATAATTGTATAGTTTTTTATACAGTTTATAAACATAAAATCTCAATACTAAATATGAACATTACATGTACACAGGCTCTTATACTACACGTCGCTAGTCTGACGCAAGCCGCGCAAGCGTAATACAGTCGGTCACGCTTACTAGCATGTCATGACGCGAAATTATAAATTTATCCCCTGCTAAAAATATACCGCCCAACGTGCCTAATGAAATTTTCACCTCAAAAAAATTCTTCATAACTCTGTTTAAAGACGATTATATATAACACTAGCTTTGATTCTTGATAGGTATTCCGCTCCTATTAGTCTTAGCGTGATGATATATATTGGCCTAGCAAGGCCTTAACAGCATCACCGGACTACGATATATAGACTTTCTCGATAAATGAGCTATCTAACACTGAAAGTTTTCTTCAAATCGGACCAGTAGTTCCTGAGATTAGCGCGTTCAACCAAACAAACTCTACAGCTTTATAATCTTCTTTATATATATAAATTTCTTCTGTACGTGTGTATGTCACTGTACTCCTCCTAAACGGCTGGACCGATTTTAATGAAACTTTGTGTGCGTGTTCCAGTGGATGCGAGAATGGTTTAGATTCACAATTGGACTCGGTAGATGGCGCTGCGGTTGAATTTTAGATTTTTTTTAATTATCAATCCAGGACAACGTCCGCCCGGCCCGCTAGTATTAATATAGATTTTGAAACCAAACATTCGATTCTGATATCGTTCCGATATGCATTCAGCGTTCCGCGAGTACCAATATTAATAATATTCTAATTATAATTTTTAAACCACGGAAACAGAAGCAAACGATGAATTGCATACAGACGGCGGTGATACAACGAACTCTGATGGTTCCGACCAGCCGGTACTGCGTTTTACCATTCACAGAACAAACACTATAAACTCTATAATTAGTTCGTGGCGTCTACATGCTACCTGTTTCGTTTGCATCATACTTGCTCGGGCTTGTTTGTGTTTTGTTTTAAAATTGGAAAGGGGTAGTCACGAGTGTATTGGCACATAGATTCTCAAAGTGCTACCTTACGAGTGTATTGGCACATAGATTCTCAAAGTGCTACCTTACCGCCCTCCAATCATGGATTCGAGTTTTTCACAGGATCTTGGAATGTCATGTAGTGGTTATTATATTTTATTCATAATCGTGTGTTATTTGACTCTGTAATTTGTAATATTGGTGGTGGTTTACGTAATATAGTTTGTTTATTGCCGAGATGTCATAAAAACTCCGTGGCATTTCCAACATATTTTTATTTCAGTGAAATGATCGCAAGAAAATTGTAATTTTATTACCTACTCGACAATGGCAGTAATAATCTCGAAGATTGGTTGCCAAAAAATCATGAATTCGTATTATATTGGCTTCAGAACTGCAGTTCATCAGTTGTCGGTTGTACACTAGAGTGTACACTGTGAAATATCGTTCTGGATGCCAAGAAAAAAAATCCCCACAAAATTTGAGCACTTAAACTTAATCGTAAGTATTTTCTTTTTGAATTATTCCCAAAAGCATGTATTTCGGATCACTTTCTATAAAATTGCCGAGTTTTAAGCTATCATAGTAATAAGCACGGTTATGTCTCTTTAAAACTTTTATTCTTTAAACTTTTAAAACAATTTTGCTCTAACTCGCATCGTGTTATTTGTATCAGCTCTAAAAGGCATTTTTTCGCATATTTTTAAATATATTAAGAAAATGGTTAATTTTACCTAAGAAGTACAAAGAGCTAACTTATTGGAAATCGAATTATATATATAGATAGTCTTCATCGTTATATCGCTAAAACTTATAGTTTCGAAGAAATTACTGGCATATCAGCTCAAAGGCCAAACTACTGGAGCTAGGGTCATGAAAGTTTGTGTGCAGTTTTCTTTTACACTGTAGATGAGTACTAAGAAAGGAAACTTGGAAATTTAAACCCCTAAAGTGAAGAAAAACTGTATGAAAGTTTATATCAAAATCTGTCATTTTCCTAAGTCTTACTTTAATATATGTAAAAAAAACTATTAAAAATTATATCTTTAATTAAATTAAATTTGTTGCTGGTCGTTAAAATGGTGACCATGTACTTCATGTACTTAATAGATGGCGCTGTAACGTAATAATACTAACTCCGTTGAAAAATTAATCTATATTATAGGAATTTGACAACAAACGGTGATAGAGAGGATTATTATAAAATTTGGTTTTTTGGTAAAAAGAAATTAACTATTTAATAATAGACTTTAAATGTCATTTCTTTGTTTTCAGAGCAACGCATTAGTTTAATTACAATTCCGAAGGAATTTCGGAATATTGCCTTACAATAAATAGAATAGATAATATGTGAGTGTCGAAAATATTTACGAAAAAGTATGGAAAGCCGTGAGAAATGGCTAGATAGCTAAATAAATAGGTTACAGTGACCAACTATATTTGTAAAACTACCTAGTCACTCAGTACACTCCAACAAATTCTCTTGAAAGTTATACTGACTTATACTGAGTTATAGACTTATATAGTATATTGTGTTATGGGTTATTGTCCGGTGAAATTGCCTAACATGATCAACACCTGTTTCTGGACTTGATTTGTCATGTTTACGTGTTATTTTACCGTTTTTGGTGAAATCTTCTTAGAAAGTTTTAGAAACATAGCCCATAATAGTACCGTTACCTAAATTCAAATTAAAGCTTAGAAGAACGGATACCCTTGATTGATATTGTTCGGTTTTACAACAAAGCCCCAAAGTACATTACCGATCTGTCGGATAGTAAGTTGAATCATGCCAAGCGGGTTTTAATGTCATATATGGTATGGAAAACGCCCTGGAATCGTTGTATAACTACCTAAGGGGACTACTTTGAAGGGGATGGCAGAGTTGTAGAATAAATTTTAATTATACGGTTTTTATGTAATCAGTCTCATTACTTAATTGTCACACCTCGTATTATATGGTGGATCCATATGTGAAATTACATCTCTCTGTGCATCCTCTTAACACGGTCCTAACTATAATTTATTCCTATAAAACTATGTTCGATACAGAGATAAACCCAATTGAGTTTCTTGCCGGTTTTTCTCAATGAGTGGGTTTTTTTGTCCGAACGTGTTAGTATAACTATAAAGTACTAGCCTCTGCCCGCGACTTCGTTCGCGTGGAATAATTACTGTGGGCTAACACTAACACGCTGCGGAAGGTCTCAATAGAAAAAAAAAACCCCGATTTTGAAATATTCTTCTTTGGAGTTTCGCTCCTATTGGCCTTAGCGTAATGATATATGAATAGCCTATAACCTTCCTCGATAAATGAGCTATATAACACTGGAAGATTTTTTTTAAATCGGACCAGTAGTTTGACATTACCCCCTACAACGTCACAAACTCACAACATCACAAACTTTACGTCTTTATAATATTATGTTATATAAGTAATAATAATATAAGTATATATAATTATATAAGTAATAGTAATAATAATAAATAGTAATAGACTAAATTGACTAAGTATTCTGATTAATAGATTCAAAATAATAACTTATGAGCTTGACAAATACTTCCGCGACGCTGTGCAGTAAACACAAAAAATAATGTAGCCAACAGCAAAATTGTGACATCATGTGAGTTAAATAAATTGCGTAATATTAATGCGCTCTTCATGACATTGTATCTCAGGTCACGGGACTTGGCATACCGCTGGCAGTAGCTGATGTTGTTAATCATTTGCCCATTAATAGAATAAACGATTTGAGTGCTTTTTATCTCATCAATTAAGATGTCAGCGTATAAATTAGACAAACTGGACGAAGAGAGTTGTCCTGCTATACAAAGTTGAACCCAAATGATACTGATTACATGTCTGCCTACCTAACATGATTACGTTGGCTTAAGTAATGGTATAGAGCGTTCCAAATGAGAAGATAATTGGGTACCGCGATGGTTCACGTTGCACCGACAGTAACAAAAATATAATGTTTTCATTTTTATCAATAACTAGCGGGCCCGGTAGACGTTGTCCCGCCCTGATTTAGAAATACCCTTGACAAATTATATACCAAAACGTTCCTCATGAATTACTGAGTGAAACTGGTGAAAACCGCATAAAAATCCGTTCAGTAGTTTTTGAGTTTATCGCGAACAGACAGACAGACAGACGCGATAGGGGATTTTGTTTTATACTATGTAATGATAAAAAAATAGTAGTTTAAATTACTAGTGTACAAAAGTATGTATAAAGTAATTAAAATCTACTCAATTACTTAATTTTATATTAAAATGATAAAGACTCGTCCATGTTCACAGTAATATAAACAAGGGGCAGTCATTTTGTGTTAATCATACTGTAATGTGCCACTCACTAGGTACACTTCTGAGTAACGAAAAATCGTAAAAAATATAAGCTTTTGTGTTTTATAATATTCATCGAACAGTTATACGAAATACATCATAATTTATATATTCACTGTTTTACCGTTGATACATTTTTTACAAAACTTGTAAGCGAAATCCGAAGCAAGATGGACGTTTGACAATTATCTTCTTATGTGAAACGCATAGTATTTAAAGATATTTATAATATCTACATATACTAAAGTATCAATTGATAATTTTTTCACAGAATATTAAAGAATAGCTTTTGACAAGTACAAAAATACACAGGTTCACCTATCCGTGTATTACTGGGCAATCTATTCAAGGCACAAGATTTCCTTCACCGTCGAGCGGGCAAAGTACGTTATCGATGTAAACAACAGCTATCGATAAAAATAGTGATGTGCGTTGATTTAAAACGACTCTGCCGGGCGGAAAGGTTATTGACATTACCGTACAGTTTGGCATTTGCTTCGTATTGCGCCCTTTGATTGAACGGTAAAATATTGGCTTTATTTTTTGTACCGATCACGAATGTGTGACTTTCTTTATATCTCCCTCGTTCGTTAGCTCCTTATATATTTGTAACTCGACTATAAGTACTTTGAGTATTTAACTTCACCAATGATACAATTATATTAGCTGTTATTACAGTACTTGCTATATCACGAAGTATGTGAAATATGTCCGTAAGTTTCCTCGTTGTAGAGATGAAGTAAAAATTTAATTATTCAAATAATTTTGCGAATGTTTCTACACGAGCAGGCTCTGGATTAGTTACAGTCAAAGGACTATCAACACTTTCCGTGTGGAATATAATAATATCTGTCGATTATTCTTGGGATTGCTGATATATTCTTGATAATTTAATGTATGTCCGCAAAAACTTAGCTATGCTGGATCTAGTAAAAGACCAACATAATTTCAATACTAGAAACAGCAACAAATTGCTCATTCCATGCTTCAGGCTCACTGAGTCCAAAAACAGTTTTTAGGTAATAGTGTTAGGTTTTATAACAAAGCCCCAAAACACATTACCGATTTGCCAGATAGTGAGTTCAAGAACCATGTCAGGCGGGTTTTAATATCTAAAGGCTATAATAGGGTGGATCAATATGTGAACGATTGTGATGTCTGGAAATGACGCCCGTCTCTGTGCATCCACTTATAACGAATGTAACTATTTATATTCTGTAAAAATATATAATACGAGGAGATAAACCAGATCGAGTTTCTTGCGGGTTCTTCTCGATAACTGGGTTGTTTTCCGAACCGGTGGTAGCTTTGACGTTAAGCGCCTTCTCAGGGCCTGAATTGAATGAAGGATATTTTGATTTTGATTTTTTGACTGTCGCGATTCTGTCGCGCTTCTGGGATGTTTGCATATGCTGGGTTTGATTATTTTTATGTGATCATGCGTAAGAGAGCAGCCTCCATCGTAGACAGACTTCGCGACATTCCTAACAGAACAATGAAAGCACTCCGCGACATATAAGATAGTCCTTATTTGAAGCATTGGGTATCGGTGATTATTTAATGAATTTAACTGAATAATTTATACATTTAATTTCATATTTTAATTAAGTAGCTTAGTAATTTTGATTATATCGTTAAAATTGAATCATGTTGTCTTGTAAATAAATAAATGAATGAAATATTTTCGAAGTTAAAAACATTTTATTCAAGCGATTTTAAATAACAGAATGATATGTATTGGTACAAAATTTTCTTAATAGAATTATGAGTGTGTCATGTATTTTCGTTTGTTTATATTTCAGTTTAAAGTTTCAATTGAAGCCTTGAAACAGCTTCTTTTGGGACGGTGTGATTTGAATTTTTTTAAACGAAAACTTCTAACGAAAAATATATAAATAGGTTATATAGGTTTTAAGCTGTGAGAGAATGAGAAAGTAAATTTTTAATGGACTCGAAATGTATAAAGAGAGAGGGAAAGAGAGAGAGAAACGTTGAAATCTATAGCACATAATGTTCTGTGGGATTGTAGTGACTATAGCGCACTTTTAAAAATTATTCGAGTTGTGTAGTATTAACATTGTTAATGTATATTAAAATATTACAGAATAGAACCGGAAACTAATATTTACCACCTCCATAGTGTATTCATCTCGTTCTCTAAAAAATAAATCAGAATACAAGATTCACTTCTATCGTGTGTGAATTGGGCTAACTTACACGCAGCGGAAGCTCACAAAAGGAAAAAAAACGAGTTTGAAACATTCTTCATTGCGTGATGATATATAGCCTTCCTCGGTAAATGAGCTATCTAACACTGAAATAATTTTTCAAATCGGAGCGGAAGCTTTCATATTTCCATACAAACTTTCATCCCCTATTTCCTATTGTTATTTTACACCCTTGAGGGTAAAACTTTTACTAATCAACTTAATTAATCAACAGCCTAAAAATAAGTTTCAAGCTTTTAGCTCTAAAAATGACGATACTTCCATACATCTTTTCATCTCCCGTTTCAACCCCTTACAACCCTTTTTTCGCATTAAGAAGTAGCCTATATCCTTTCTCAGGCTTTAGACTATCTGCGTACTAAATTTCATTTAAATCGGTTTAGTAGTTTCGGCGTGAAAGCGCGACAGACAGACGGAGTTACTTTCGCATTTATAATATTCGAATGGATTTTTTAAACGTCTAAAATTATGAATTCCTGTTACAGACTTATGTAAAAATAAAGCTTTGCGTTCGTATGATATGAGTGTTGATTTTACAATGCAAATCATGGCCTCCGTTATTCATAATAATAAATATCTTCAATTTTATTCCGTAACTTACATCTTTAGGCAAACGAGCATTATGTCTATATCTGAACTATTGTTTATTTTGTTTATATATTTCCATTTATATTATATTATTATATTATATTATAGATTTATATTATACACAGAATAATGATACATTTTTATAGAAACAGCATAATCCAGCTGCGATGACTTAAAACATTTTCGAAAATTTTAGAATACACTAGCTGCACTCGCGACTTCGTTGCCGTAGAAGCTTATGTAAGAAAAACAGTGATTAAGAAAGTTATTTGAATGTATTAAGTCCTTATCTATTTTTCTCTCGTACTTATGTCGCGTCGTCATTAAAATTACAATAACTTTTGCTAGAATGATCCTATTTTAATAAAAAAAACTAAATGTTACTAGAACATATGCTTTGTGATTCTTGAAGAGGTTTTATCATGAACGGTGAATTTTTACCGGTGATACGTGTTCATAGAAACAGACAGACAGGCAGACATTTCTAAAAATGTATTTTATTACTTATACCTAGACACCTGCAACAATTTTACAAAAATCTAAAAAGTACTCGTTAGATTTACATTCTTTTTAAATTTATAGAAGATGTATGATAGAAAATAAACTTTATAAATATGTAGCATTGGATACGAATTTGATTAACAATAATTTTAATTTGAGTTTTTAAAATTAAACATACCTGATCATTTTGATCATGTGTCAGATATAACCATCCGAGCAGAGCTTGCGGGCAGCCCTCGGTTTTTCCGCACCACTGGGGCAGATCTGCGCCGATCGCAGTCGGCGACATAGCACCATTAGAATCGAGTGATAAATTTGAAACAGCACACCAAACCAAGGGCACAGCACTAGCGAATTACCTGAATGTCGAATCGGTTTATTGTCGTAAATCGTAAATTCTCTCACTGTATGGAATCGCACGCGTACGTCAGCCCATGTCAATGGTCCGGCCGGGCTGGTCGGTTGTATTTTTGGATCACGGTTGCGTTGAACGGGATGCGCGCGCGCCGGCTACAGTGCGACTAGCAACCGCCGGCACTCCTTAAGACGGGAGATGCAGAGACTAGTGATGGTATTTGTCTTGGAAATATTTTATCGATAAAAATTTTAAGTTACATTCATTTAAAACATATATATCATATTTTTAATTAAATACATAGTTGCAAAAATACAGAACGTAAACAAATGTTTTGATTTTGTTCGTGAACTTCGTCGGGAACTTTTACAATAAACTCAACAAGTAATTGCATACTAATGTTTGAATACGTAAGCTTATAAAGCTTATCTATTTTTTTATAACTTTCTGAAACACATCCTTGAATTATAATTAACGAAGGATAACCCCATTTAACATAAAAGTGAAAACCCTTATTCGAATTATTATTCTGTCCTCAAATAACACGTATTTCTAAAAAAATGCTTCCACTTTTCACTGATAGAAAATAAAATTGATTCACAGAGCCATAAACTTTTTCACCCACGCCCTAGACTCACTTCGAGAATGACTGCTTTAATACAACCTTGATGATATTTTACAAGTGAAATAAATGTAACTAAACTATAAAAACTTAGTTGCCTTAAAATCTTGTAAAGTAATAAGAGTTATAAATACAAAGATATGTTAATTGTGACAACTTCACACACAGTCCCTCTCTGGGTTTATCGTGTTTAACATCGCTAAACGCTAAAATCTGTAGAGTAGTTATACAAAGAACAGTACAAATATTTATTTATTTTAATCAAATATAATACTAATATTTAGTTTTGGTTAATTAAAATACTAAACTATCGATATATCGGTATTTATTATTAATTAATCAGTGCAACACTAGTCGCGAACATGTGGGCGCGACCGACCGCGCCGGGACTCAGGGGAGAGCAATATTTCGGTTCACTCTATACCACAAAACTGTAACATCAGTATATACTATATAGCAATCTTCATATCGCCGACCGATTTAATAAAGGTCATAAATAAAGAATCATTGTTTTAATTAAACATAATTTATGTGTAATTAATTTATACTAATAGCAAATCTTTAAATACGGTCTCTCTGTTACATCGAACAAAGAGTTATTTGTCATGGCATGTACAAGACAATAAGTTCCTTGTAAAAATGTTACTCGGTTTTTAGAGCACGTAGTAGATTGTGATTATTAATTGGTCTATATGTTACAGTACATATATATGCTACGTAAGGAGTCTTTTTTGCTTTTTTGAGTTGTTCTACTTAGCTAAAACTGTAACTAGCTAAAATCTTATACGCTTACATACAGCCTGTATGCTTAATGCGTATACAAGCTAGTGGAAATGTGCCCATTTGGTCTTTAAAAAATGACAAAGGCTTAATCGAGAGTTAAAATAGTAACTAGCCTAAAAACACCTGCGAAAAATTCCACGTTGAATAGTAATAATCATATGCCGATACATTCAATAGTTTTAGTGTTTTTGAGCCTCAAAAAATTGATATATATTTATATGAAGATATGAGGCGTAAATTATACATATATAGTTAGTAATCTCGCTTAAATAAATAGTTTCGATTTCGCGGAATTTGCGCAAAAGTGACAACCTAAGCCAAGGTCCGAACATTTTGGTAGTCTTGCACTAGTTAACATTTCGACGTTCTCTTTCCAAAACCCGGTGAAATTGTGAACGCACAGTAAAATAACTTTTATGTCTTGGTCATATAAATTTTAATAATGATAACATAACTCATTATATATTTTATATATATATATATTTGTATATATGTGTATTCCGTATTCTTTAAATGTATCACTACGTAATATAAAACAAAGTAGTCCACCGCTTCTGTCTGTCTGTTTGCGATAAACTCAAAAACTACTTAGCGGATTTTCATTCATTTTTCATTAATACATAGCATGATTCACGAGGAAGGCTTAGGTATATAATTTGTCAAGACATTTTGTAAATTGGTTGAAACATAACGATAAATGTTGTAAGTGTCGGAAAATGTCAAGCCGCCTGAGAGCTTTCGTCGAAAACACTGCCTAATCCCTTTCAGATATATAACAAATATATATAACAAAATAGTTGAGATAATAGACGACTCAGGCGAAATCGCGGGAATCAACTATTTATCTATGAAATAAGGGGTCGCTCTTAAAACTTAATAAATTATCGCCATTCGCATTTCTTTATATTTTACTAGCGGGCTCGGCAGACGCTGTCTCGCCCTGACTATAAAGAAAAACTTGTCAAATTATATACTAAAACCTTCCTTATGAATCACTGTATCCACTGGTAAAAACCGCATGAAAATCCGTTCAGTAGTTTTTGAGTTTATCGCGAACAGACAGACAGACAGACGCGGTAGGGGACTTTGTTTTATACTATGTAATGATAGCAGCTATGTAAAGATTTTTTAGAACTAGAGATCACTCTGACAGAGCATGGGCTAAAGGTGTGCCGCTATAAATTAAAACAACTTAATAAATATGTAAAGAGAATTGAATAAACAATTTTATTTAGTTTTTATTAATTCCGAGTGATATTATCTATCGCTAACTGACGGACCTCACGTATATTGACCAAGGGCCGTATTCTAGCCGCGGGCCGTAGTTTGTTCAGAGGAAACACTTCAGAAACAATAGGTTAATCTGAAAGTACATCCCTATGTTCTTTTCTGCGTTAAGACATGAAGGAGTAACAAACAAATTCACATTCCTTTTTATAATACTACTATGGTCAACCTTAGGTCAACTTTACATTTTATAAAAGGCTTAAGTCTTTCTCTCTCTTAATGGTCTTAAAAGGTGAACAGTACTGAACTATATCTATACTCTTGCCAGGTTATGGTGCTAATATGAAGTTAAAAGAAAATTAAATGTAAACAAAATGACACAGCACATCGTGTCACAATATTTTATCTAAAGTAGTAAAACGGTAACCACTATAATGTAAACAATTTATAAGAAAAAAAATAGAGTAAATCTTTTAAAAACTGTATATAAAAAAACACTGCAACATATAAGTGAGTACTTAAAAAAAACTTTTTAATAGTATTTTTGTAGTTCACGCGACCGGAGTCACGGGCACAGCTTGTCGTCATACAAAAAACGTAAAACACCTTCGCTTACCTTCATGATTTTCATATCTCTACAACTAAGAGATGTTTTCGTTTCGACACAATTAACATAATGTAAATTCAATTGACGATTGGCATGTAAACTACTGCCATCCGTGTGCCTACATCAGTATATAGCAGTTTAATCTCTTTATTTTCTATGTAGGCATTCAGCCATATCGATAACAACTCATTCGAAATAAAGGTCACTCTTTTAATATGAATGATTTATTTTAAACATTCTGAAGTGGCTCAAGTGTTAATAATCTCTGTTTTGAGAAATAGTTTTAAGAGATTCTTGTTTCCGGATAAGTGTTTTAACATGGTTTCATTTTTTTTACTCGAGTCGTCTAGTTTTTTTATTTATCTTACTAGTGACCTGCCCCGGATTCGTGTAGATGCAATGATTTAGATCGATTTTTCAGGACTTCAATTTTTACAGTGCTTTACAAACATTCCATGTTGTTAACTAGCCTCTGCCCGCGACTTCGTTCGCGTGGAATAATTACTTTGGGCTAACGCTAACTTTAACTCGCGATTTCGTTTACATAGAAGATTTTTTTAAAGTAATAAGTACGTTAATCCCGATTTTGAAACATTCTTCATTGGTGCCCTGATCCTATTGGTCTTAGCGTGATGATATATAAAGCCTTTCTTGATCAATGAGCTATCTAACACTGAAATATTTTTTTAAATCGGATCCGTAGTTTTTTTTATACATTACAGTTGAGAAACGAACATACGGGTCGCCTGATGGTAAGTGATCACCGCCGTCCATAGACACCAGCAACACCAGGGGAGTCGCAAGTGCGTTGCCGGCCTGTGTTTGAAAGAGTTGGAGTGGGGAGGGGGAATAAGGGATGGAAGAGGTGGCGGGGAGGTGGGTATCCGGCGCTCTCACTGACCGAACGAAACGCGATAGTGCAAGCATTGTTATTTCACGTCGGTTTTCTGTGGTTCGGGCGGTAGTACCCCGGACGAGCCGACCCATTCATGCTGAAACCAATAATAGCTTCACCGTGGCTCTACCACCTACAAAGTTCCCGAGATTAGCGCATTCAAGCAATCAAACTCTACAGCTTTCAATAATGACGTGGTAACTAAGATAGTAAACACGCTAAGCCTAGAGACAACTAGCCCTCAAATACAGCTGCCGGAACACACCAATAGGCGCTTGGCGACAGATTTTAACATGAGGGTTGTAGCTAGCCAGACGGACTTAGAAATAACCCTAACACCATGCTATTGTTTTCGACGTTCCCCTTCACCGGAAACCCCTACTCACTTGGAAGGATGCGAACCCACGGCCATCATCGTTTCAGCTCACTATGCATGCAAACGTGTTTCAGGCTCACTAAGAGTAGTAACAATTTATTTATGCGCCGGATAGTGAGTTCGAGTACCATGTCAAGCGGGTTTTAATGTCTAAAGGCTATAGGACGGATCAGTATGAACGACGGTGACGTCTGGAAATAACGCCTCCCTCTGTGCATCCGCCAAAAACGAATACATGTTTGTAAAAATATCTATGACGAAAAGATAGACCAGATCGAGTTTCTTCCGGGTTCCTCTTGACGACTGGGTTGTTTTCCGAACCGGTAGTAGTTTTTACGTTCACAAGCGTCTTTTCAGGGTCTAAGCTGGATGATGTACTTGATTTAGATTGTGACATCAGGGTCATAGAATCTGATCAAAATAAGGAGAATCTTGTGACATAGGAAGAATGTCTTTTATGTAGCGCATAATTTAAAATATATGCCGTTTGTAATAAAACAGTTAAATATGCGTTGAACACTCATTTAAAAGAAGTTTGATCACAAAAGAGTGTCTTAACCTTGTTTAAAGATAGACATCGTTTAAATTTAAACGTGTTCTAAAGCGTATCTAATTTGACAGTTCTTAATTTATTGTTGTGATTTATCGATTTATTGACAATTACAAACAACGAAAAAAAAACTAGCCAAATAAGCGAAGTTGTTCTAAAGTTATGCACCTACATACATTCGGCAATTGATTTTCATTTATACAGACTAATCTTATAGTGCGTTTTGTTTTAAACACCGAGTGTCCTTGTATTTGCATCTTCAAATCGTGTATTTCAAGATTCGAATATTCCAACCCTAGATCAGAGTCGTTAATCAATATATATTGGAATCAAGACCACCAATCGTTCGATCATAATCCGGGTAAGTTAAAAATATTCTATAGTAAAATAGGAGTTACATAGTCGTCTGTCAACTAGATTCGTCCGGTTAACGTCACCAGGTTCCAGCCCATTCCTGCCAATTAATGAGCGCGATGCCAACCAATTGAGTTTATTACACGTTACTTGACTCACTTTATTCTCTTCTGTTGTTTATTATGTTTTATTTATTAATAGCTGTGCCCGCGACTTCGTCTGCGTGAAAACTTACATTTAAAAAAACAGCGACTAATAAAGTCATCTGAATTTACTAAGTCCATTTACTTATCTACTTTTCCCTCGTACATAAGTTGCGTCGTCATTAAAATTACAATAACGTTTGATAGAACGAATCGATTTTAATGAAACGAAGACTAAATGTTACTTGAAGATGTGCTTTATGTTTTTTTGAAGAAGTTTTATCATGAACGCAGTATTTTACCAGTGATGCGTGTTCATACAAACAGACATTAATTTCTAGACTTGATTGAAATGTATTCTATAACTTATTCCTAGACACTCGCAACAATTATTTTTTTACATAAATCTAAAAGTAAATCATAAATCTGACACGTTAGATTTACATTCTTATTATTATCCGACACAAAATACATATAAGAGTTGTCGAGGTATGTATATTTAGTACACATATATGTTTCAATAACTCATATAAGTATGAATATGTAGCTTAGCTTAGGTTAGCTCAGAATCCGGCGGAGAGGGTCCGTGAGCAAGACCCACAAAGTGGCCGTCTCCGCTAACGGAGGACGGGCAGGAGGAGGCGTCAGTTTGACCGCCTCCTCCCACTGTAACCGGACCAGGGAAGATAGGTCGGGAGGCCCATCTTCCCGTAGCACAGGTCCGGCGGACGGAGGAGACGGCCGGTGTGTACCCGGCTGTCTCCTAACAAGACGAGGCCCGGCGGTGGCGATTTCGCTGCTGGGCCAACCGCTGGGGCGGCACGATGAAGTCTTTAGAGATCTCGTGCCGCCCCAACTATAGCGGCAGACGTACACCGTGAGGTTTAGATAGGTCGTGAATTGCATGTATCAGGAGCTAGTTGCCAAAATAAAATCGGCCGAGTGACTTAAGCGCTCGCCTTAGTAGTCCGGTAAAGCTGTTAAGACCTTGCAGGATCAATAGCGTAGTCAGTTCGAAAAAAAAACATTATTTTATACGTGTAGACTAGCTTTTACCTGCGGCGCGCGCTGTTTTGCGTGTGCTTTTGGTCTATCGTAATGAAAGTTAACGGGTTTCAAGTTGGAAGTAAATCACTTAGCTTAATTCCTCACTTATATTTTTTTATATTTATTGCAGTTAAGGTCAGAATACCCTTTGTAATAGTCAAATGCAAAAGGGATAGTTCGAGAAAGGATCTTTAACAACGAGACCCAAACACGTGTGCATTTTTAACATCTTTCAACTTTACGGCGTATTGTTTTAAAATAATTCTAACGTTCTTTTTTTATTGTTTGCGTAACGTCGTTTAAGGTTGCAACCTTTTTAATATATTGTTGATTACATACAAAAGGCCAAAAAATAAAAACAAAAGAACAAAATAGTTTTTATTTCGATAATGCAATGTTAATCGCTTATATCCCATATTTATAAAAAAGCACCCGTTGCCTTCACATTTTAATCCAATGAAGTTACTAAGAACCTACTTTTGTTTATACAAAGGCACTGGTCTAACAGTTAAACATTTTTTTTATTTAAAAAGTAAAACTTCAGCAATAAATTTATACGTACTGATTCCAAAAAACTGACAGTTCTGTTTTTTGACGCATCGTAACTCAATCTTTCTATTTGTTATTTGTGAATGCATTTTATGAAATTGTAAAACAGACAAAAAAATCACAAGTTCGGTATAAATTTTAAAAGACAGTTGTGTTTTTAATCGAACATTGGATTACTACATTTTTATGTAAGTTATTTAATATCAATGATTATTATTCTTTGTTGTGCGTAAACACTAAAAAATGTAAGTATTTATATTTGTCCACTACATCGTATTCCTTTCTTGACGGACATAATACTCAATAGTTATTTATTAATATACTAGCTATATATATATATATATATATATATATATAGTATAGAATAATCTTCACTTCTATACTTAATATGTATTATAAAACTGAAGAATTTATTTGATCTTCGCGCTAATCTCAGAAACTACTTGTCCGATTTGAAAAATTCTTTCAGTGTTAGATAGCTCATTTATCGAGGAAGACTATATATATCATCATGTTAAAACCAATAGGGTTGGAACACCAATGAAGAATGTTTCAAAAAAGGTTTTTTTCCCTTTTGAAGGCTTCCGCTGCGTGTTAGCGTTAGACCAAAGTAACTATTCCAAGCGGATGAAGTCGCGGACTGTAGCTAGTATATTAATAAATAACTATTAAAGAGCTAATTAGCTATTGCTCGCGACTTCGGCCGAGTTAATTTAAATCTAGGTCAAATTTCGGTAACACTTCATTTTTTCCGGATAAAAAGTACCATATGTCCTTGTATGTACCCTTGAAAAAGTGTATGTGAAATTTCATAATGTATGGTTGTAGGTAGTTAAGACGAAAATATAACATAGAAACAAACTCACATGCTCATTTATAATATTAGTTAGTGTTAAGAATAAAATTACTAGCTTCTCATAATATCTGAATATTCTGAAGTAATGATAGATTTCTAGTTGCGTGTTCGGACATCGCGTCGACCGACCGACGTTCGAATACTGTAATGCGCCAGAGTTTTTAGTAAAGAAAAACTTATATATCTTAGTTGTAAGTTAGTGACTCGATTCAATGAACAACGCATACGATAAACGAGAACACAATTTAATTATCTATGTAAAATCGTACGAAGCGTGTAGTTTATATAGTATTGTAAAAATTTATCTCTATGTCCATGAAATTTTCGTTGGAATCGGTTGACCCGTTTAGGAGATTAGATGAAATGAACAATAGTCACATATACAGACCGCGCCAAAATTATTTACCGCTCTAAATATACAAGAATACAAATGTAGGTAGAAATACGTATTATATTTATGTTATGTACTATGGTCAATGTTCATTGACAACTAATTGTCTTTTTTTTTGTCATACTTTTATTAATATGTAACTATCCTAAATTTTTGCTGAATAAAGCCAAGATGTACGTGATATTTCTGTCTTTTTAACCGACTTCAAAAAAAGGAGGAGGTCATCAATTCGACTGTATTTTTTTTTTTTTTATGTTTGTTACCTCATAACTTTGGACTGGGTGAACCGATTTTGATTATTCTTTTTTATTTGAAAGCTGGTACTTCCCGTGTGGTCCCATTTTAATTTGGTCGAGTTCCGACAACGGCATCTAGTGCAAAACCGTATAAGTTTTAAATTTGCATTAATTATGTAAACGACAAATAGACGAATAACTCAATATCACGCAAACCGATTTCGATGATTCATTTTTTATTGGAAAGGATGTACTTCAAGGATAGTTTGATGAGAATTTGGTTAGGTTCTGATCATGGGATCCGTGACAAAGTAAGAAAACTTTCAAGAAACGAGCCTACTCCTTTTTTAAGGGCCGGCAACGCATCTGTGTTTCCTCTCGTGTCGCAGGTGTCCATGGGCGGCCGTGATCACTTACCATCAGGTGACCCGTATGTTCGATTGCCACCAATATTATAAAAAAAACTCTTCAATTATTAGGAGCCTATTGTGCTTATGTTCGTTGCTGTGTTGCAACCTGACGCAAGCATTGTAATTACATTACTTAAGGTGTATTATGTGTGAAGCGATGGTAGCCGAGTTGGTGGTAGAAACTATCGCGGATTATTGATAAGGTTGCGTTCGTACCAAAAGTTACTTATTGTACAACCAATTGAAACCATATCGCATACCATACCGATAGATATCATACCGCAAAAATGCGCATATTTTAATATACTTAAGGCGGAACGGAGTTCGCGGGCACTGCTAGTAAAATATATTTATGTACACTAAAAATGGAAAAATAAAGTAAATTTTCAAAAAAAAGTATTAACCGACTTCAATATCAATCAAAAACCCATAAGGCACTAAAAAGCGGAAAATAAATAGTTTATCAAATTAACCAAATTAAATAAAACATATGAATATGTGTGCTACCTAGAGATATATTGGAAGTCGGTGCGAACCGAAAATCATATCATCTACATAGGTACAAAGTTTAAGTCCACTCTCGCGTCTCTGTAATACATTTCTACCTGGAACAAATTTGAAATTTCGGTTCGCACTGGCTTCCAATACATCTCTAGGTAGCACACATATTCATATGTTTTATTTTTTATTTTTTTTTCGAACTGACTACGCTATTGACCTAGCAAGGTCTTAACAGCTTCACATGTTTTATTTAATTTGGTTAATTTGATAAACTATTTATTTTCCGCTTTTTAGTGCCTTATGGGTTTTTGATTGATATTGAAGTCGGTTAATACTTTTTTTTGAAAATTTACTTTATAACAATTTATAACATCGATACATCTTAAGAATAAATAAATGTCAATTTGAGATTCCCATAATAATATTTTAACTCTGTTTTGTATGAAACTCTTGACAATATTATGCGCAAGCTCAGCCCAAAAAGATTGCCGAGCCCTCTAGTTATAATAAAAAAATAAGTGCGTGGAGTCCCTCCGCGCGGAAGAAGTGAAACTTCGTAATGTGAAAATGAAAATAGAAAGGGGTAGAAATCGATTTTTAGTGAAATCATATTGTTTCTTTAAGACAAACTTTATTAACATTGCTTGCAATTCACAATTGATCGCATTTTTTAATTATCATTTTCGAGTGGAGAAATATCCAAATCTATAACATTTACAATGGGATTATGATAACTAAAGTAAGATACGATATGTTTCATTATTTTTCTCGCTCTGTCTCTTTTTATTCCCCCTCCCCAGGAGCGTTGAAAGTTTAACGCAACAGTGCTTTCATACCCCCTACGTGGCAGCGTTAAACGTTTAACGCAACCTTGTTGGAAGTCGCATTAGAAGTTTCACTTTAATATCTATATATAATTGGATATGAAACCATACGCGTTACCCGCAAATATTTACGATGCCAAACCGTCAGTCTGTACCACAAGCCATTAAAAGAGAATTAAGTCTATACGATTTTAGAAAATATGTGGGAAATATTTGAGATAAATAAAAAAGTGAGTATCTTTATATACAAATTTCTTCTGTATGTGTGCATGTCATTGAACTCCTCCTAAACGGCTGGACCGATTTTGATGACATTTTTTGTGAGTGTGTTCAGGTGGATTCAAGAATGGTTTAGATTCACAATTGGATACGGTAGATGGTGCTGTGGTTGAATTTTAGGATTTTTTGATTACGAAAGTAGGACATCGTACGCCGGGCCAGCTAGTTTGTATATGTAATAAGGATGTATATAAATCGAACGTGTCTATACTTTTTAGATTTTTGTGAAAAAAAAATGTTGCAGGTTTTTTGGAATAAGTAATAGAATACATTTCGATCATTTTTAGAAATTTCTGTCTGTTTTTTTGGACCCGCGTCACTGCTAAAGTACTACGTTCATGATAAAACCTGACAAAGAAAATTATAAAACATATCTTCGAGTAACATTTAATCTTTGTTTAATTTAAATCTATACTATTTCATATCTATACTATACTATACATCTATACTAATATTATGAAGCTGAAGAATTTGTTTGCTTGAACGCACTAATCTCAGGAGCTACTGGTCCGATTTGTAAAATTCTTACAGTGTTAGATAGCTCATTCACCGAGCCAGGCTATATGTCATCGACGAAGAACATTTCAAAATGGTTTTTTTTCTTTTTGAGAACTTCCGATGCGTGCGTGCGTTCCGTGCGCGAAGTCGCGGGTATAAGTTAGTCTAGAGTAATGCAAAAAGACGCGAACAGTTTTGAAATAGTCGGAAGTATTACTTAGCACATATTTAAATGTGTAAACATGCTAACGTTGTACAGTTTAAAGTCTAAATACGTTGAATTAATATTAATCAAGAGGGGAGCGTAACGTTCATTACCGCTCAGAAAGTAGATAATGCTGGGCACAGACCAACCGAACCAGGACGAACGTTAGAGATCGCACATTCGTTTGGTTTTTTTTTATGTCATAGCAGGCATACGAACAGGTGGGTCACGTGATGTTAAGTGATCACCATCGTCTATAGACACTAACAACACCAGGAGAGTTGAAAGTGCGTTACCAGCCTGTGTTTGGGAAAAGGGAGCGAGGGGGAGAGGGTGAGGAGGGGAGGTGGGCCTCCGGCGCTCTCACTGACCATACGAAACGCAACAATGCAAGCACTGTTACTTCACGTCGGTTTTCTATGAGAGGGTGATACTACCCCGGGCGAGCTGACCCATTCATGCTGAAACCAGAAAGCGCTAGAGTCCCACCTCCCTTCCTTTCTCCCTCTTCCCCTTCCCCATACACAGGTTGGCAACGCACTTGCGACTCCCCTGGTGTTGCTAGTGTCTATGGACGGTGGTGATCACTTAACATCAGTTGACCCACCTTTTCGTTTGATATAAAAAAAAGAAAAGAAATATTTCGAGCATCACTAACATTTCTCATACATTTGAAAAATAACTGGTAACTCAAATCTGAAACGTTGCTATAAGTGAACGAGTATGTCTATACTAATATATAATAATATTATAAAGAGGTAAAGTTTGTGACGTTATGAGTTTGAAAATTAGTGCTGCAGTACAACCCAGATGTATTGCACGACTAGGGTTCCCACCGTACTTTATAATAAAGTATTGTACGTTATTTCAGGTAATTGTACTCTATACTTTATGTGAACAATAAAGTACACGAAAATACTTTATTTGGCATGATTTGGTTTCTTTGGTATTTTGAAAAGTGTATTCATATGTATTTTTTCGTTATTATATTATCTATTCCCGCCACGACGGTGTTCACAGAAAGCGTTTTTTCTGTGATGAATAGCAAATGGCGAGACGAAAGAAATAAAGTGTCTCTAAATTTGATTAAAAACGATTTATTTATTTATTTTAATTTAAATATAGACTGTAAAGATGCTGTGCAATCGTTTACTAGCGATACTAATTTGATACAAATCGCAAAAAGTAATAAAAAATATGTATTTAAACATAATAAAAGGATTGTGTGGTTTTATGAAATCACGGTAAAAGTGAAACTTATTTTCACACTATAGACATTTAACTAATAATAGTCTATACACTACACGGTCAGCTGCTGCGAACTATAGGCGCCGCCATATTGGCCCTGGCTGCTCTGACGAGCGCCTTTCACTTTATCCCTACTCCGCGACCGACCATCACGCGACATGCAACACACAGACGAAAAAGTTTGAGACGATGTAATAAAAGTTTCACTTTAATAATAAAAAATTAATTGTACTTTATTTTAAGACTATGTACTTTTTTTCCTACCTATAATAACCAATGTACTTTATCTACCAAAAAAAGGGTGGCAACCCTATGCACGACACAGGTGAATGAGGTGTCATTGTTGGATAAAGTATGTATACATTTCCTTTATTTATCTTGTTGCTTGTAACTGTTTTCCAACAATAAAGACTTTAAAGTGAAACTTTTATTACATCGTCTCAAACTTTTTCGTCTGTGTGTTGCATGTCGCGTGATGGTCGGCCGCGGAGTAGGGATAAAGTGAAAGGCGCTCGTCAGAGCAGCCAGGGCCAATATGGCGGCGCCTATAGTTCGCAGCAGCTGACCGTGTAGTGTATAGACTATTATTAGTTAAATGTCTACAGTGTGAAAAAAAATTTCACTTTTACCGTGGTTTCATAAAACCACACAATCATTTTTCTTTATTTCTTCTTTGTCACGTATACATAAAATAAATTCGAATTATTAGAGAATTCGTTTTTTTTAAGTTATCGAATAAGTTTAGTCAGTCTGTGCCCAGCATAAGGCATCTCTATGAGAGAACGGAATTCGTAAACCGATACCTTGGTGTTTATTTAGCCTATGTCGCAGTCGAGTCGCGGTGTGGCGCGATTCGTCGCTGACTCCGCTAAACGTTATCGCTTCTCGGTAACGTGTCGATTACAATGAGATCTTTTCACAGCGTTTCAGCTGATGCAAGCTTCTGTGAACTCTATCGCGAACGCTTTTTAACTTATACCGCGTAATGTTATCTCGGCAACAATGTAAACATTCGGGTCTAATAACCAGAGGCTCATGTTTATCTAACAGCTGACCCGGCGAACTTCGAATAGCCTCAAAATTGAGCAATGTTATGTTAAATTATTGGCTGAATCAAATTAATTTTTTAATTTTTTTTTTTCATCGTATCAAATGAAGTGAAAACTTCTTGAGTTGAGTTGAGTTTTTGGCGGGATTTCAGTCTGTCATGTAGTGGATTTTATATTTTATTCATCATCTTGTGTTATTTGACTCTATATTTTGTAAAATTGGTGGTGTTTTACGTAATATGGTTTGTTGATTGTGCATAAGTGAATGGAAAATAATACGACGAAGCATGAATTTCTGAGATGCCATAAAAACTCCCCGGAAAGTTCTAACAAGGAAGCCACCATCTTGGTGAAACATTGAAATTATCACACGACGCTTGTAATATTATTAACTACTCGACAATGGCAGTAATAATCTGAAGAATGGTTGTCAAAAGTAAAGAAAAAAAATGTAGAGTGATCGACCACACTGAATTTATTTATACAATGATTGAAAAATTTATAAACATTGAATGGCGTCATTATTAGGTAACGGTTTTTTTTTTCCTTCGAACTGACTACGCTATTGACCAAGCAAGGTCTTAACAGCTTCACCGGACTACTAAGGCGAGCGCTTAAGGCACTCAGCCGATTTTATTTTGACAACTAGCTCAAGGGTGCGCGACACACCTCGGCTTTGGCTGTTGCCTGATACATGCAATTCGCGACCTATGTGAGCTAACCTAAGCTAAGCTAACTATTCATACATATATGAGTTGTTGAAACATATATGTGTACCAAGCATACATAACTCAATAACTCTTATATATATTTCGTATCGGATAATATTCCAAACTATTTCAGTTTGATAAGGGAAAAAAGATAAGACCCTTCCACTTGCATGTGCAAGCGTGTATGCGTGCACGTGTGTGGAGGTGATATGTGTATTTAGGTAACGGTTTTCTTACAAAATGTTAAGGTTATTCAAAATGTACCCGGCAGTGAAAGATCGGGCCAGCCGTTTCAGAGATTACCCAGAACAAACAAACAGACCGACAAAAATTTTAAAAATTTCATTTTTGTTACCAGTTGCTTGTATACTTTCATACCCATTCAGTAAAAAAATATATTTAGATATTACATACAGACTCTTCATTTTTATTTTTATGTGTATATAGAAGATGTATTCGTATGCAAGTATTTTGAATCTATTCATGTACCATGTTAACCAAACTGTTTCATATCTAATATAACATAAACTACCCAGTTTGATGTTGTAGAGAGTGTTGATGATATAAAAAAATATTGATTCAATATAATACTTTTTTTATATGTCATAGGAGGCAAATGAACAGGTGGTTCACCTGATGTTAAGTGAGCACCACCGTCCATAGACATTTGCAACATCAGGGGAGTCACAAATGCGTTGTCAGCTTGTGTTTGGAAGAAGGGGGAATAGGGAAGGGGGAGTAGGGGAAGGGAGAGGGAGGAGGGGGAGGGGAGGTGGTCTTTCGGCGCTCTCACTGACCAATCGAAAGGCAACAATGCGAGCACTGTTAGTTCACGTGTGTGTTTCTGTGTGTTGGGTGGTAGTACCCCGGGCGAGCCGACCCATTCATCCTGAAGCGAGTAATGGCTTCAGTGTGACTCTATCACCTATAAGACTACTGCATAACCAGTGAAATTGTAGTGGGAACTTATTATTAAAAATAGATTAACTCATTAGAATCATAATTGTAAGCGTTTTTGTCGACAATATCAATGTCTAATGAAAATCAATATAATTTTTAACGAATTTTAAGCTCTCTTAGGAGTTTTGTGAACTTTTACTTCAAAAACGTCGCCGATTATACGTAAAGGCTTGATAATACGTGTAAAAACGTTAAAAAAAACGTAGTAAATCGTGGTAGTCGTGATCGTTACGTGACCGTCGGGCGGTCGTTGATCCCTCGCGTGCTCCTCAAGGTTCGGTCAAGGGGTTGGTCGTTACCAATAATATTCGTATGGAAGTTTCTTGTGGTGTTTTGAGGTTAATTCTTATTATAGGCAAAAATAGGAACGATTCATTTTCCACTTCCCTTAGTTATTAGCTGTCTATATTTACTATAGTCTACATCCATTTCCCCGTATAAATGTATTAAGAATTTTCATTCTGTTTTCACCAATCGATAAAGTGATTCATGAGCAAGGTTAGGTATATAATTTGTACGAGCAATCGTACCTATTTAAGTTAGTAAGCAATATTATTTTTATGTATAATACATTTTGTACGAAAAATATATCAGTGAATATTAAGCACTCGACGGAATCGGTTGTTTCATTTCGCTGATCCGTCGTATCATTTTTATATATCATTTTCTATCAAGAATCACTATCAAATATCATCATCAAATTATCATAATACTGGAACACCCTACAGTATTTTTTGGTCCTTCAAGAAAAAATAAATAAATCAATCAGTGCCTATTGCTTCTGTAATTAGGACATCGATCACGTCACGTCGCGTCGTGTCATTGACATTGCCTTCAATCAGTGTGGATGATCTGGTGTTCCTGAAGAACAGTCGGTAGAGTTTAACATTCATCAGCAAGAACAAACTATCATTATCATAAAAATCTGGTGTACTTATCATCATAAAGCGATAGCGAATCGACTTGACCGGCCTCCCACAAGCGGGTCCCACCGGAAAAGTTGAGACATTAACGCACATATCATAACGCTATATCCATCAAGACCATTATCATGAAAGACTCAGCAATGCAAGCACTTCTCCAACGCCAGAGTGATATAAGAGGTGAGCTCGAAAAGGTTTACACTAATTATAATAAAGACCCTGCAATTAGAAAAACTTCAGAATACTTCGCAAAACGTTTGAAAAATATAGCTGAGTTGTGGAACGAGTTTATGCAAAATCATATAACATTAGATTACGTCGAAGACAAAACATCAAGTTATTTCACCACAGATGTCTACTTACAAACGGAAAAATACTACCAGACATTAAGATCGCATTTAGAAAAGGGTCAAACTTCACTGAGCTATGGCGGTGAAAAACCTTCCGGCGTATACAGCAGTGAGAACCCTCCTCCTCGTGCTGAAACTTCCAAAGCACTAAATAAGGATGCCACAGAGCTACTGGCACAGCAACATTCCAATTTTCGAGCATTACAAAGACAAATAAACAGTCTTATAGCACAAAACCTAGATGAGAAATTGGAAATTGAGGACGAAGTAAAGAGCCTGCAGCAACGCTGGCGTATCATTGACGAATGTCATATCCGCATTGACAGCATTCTATTGGGTATGGACAACGATTATGAAGAATACTTCTCAAGTATGGAATCTGAATACACAAAGATAAAAAAAAACCTTAATCAGAAACTGCACTCTACCACACATATACAACAATCAGTGCCAGCAAAGTGCCGTGTTGAGGATCTTGCAAAGTTCTGGGACGTTGAAGACATACAAGCATCATCTGACTCTTCATCCTTGACAGAGCAGGAACAATACTGTGAGGAGTTATACTTAGCGACAGCAAAACGTCGAAATTACGGCAGATACGAGGTAGCCTTACCAATGAAATCTGATTATCAACATTATTTAGGTACATCAAAACCGACGGCCATCGGTGAATTTATACACCTTGAACGAATAGTAAAAGTATACAGACTTCATGAAAGAATATCAAGAACTAAATCACATGCATAAAGAAGGCGAAAAAGTAAATGAGACAACATGCTATCTACCCCACCATGGCGTAGTTAAACTCGACCCCTGTACAACAAGTCTACGCGTTGTGTTCAACGTACCATCACCGACGTCATCGGGTCGTAGCCTCAACAGTCACATAGAGAGTGGATCCAATCTACAACGTGATTTACAATCGTTGATCCTCAGGTGGCGGCTCCATAAATACATAATGACCGCAGACATGGAAAAAATGTTTCGCCAAATTATCATTCTAGCGGCAGATCAATTGTTACAATCTATCATATGGCGGGAATCACCACGTGACGCGCTACAAGAATATCATTTTACAATCGTAACCTATGATAATAAACCAGAACTCACACACAATTTATCACCTGACAAACTAAGCATTATGTACGATTTCAAGGATACTGAGACTAGACAAACCTTAGACCTTATGTGGAATCCAGCTTCAGACATTTTCAAATACCATTACAAACTGAGTGAAGATAATAATCAACTTATCACAAGGCTATTGTTGTCTGAAATTTTGAAAATATGTGACCCACTAGGATGGATATTTCCGCCCACTATCCGAGACCAACTCCTGTTTCAAAAAACATGGTTAAAAATATCATGGGATGATATCATGACGAAATCATTTCGACATAAATTAAAAAAGGATTTAATTTTTGAAATTCCACGGTATATGGGTTACTCCGGTCAATCACTTCACCTACATGGATTTTGCGATGCTACGGAATAAGCATACGCTTGTACAATATACTTAGTTGTCATGAATCATAAAGGCGAGTTTAGATCAAACCTAGTCAATATAAAAACAAGTATCGCTTCAACTATAAAACAATTATCACTACCTCGTTTGGAACTACTAGGTTCCGTATCTCCACTTATGAAGAAAGAACGTGAGACACTATCATCTAAAATCACAATCACAATACATGCTTGGCCTAATTCCTTGATTGTATTGAGTTGGATACACGAAGATCCATCGAGATGGGATCAGTTCGGCGCAAGTAGTGTTCGAAATATCACGAGTATCATACCAGTCTCTTGTTGGCAACATATAAATTCTGAAGATATTAATGTACTTAATAACACAACCAGAGGACTAACGAATTCAAGGTTATCAAACATTCCCTTATGGTGGGAAGATTCTAAGTATATTTTAAATAATCAATCGACTCGAAACAACATTTATGAAAAATCAAATATTGAAAACAAATGCAAACTGTATACACAGCTTTACAGTACAACGACGCTGAGTCAGTTACTATTCAATTATTAAATAAATTCAGCTCTATTACTCACTTAACAAAGAGTTGTTTGTATATTACGCTTCATTTTCAAGTTGACAACGTTCGAATAATTAACACATACTATCAAAATATATTTACATCAAACGAATTACAATACGCACATAATAAAATTATCATCACGGTGCATACGGCATACTTATTGCGTAGTCAGCGTTTTACGCGTTCTCAAAAACAACTACGAAATTGCTTCAAGTGTCGGCGATTTAGTCATGGATACATTTCTAGCTGCATTCAGAAGGACGAAAAATGAACAACGAATGGCAAACAACTCAGAACAGAGACAGACAAAACATTTACGGCCTAAAGAAGTAAGCTATAGAGGACTCCTTTACTCCACATTAATGACGATCATATTTATCATCACCTCGAGTCAACAAGAACCGTACAATATCACACAGTTTAAGCATAACAATTCATTATAGTTCGACAAGATAGCGGAAGTTCAAATTATCAAAGAACAATGGACAATAGTCCTTTATTACAACTTAACTACATATTGGTGGAGTGTGGACTACTGAAAGGGTTCGTAAATAGTTTAGACCATTCAATATAAGCACGAATTGAATGAAATTTAATACTTGAACGTCATACTTACCGCCAATAAGCACTATCGACGCGAAAAAGGGGGACTGATAAATGCGATTGGCAATGTAGCTAATGCACTTTTTGGAGTACTCGATGATAAATACGCTGATCAGGACAAGCAAGGTATCGACAATATTAAGGAGAACGAATCACATCTCTTAAGCCTCTTGAAAAATCAAACATCAATAATCGAGGCTCAAAACAATATCCTACATCGAAACAAACAACACATGAATAATCTATTCGAAATAATAACATCGGTTAAAGGAAGCCAATATCGAGGATGTGTCCAGTCATGGTGTTCATCACTACGTCATGACATACATCCTCCTCGGTGCAACAGCACTCGTCATCACAGGCTAACCCGCGGCCGCACACTATCTACGCAACGCCGGCCACTCGACCTCCCCGTCTCATTTTCCCTCTCCGTTACATTAATTATTATTGTAGCGTAATTTTAATTTTATGTAACTTTGAACATGTATGCCTTCTTATACTTTTTAATACGTTATCTTAGACGGCCAAGATGTACGAGCAATCGTACCTATTTTAGTTAGTAAGCAATATTATTTTTATGTATAATACATTTTGTACGAAAAATATATCAGTGAACATTAAACACTCGACGGAATCGGTTGTTTCATTTCGCTGATCCGTCTATCGTTTTCTATCAATAATCACTATCAATATCACTATCAAATATCATCATCAAATTATCATAACGCTGGAACACCCTACATAATGTGTCAATATTTTGTTTTATTATCGGGGCGGGACAACGTCCGCCGGGACCGCTAGTAAATAACAAAATACTTTTCAGTCATTTTTGGAAATGTATGTCTGGAAATGGATATTCACGAGTAACATGTAGACTTGGTTTCATTAAAATCGGTTCACTCTTTGAAAAGTTATTATAATTTTAATGACGACACGACTTAAGCACGTGAGTAAAGTGGATAAGAAAACGGACTTAATACAATTAGATGATTTTATTAATCACTGTTTTTTACAATAGGTTCCAAGCGGGTGGAGTCGCGGGCATAGCTAGTAAATAACATGAACGTAATTAGCGTTTCATTTGATATTATTCTTATCAAATACTAGCAATTATCCGTGACTTTGCACGTGTTAATTATAATTTAAAATACTCTGTTGGGTGGTAGGATATTGACCCCAAATAAATCGCTACCACAATACGCATAGTAATAAACCGATCACACTATCAGCAGAAGTGACTAATTTATTACGTGAAAATGGCATAAATAGTCTTTAGACAGAGGACTAGGTTGCCAGTACTGAAAAAGAATGAAAACTATCTCATATGGGGGGCACGTTGAAAATGTGTCCAACTCTAAGCACTAAATAGCAGTTCCAAAACTCTCCAAAATGGCGCTAGCATAGGCAAAGGCTATGAATAATTTGAAGTAATGTTATAAATGTAAACGATAATAACTGTTGTAATCGATAATAACTGTTGTAATCATTTCATTATCATCATTACATAGTATAAAACAAAGTCCTCTGCCACGTCTGTCTGTCTGTCTGTTCGCGATAAACTCAAAAACTACTAAACGGTTTTTCATGCTGTTTTCACCAGTCGATAAAGTGATTCATGAGGAAGGTTTTGGTATATATTTTGTCGAGATTTTGTGTAAATTAGTTGAAATATAACGATAATTATTAGAAATGTCGAAAAAAGCCAAGCCACCTGGGAGTTTTCATCAAAAACTCTGCCTACTCCTTTTGAGATATAACAAAACAATGTATATTGGGATGTTACCATTTAATAGATCTACAAAGAAGTTTGTAAGGACATATATCTATCTTTTAAGGATAGACCACTATACTCATCATATAAATGACGAAGTGTGAGTTAGTGAATTTTTTATTCTTAATTAATGTCACAGAGCAAATGATATGTTTCCTATTTCGTTTGTCATATCATTTCAATATTTTTTATTGGTTTTTCACTATGACAAGTATAATAAATTAGTAAACGATTTTCTACAGTGTACGTATTTGAACTTGGGTCACTAATGAAGTTAACACATACTTTGAATAATTAACATATAGAAAAAAATGTGACCCGAATCAATAAAGGATCAATGATCGGCGATTATTCAAGCATCTTGATGCATTATGTTTCTAATCCAAACTAATATTGTGAATGCGAATGTCAGTTCGCTTATTATGATTTGACATCTTAACTACTCATTCGATCATCAAGACCTTTCATCCAGAAGAAAGAGAGTGTTCCCGAGGATATATTAAATCTAGATTAAGCCGAGTGAAGTCACGGGGTAACGTTAGTTTATACATAAATTGAAGTGTCTGTAATTTCTCTGAGATAATGCTAGTATCAGATAAAAGGGATTTCTGGAGGGTTATATAGGTTATTTGTAATTAATTTAAATATTTCTTTTATCGAAGTTTAACGGTTTCCAAGGTTTAACCGGTTTACCGGTTTCCAATGTCTAACCGGTTAACCGGTTATTAAGCAGTAAATTAGTATACGATTATGGTGAACGTTATTATTGCAATACGGTTGCTGTATTAGGGTTGTCGGAGTGCGCTTCCGTGATTTCTTTGATTTATATCGGGGTGATATTTCTTTGTATTACGTTATGTCGACATGAATTTGCTGTGCGTTAAAGTGGCAGATATTTTCAACTTTAAGTTTGATTTTTTTTATATGTTTGTAAATGAGGTTATGGAATTCGATAATATTCAGCCTAATTACATTGTAGTAGGTATTAATGTGTTTTTTAAAGTGAACCTTCTTATGAGAGGACTTTGAAACTCTGATCTTCAACGTTTTTGTGGGATAAAAAGTGGTGGGAATAAATACTGTTGGGTAGAGTGAGTGAAGTATCTCGCTTACCTTCAAGTATTGGAGAACGGTGAGACATACGTTCTTCTCGCTTTCTTTTTTGAAGGTTTCACTTCTACCGCGTGCGAACTACACACTAGTTATTCTATAATATGTATTTGTTAAGTTATGGGTTCCTAAGATCCGATACGAAATATATATAAGAGTTGTTGAGGTATGTATGCTTGGTACACATATTTTTCAACAACTCGTATATGTATGAATAGTTAGCTGAGCTTAGCTCAGATAGGTCGCGAATTGCATGTATCAGGCAACGGCCCAAGCCGAGGTGTGCCGTGCACCCTTGAGCTAGTTGTCAAATAAAATCGGCTGAGTGCCTTAAGCGCTCGCCTTAGTAGTCCGGTGAAGCTTTTAAGACCTTGCTAGGTCAATAGCGTAGTCAGGTACGAAATAAAAAGGGTTCCTAATATAATAGTCCAGGATCCCTGGGCTATTTTTGCCGTTGATTACTATCAAGCTGAATCTTCGTAAATAGCTTCGTTTTGATAAGACGCCCAACAATGTCCTGTGCGAAAATTCTCGATTCTGGTAGCTAACAGAGGTAGCAAGGACATAATATGTTTATTTAATGAGTTTCAAAAATTTTATTACTAACTGAGGGATTCTTTTTTTAATCTCAAGATAATTATCTAAATTACTTGAAAAAATATTTGTCCTACAAAATGTAAGGTTTGATTAATGAGTCCCCTCCTGTCAACATGTATTGATTACGAAGTCATTAAAAATCATTACTAACCAGCTGATTTTTTTTTTTACTTCGTTAACATGTATATAATGTCCTACAAATTTTGTGGTACGTTATCCCGGTCCTACGCTTAGAAATTGTTAATTCCACAAGACAATTTTTTTCCTTACTAACTGTAGGACAAAAATATTACATGATGCATAAATAAAACAATGTCCTACAAAAAAGCAGGGACGGATAGCTAGTCCGACAGTGATTGCAATTTTTTCGTTTTCCTATTTATAACATGACATACAGTAAAAAAAAAAATTTTTTAATTAAAAAAAAAATATTTTTTAATAAAATAGATATAAAAACATGTAATTTTATACAAATATCATATATTAATCTTCATCAGATGCATCTGAGAAATCTTCGCTCCTAACATCACTGTCATCTTCATCTGTTTCCATTTCTTCATCCGTGATGTCCGAGTCTGTAGTAACATGAGAAAATTAAGTAAATTTTAATAATATAATTTATAATAATGAATAATCAATCAATAAATATCAATGGTATTAATCCTATTAATCATATCCTACGATGTTGTGTTTTACAAAAAACACTCCATAATTATTGTATAGTACAACAAGTATTACTCAAGAGAAATAAAATAAAATAAAACACGTGGTGGAATAGAAAAATGTTTGTACCGTTATAACCGACATCAGCATGTGAAGGGCTACCTAACAAACAGTAAGCAATGCTACTACGCATGCGCCCAGCTGTGACAGCTATAGCAGCAAAATAGACAAAATAACTTGATTTTGCATTTCATGAATTTCAAGTATGTATTCAATTGAAGGTCTGCGATAACGTACCACACAATTTGTAGGACAATGTGACCATTACATTATATACATATTAACGAAGTAAAAAAAAAACCAGCTGGTTAGTAATGATTTTTAATGACTTCGTGATCAATACATGTTGACAGGAGGGGACTCATTAATCAAACCTTACATTTTGTAGGACAAATATTTTTTCAAGTAATTTAAATAATTATCTTGAGATTTAAAAAAAAATCCCTCAATTAGTAATAAAATTTTTGAGACTCATTAAATAAACATATTATGTCCTTGCTACCTCTGTTAGCTACCAGAATCGAGTATTTTCGCATAGGACATTGTTGGGCGTCTCATCAAAACGAAGCTATTTACGAAGATTCAGCTTGATAGTAATTATTTTCATATCAAGGATCTGTACTACTACTTCTAAGCGTAGGACCGGGATAACGTACCACAAAATTTGTAAGACATTATATACATGTTAACGAAGTAAAAAAAAATCAGTTGGTTAGTAATGATTTTTAATGACTTCGTAATCAATACATGTTGACAGGAGGGGACTCATTAATCAAACCTTACATTTTATAGGACAAATATTTTTTCAAGTAATTTAGATAATTATCTTGAGATTAAAAAAAGAATCCCTCAGTTAGTAATAAAATTTTTGAAACTCATTAAATAAACATATTATGTCCTTGCTACCTCTGTTAGCTACCAGAATCGAGAATTTTCGCACAGGACATTGTTGGGCGTCTTATCAAAACGAAGCTATTTACGAAGATTCAGCTTGATAGTAATCAACGGCAAAAATAGCCCAGGGATCCTGGACTATAAGTACACTCCTATTTGAAGGTAAAAATTTTCGGGCAGTGATTTTCGAATTAAACAAATTTATAATAAAATATCAAACCTACGTTACATAGAAAAATTGTTGTTCTTTTTGATCATAAATTCAAGCTTGAAACACATTTTCTTATCATTCACAGAACCGGAGGTAAACATTTCAAAACAAAAATTTTCGTGACAGCAACAGCGTCATTTCTGTACTACTTTTTATTGAAAAATATAGCTTAAAGGATACTACAACTACTAACATGAGAGGTGCATAATTAATTTCATTATTACAAAATTATCATACATCACTATTACCTACTAATATATCTTTACAAATGAACACAAATGTAATTAATGTATAGTGTCATCAATTATAAATGTACAAATGCTGTTGATGATACGAACAAGTGCTAGTCTAATACGTATTTAATCATATCTCATATTATATCATTCTTGTCTAACAATAGGAAAATCTGTGTTAGGTCAATTTTATATTGACAGCGGAGATATTTAAATTACGTTTTTGGAGTAAAACTTATTATAGTAGATGTTTTAAATTTAATCGGCAACCTCCTTGTGTGACAAAAAGTAGTGGCAGTAAACGGTGTATCGGGTAGTGTTGAAAACATCAGCTTCGTTAGATCACCGAAGTTAAGCAACGTCGGGTGCTGTCAGTACTCGGATGGGTGACTGCCTGAGAACACAGCGTGATATGTTTTTTTTTAAATTATAATTAAAATGTTTCCTTGTAATACAAAAGTTTCACTTCTATCGCGTGTCTTTTTGACTCACCTCGTTTTCTATATATATATTGTTTGTTTTTTAAAAGTGTCTCAACAATACACATCCAATTAAAACAATTGAGCTGTCACGGGACGCCTGGCAAATGTGAAACATCGAAATTGTTTTGTATAAGCTATATGCATAAAAGAACAGAATACGACAGGAATCATCTATGGCATAATGAAAAGATAAAGCATTACAAATTTGTTCCATAAAATAATGACTGTTTATTTATTATATTACATAAATATTAATTTTTATTGAATACAAAAATTAAAAAAAAAACACTGCCATCGCATGTGCGATGTGTTAGGCGGCATTTATCAAAGGGCGCTAGGTGGTAGGCGTGTGCCGCTTAACACTAGTAGATTTAGTGGCCGACAAAACAATTTAAATCTTATGGTTATATAGATAGGGTAGCAAAAGTTTTTCAGTATTTCGTTAGTAATGCAAAGTTCGTGTATTACGGCGATACGTTTCACCACACTAATAATCAGGTTTACCCGGCCTATAGATATTTCACGTCAAGAATAAAAATTATGCATAAACATTTTTTGTAGTCTTTCAAAATCACACTGAATTAATGAAGGGCGCACCCAAAATCAATATAGTCTAGATAATATGTTTGTGTGTGAATCGCCTTTTGTCGGTAGAAATTTTCCATATTAATCTTATTGCGGTACAAAAATATCGCTATTATCTAGCCGGTGTGACGCACATTATCGGAAATTATTATTTTGATTTGAAGTCAGTCTACGCGACCGCGCTCTCGTAGTCGACCGTGTCTCGTAGCGGCTACGTCGTAACCCTGTTCCGAGAATTGCCACGGGTACTTTTGAACGACCCTATAACATAATTTTTATTAAAATAATTTAAAAGACGTGTGATTTCGATAATGGACTTTAAGTTGATTTCAAATATGATGTGAGTTTATTCTATTAATTTGGTTTAATAATTTGATGAACGGTTTATTATGTAATTAAGTTATGTTTACTAATTATCTGATCATGTCCTTTTATATTAAAGAAACTATTAGCAAGGACTTATTCCTTTGTTATTGTTATTTAAATAGTTATAAAAAGAGATTAAACAAATATTGAAGAAGTTGTTGAAAAAAGTTGAAGAAATATTCCATTGAGTTAGACTAGTTAAATTTCAATAAATGCTTATAAACAAAAAAATATTACTTAGCGTGACCGAATGGCGAGATATAATATTTTTTATTTACTAATCTATACTAATAGTATAGATTATTTGTTTGTAAAGCTTTCAAGCTGTAAGTACTCATTCGATGTTTATGTAATTTTGCATGCACTTTATCAGGAGTACCAAGTAGGACATATTTTTATTCCAAAAAGTATTATTCTCAGAGTCAAGTCTAGACTAATGCAGGCTAGGCCGTGCGTAAAAGTTAGTAATATTATAAATGAAAGAGCAATACAACTCTTTGAGGTAAAAAAGGTTCTTAAAGGAATTATAATGAAACTTTATAGTAATAATATCCCATAGGCTTTAAATTATAACGATGTTGTTAAAAAAACATAATAAAACAAGTAAAAAGTAAGTTTTTTTCTTACATTATAGGCGGCAAACGAATAGACGGGTCACCTGATTGTAAGTGATCAGCGCCGTCCATAGACACTAGCAACACCAGGGTAGTCGCAAGTGCGTTGCCAGCCTGTGTTAGTGGGGAGGGTGGAGTGGGGAAAGGGGGAGGGGGAAGAGGAGATGGGCCCCCGGCGCTCTCACTGACCGAACGAAACGCAACAATGCAAGCACTGTTACTTCACGTCGGTTTTCTGTGTGAGGGGTACTACTCCGGGCGAGCCGTCCCATTCATGCTGAAACCAGTAGTAGCTTCAGCGTGGCTGTACCACCAACAAAAAGTTTGATAATACCCTGTCATTTGAAAACTATTTTGTACTTAGATTATGCCAACTTTATCTTCTCTAGATATAATAAGAATGTAAATCTAACGTGTCTGTACTTTTCAGGTTTTTGTGAAAAAAATTGTTGCAGTTGTCTTGGAATAAATAATAAAATACATTTAAATTTTTGAAATTTCTGTCTGTCTGTTTGTATGAACAAGCATCACTGTTAAAGTACTGCGGTGACGATAAAACCTCACCAAGAAAATCATAAAGCATATCTTCTCGTAACATTTAGGCTTCGTTTCATCAAAATCGGTTCGGTCTACCATAAGTTATTATAATTTTAATGACGATGCGACTTAAGTATGAGAAAAAAGTAGATAATTAAATGGACTTCATGCATTCAGATGATTTTATTGGGCACTGTTTTTTACTTTAGATTCCATGCGGACGATGTCGCGGGCACAGCTAGTTTACCCAATAATTATGTAGATGCACTTCAGTTTGAATTACTTATGCCCGGTTTCTGAGGCGCTCGGTTAATCTACCAATAGTTATTGACTCAACAAAGTCATCCATAAGATAAAATATCAAATGGCCCGTTGAGTTTTACTGACATTTATCGTATGATTGCGTGTTCAGAAACGCAATTTCACAAGTTATCGAACCGATAACGCTATTGAAAAGATAAACTACAATTAAAGTACCTCAGAAACCGGGCATTCGTAGACATATCGTACGGTTGCATATCTCAACTCATCACTCTCTCAAATACTTTGATATCTTAATTAAGTCTTGGTGCAGTTCCCACTTGTTTGCTGGTCAGTGGAAGGAATTGTGTGCTACTATCGAGGTTTTTTTGTGAGAGGTTGGAATAACTGCGACAGTTTTTTTGTTTAATATTGTTAATCTATATACATATTCTTTTTGTTTTATATTTAAAATGTTTAATTTACGTAGTATAAATGTATCTATTAAAATATCTAAATGAATAAATATTTGAGCTTATGTTGCATAAACCTCAAGATTTATACTAAGATAATGTAGGGTATTATCACTAATTACAACAATAACACAGACGAAGTCACGGACAATCGCTACTAATATATAAAATCCTTAGAGTTACAGGACATTAGAAATTACACACGATTGAAAACGGAAGTATGTGTTGTTATGCTGATTTTAAATGTATTTTGTTAAATCAATAATTTAGGCAAGCGTCAGAGTCTGTAAGGGAAATTAAATAAATTAATCGGCTTTTATTATTTTAAAAAAAAAAACAATTTTTTACCAAAAAAAAATAATTTGGTAGCATGTTCTGTGGATGCCCGAGATGATTCCTGACCCAAAAAATCTATATATATATATATATATATGTTTTTTTTAAATAATGTAATTGTTTGCCTTCAAGAGAGACAGGGCTTTCCCTTCTATTGAAACTTTTTACACTACATTTGATATTGTTTTGACATAATTGATATATTTCAATCAAATACAATTAGCTTAACCTCTCGGCTTTCGAATTAGCCATATTAGGTGAAAATGGCTTAAAAAAACATTATTTTTATTTTTGCAACATTCGGCATTGACATATATGTACCCATATGCTCGCCATAATACATTTATTTATATGACAATGAGATACATTATATATACTTTTTAGCTACACTAATATTATAAAGAGGTAATAGATGCTCTTCTTTATCCTCCAGCTACGCAGGTGAAGTAGTTGCTATATTAGAAGCTATCAAATATGTACTATCACATAAATTAGATCAAACTATCTACAACTACAAACTATTCAGCATAGTTTGATTTTCTCTAAAGTTCCCAGTTATCATAATTATTAAATTTTGTTTGTATCAATGTCATTGTTTAGGAATTTATGTAGTTCTGTCATGGATACCAGCATAGTGGGATCCAGGGTGATGAAGCTATTGCTCTTCTTGCTAAAGAAGCTATCGAGACTAGATATTTTGATCACTATAAAACCTATGTTCTAGATTTATTCTCACCAAATAAGACTCAAAAGCAAAAGCAAATCAATAAGCTTTTAAATTCAGGATAATATTCCAGGTAAGCCATGGCTTTGTAAGTTCCATGACTGTTGCATGCTTGTACTGAGTCTACTATCTGTAGACTGACAATCTATCTGTAGAGGTGTGCTCTTCAGTCCATCTTGCAGAGCTCAGAATCAGGGGCAACTTAATATGTGAATGTGGGTTGCATGAAGCCACCCTAGAACACTTTTTTTTTTTTTTTTGGGGCGGCCATCGTCCAGGCCTGGGCCATGCCCCCCCCCCCACAGGGGCTGATGTCGACGCGTCAGCAGCCCGCCTCCGTGCAGCCCTCACGGAGGTTTGCGACGCGTCGATGCCGCGGAGCGTACACCGCCCAGACAAACGGGCGGTGTACTGGTGGTCGCCGGAGATCGCCGCTCTCCGAGCGGCCTGCTCCGCGGCCCGGCGGCTGTTCGGGCGCAGCCGTCGGCGCCGGCATAGGGACCCGGAGGCGGAGGCCCGGCTGTATGGTAGCTATAGGGAGTGCAGGAAGACCCTGCAGGCTGCCATCAGCCGGGCGAAACAAGCAGCATGGGAGGAGCTGCTCCAGACGCTGGAGGGGGATCCTTGGGGGAGCCCGTACAGGATTGTACGAATGAAGTTACAATCCTGGGCGCCCCCGGCGACGGAGACCCTCCGGCCGGAGGTGGTAGCGAGGGTCGTGGGAGAACTGTTCCCCGACCCTCCGATGCTACCGGCTCCTCCCATGCCTCCGCCTCGGGAGGTAGTCGAGGAGGTGCTCGACGGTCCTCCCCCTCCGATAACGGAGGAGGAGATGTGGAGGGCTGTTGAGCGCCTCCTCAACCGGCGAAGAGCGCCCGGCCCTGATGGGGTCCCGGGTTGGGTGCTCGGCCTCGCCTTGGGCCAATTAGGGGGGTGGCTTCGGGAGCTGTTTGACCGGTGTCTTTCGGTCGGGCAGTTCCCGAAGCCCTGGAAGCTTGGGCGGCTCTGCCTCATGGCAAAGGCAGGCCGCCTTCCGGACTGCGCGTCCGCGTATCGGCCCCTCGTCCTGCTGGACGACGCCGGGAAGGTGCTGGAGAGGATTATCTCCTCCCGGGTCGTCCAGCACCTAGAGGGCGTGGGGCCGAATCTGGCGGACGCGCAGTATGGCTTCCGGACAGGGCGTTCCACGGTGGACGCCCTGTCCCTCCTTAAGTCGCTGTCTGCGGAGGCGACCTCCCAGGGGGAAAGGGTGTTGGCGGTGTCCCTTGACATCGCCAACGCCTTCAACACCCTGCCGCATGGCGTCATACGGGAGGCGCTCCGATATTTCGGAGTGCCCCCGTACCTGCGGCGGGTGTTGGAGGCATACCTCGAGGGTAGGGAGGTCGCCTACGTAGACGGCGACGGGCGTATGGTCCGGCGGGCCACAAGGCGGGGGGTTCCACAGGGGTCGGCCTTGGGGCCGCTCCTGTGGAACATGGGCTACGACTGGGTGCTCCGCGGCGTGCTCCCATACGGGGCACGCCTCATATGTTACGCGGATGACACCCTAGTCGTAGCCCGGGGGGGGAGTGGAGGGAGGTGGAGCGCCTGGCCACGATGGCCACAACCCTCTGGGTCAGGCGCATCAGGAGGCTAGGCCTCAGGGTGGCCCTCGAAAAGACCGAGGCCCTACTCTTTCATGGGCCTCGGCGGGGGCCACCACCGGGGGCCCACATTGTGGTGGAGGGCGCCCGGATCAGGGTGGGGACCCAGATGAAATATCTGGGCCTCACCCTGGACGGGCGCTGGCGGTTCGAGCCCCATTTCGCGGGGCTCGGACCGCGAATTGCTGGGGCGGCGGCGGCACTCGGCCGGTTGCTCCCTAATATAGGGGGGCCTGGCGCCGGGTGCCGCCGACTCTACATGGGAGTCGTGCGGGCGATGGCCGCCTACGGGGCACCGGTGTGGGCCGACGCCCTCGGTGCCGCCAACGTGCGCGCGCTGCGTAATGCGCAGCGCACGGTGGCACTGAGGGCGATCCGGGCGTACCGCACGGTGTCCTCGGCGGCGGCCTTTGTGCTCGCCGGCTCCCTGCCCTGGGAGCTGGAGGCAGGAGTTCTCGCCGCCGTGTACGAATTCACGGCGGCGAGGAAACGAAGGGGGGAGCTTCCGGCTCCCAGGGAAGTAGAGGCGGAGAGGCGGCGTCTACGAGGAGACGCCGTCGAAAGATGGAAGCAGGACCTGGCGGACGAGCGGTTCGGGCGGTTCACCGTGGACGCCGTCCGCCCGGTCCTGCGGGAGTGGACAGAGAGGGAGTGGGGCTCCCTGACGTTCCGACTGGTGCAGGTACTCACCGGACACGGTTGTTTCGGGTGGTACCTGCACCGGATCGCACGCAGGGAGCCGACCGCCGCCTGTCACGAGTGCGGCGCTGTCGAAGATACCGCGCAGCACACTCTGTCTGAGTGTGCTGCGTGGGGGGAGCAGCGCCGCATTCTGGCGGCGGCGGTAGGACCGGACTTATCGCTGCCGAGCGTGGTCTCGGCCATGCTCGGCAGCGAACAGGTGTGGCGAGCGATGTCCTCTTTCTGCGAGGACGTCATCTCGCAGAAGGAGGCGGCGGAGAGGGCCCGCGAGGCAGACCCGCGAAGTGGCCGTCTCCGCCAACGGAGGATTGGCAGGAGGAGGCGGCGCTTTGCCCAACTCCTCCTGCCACCGTAGCCGGACCTGAGGGGATGGGCCGGGGGGCCCATCTCCTCATTGCACAGGTCCGGCGGACGAGGGGGGGCAGCCGGCGTGTACCCGGTCTGTCCCTCTATAGGTAGAAGCCCGGCGGTCACCTTCCGCCGGGCGGACCGTGGGGGCGGCTCTACAAGGTTGATTAGCTTGAACGATCCCTTGCCGCCCCCACACAACGGTCTGTCGGTACACCGTGGGGTTTTAGTCCGTGCGAGTCGGACATAACCCACTCTCTCCCCCGGGAGGGTGGGTATCCATAAGGGACTTCCCCACGTTAAAAAAAAAAAAAAAAAAAGAACACATTTTTTTGAAATGCCACAATTTAGTATTGTATTGTATGATACTCTACCTAATAATATACTACGTCTGTCTGATTTTAGCAACCGCACAAGGGTGTGTATTTTCTTCTTCCGTCAATACTCTGATTTATTTTATAAGTTTGAACAAAATGTAACATTAACATAACACAGTAACTAAAAGTAATTACTATGTAAATATATATTTATTTAAGACTTGATGTCTGCAAGTTTTGTGTTTGTCTTTGTGTATTTCAGTGGTCTAATGTAGAAGAATTAAATTATATAATAAATATATATATATATATTACCTACAAAGTAACTATCCCATGACTGACTTGACACTGGTAGAATTCGTATCTATGAAACTCCAATATTAAAAAGTTGAAGTTGAATTTTGTGATTTTGGATGTTCGGGGTAATCTCTGGTACTACTAATCCGATTTTGAAAATTCTTTCACTATTAGAAAGGTATATTAGATTATTTTGTTATTTTAATAAATATATATTTTCAATATAATTGATCACAATAAATGTAATTAAAATTATCAATATTCTATAATATGGCGTGCGTTGCTGGAATTATTTGACTTGAAGAAAAAAAATCCATAGAAAAATTAATTACTGTTACCTTTACAAAAAATACGACAGACCATATGTCTGCTTAATATCTCATATATAATATCTATCTATCCAAAATGTCTGCCTAAAAATTGTTTTTGTTTGAAAAAGGAAATAAATGTTACAATTACTAATTACGAATTACTAAAGATATTAGATACATGTTTCAGGTATACTTTACAAATTCTTATTAAAACAAATAGCTAAATCAAAATGAAAATTTAATTGAGATAAAGTGTACTTTTTATGTTAATTGATGGAATTGGTTAGAAGATAAATGGAAATAAAAACTATAAGCCGGTAAAATTATTGCGTTGTTGCGAGGATAGTAAATGGAGCGCGGAAGTGAGGGCCAGAGAAGCAAGCCAGGGGATACCAGGAAGATATTTCTTGCCAATACATATAGGATAGTTTGGATTCACAATTGAAACCGGTAGGTGTAGCTATAATTGAGTTCTAGATTTCTTAAGATTTTTCGCATCTGGAAACAAAATTGGAACCGGTAATAACTGATTTGGTGCAGACGAAGTTGCGCGGGACAGCTAGCGTATTATAAATATACATCATTACATAGTATAAAACAAAGTCCCCTACCGCGTCTGTCTGTCTGTCTGTTCGTGATAAACTCAAAAACTACTGAACGGATCTTTATGCGGTTTTCACCAGTGGATAAAGTGATTCACGAGGAACGTTTTGGTATATAATTTATCGAGGATTTTTTTTATAATCAGGGCGGGACAACGTCTGCCAGGCCCGCTAGTTAATCTATAATTTGAAATAAACAAGAATAAGCGATCGTCTAAAGTATTAAAATTTCGTTTTGAAATACTTTAGAAAAAGTCGCGGTAAAATAATAAAATGGGAAATTAAAGAACAAAATGAAGAAAAAAAACGAACTCACATTCACATTTTTAATATTAGTTTGGAACAGATTATTGAGAATGGAAAAGTTAATAAATAAATTACTGAAAATTATTGAACTTTATGTTGTAAGAAACCGATTTTTTGTAATTAAGGAATTCATCTTAATTGTGAGAAACAAAAGATGGTTTATTTAAATAACGAAAGTATTATGAGAAAGTTCCTACAATTGTATTAGTTTCAAGGTAGAAAATTTGTAAGGGACAAATTCTTAATACCGATGGTGGATATCGGCAGGTAGGCACTCGGTATTCAAATTTATAATTCATTCTTCATAGTGATTTTTGTATCTAAGTATATATATAAATTAAAATGAAAAGTGTGTACTTTGTTCGAACTTGATTTGGGTGGAACTTTTGCTAGCCGATAGAGGACTTTATATATACTAGCTTTTGCTTGCGGCTTCACTCGCATTGTTGGAAATCTGATCTATTCCTTGGGAACAATACATTATTTCTGGATTTAAGATAGTCTATGTTCTTCGTACCTTTTTGTCTAGATTAATGTGTTCTTTTGTTTATATGTATGCGTGTTTGTGTAATGTGTTCTTATGTTCTTTTCTGTATTTGTGACAACGTGGATACAAAATTTCACGATGATCGGTTAAGTAGTTTGGACGTGAAAGTATAGCGGACAAACATACTTTCGCATTTATAATATTAGTTAGAAAGTATGTAGGCAACAGTTAGTAAAACATTAAATTATTCTCTTCTGTACATTTGCGAACCAATATGGGTGCGAAATAAGATAGACGTCGCAAAGTGACGAAACATGTCGAATTTGCCTTGGACTCTTTTGTATTCGTTGTTTTATCCAACCAAATCGCGACCACCGTGCACTCAATGTGCACACCTCTGCCTTATCGCTATGGCACATGAAGCGATCTAAATAGTCTTGAATAAAAAAATTGATTTCTTATCTGTCTTCTCTATCTAGTAGACTACTTTATAAAAATACTAGCGAGCCCGACGGACGTTGTCCCGCCCTGATAATAATAAAAATCCGGACTAATTATATACCTAAACCTTCCTCGGGTAGTAGATGTTGCATCATGTATTAACGGAATGTATTCGGTTTCAAGCGGGTAGACAGTTACTGATGTCGGCTCTTAACTTGGATTTACAAGATATTGGAATTGGAATGTTTCTATTAGGTTTTGAAGCATTGAATTTATTTAAGATGTTGAGTCGTCATTAATGACACTATAGTAGTTTATATTAGCTTTAATAATGTATTTTATTTAAGATATTCCGCATGTAAATTAAGTTAAGATTACTATGGTGCTGATATAGCCAAAAAAACCCTTAAAAATTAAAAAAAAAACCCCTCATGAATAACTTTATCTACTGGTGAAAACTGAAATGAGAACCCTTTCAGTAGTTTTTGTGTTTATCGCGAACAGACAGACAGACAAGCAGACGTGATAGATGACTGTGTTTTATAATATCTAGTGAAGTAGTTATATGCGACAGTCAACATGGATACAGTTTTAAAATCCGTGGTAGAAAAACTTCTAAATACCTAAAAGTATAACAGAGTATATTTATATTATTTGATAACTGTATTCCCTCTCTGCAGTGAATGTAAATAAAAAGGCAGAGAGGCGAATGTCGCGTGTCTCCGTCGATTTATACTTAGTCGCAGTATAACAAATTACTAATCAATAAATACGGTTTTTCGTATTCGCTGCACCGGTAATACGCCCGCAATGCTAATCTATACTTCTATACTAATATTACAAAGTTTGTGTCGTTGTAGGGGGTAATCTCAGGAATTACTACACCGATTTCGAAAATTAATCTACCTATAGAAAGCCCCGTTATTTGTGAGTGTCACAGGCTATATATTAACGCGAAAAATTAAAAGACTTTTTTGTGGTCGTCGGATTTGTAAAGTAAGTCGGAGAAAAAACGGTCGAACGAAAATGTTTCTTACGAACGCTGCCTTAACGATGAGAGATATATGATTGAGTTGTAGTACCTTTATATTTAAGTCACAAAAGTTAATTTTTTTTATAATATTTACCGCCCAACGAAGTTGGCATGGGTCAGCTAGTATTTCATAAAGACGTCATCGTATTACGTTTTCATACTTTTGTCCGGGTACTGTTTGTTACAAGGTCGAAAATTATTTGAGAAACAGAAAACGATTGATAAAACCTTCTCCAAGATATTTTAGCTTTTATATCTCCGGCGCTTTATTAACCGACTTCAAAAAAAGGAGGAGGTTATCAATTCGACTGTATGTTTTTTTTTTTTTTTTTTTTTTTTTAACATAAAAAATTGGGGGGGGGGAAATTTATTTTAATTTTTTTTTTTTTTAAGAAGGTTTTTTGGGTATTTTAATATTGGTCGTTCCGGCAACGGCATCTAGTGCAAAACCGTTAAGAAATGATTAATTATGTAAACGACAAATAGACGAATAACGAAACACGCTAACATGTCGATGATTCACTGTTTATTGGAAGGATGTACTTCAACGACAGTTTATGAGAATTTGGTTAGGTTCTGATGATGGGTTGTGAAAGGAAGAAAACTTTAAGAAAGAGCTCTTTTCTTAAGGGCCTGCAACGATCTGTGTTTCCTCTCGTGTCGCAGATGTCCATGGGCGGGTGTGATACTATCCATCAGGTGACCCGTATGTTCGTTTGCCAATTTAAAAAAACTCTCTTCTTGGGCCTTTGTGCTTTGTTCGTTGCTGTGTTCAACATGCTGAAACCATTGTAATTACATTACTTAAGGTGAATTATATGTGAAGGATGGTAGGAGTGGTGGAAGAAACTATGGGATTATTGATAAGGGAAAAGAAAAAAAAAAAAAAAAAAAAAAAAAAAAAAAGGAGCTTCAGCGTGGCTCTACCACCTACAATATATTTATGTACACTAAAAATGGAAAAATAAAGTAAATTTTCAAAAAAAAGTATTAACCGACTTCAATATCAATCAAAAACACATAAGGCACTAAAAAGCGGAAAATAAATAGTTTATCAAATTAACCAAATTAAATAAAACATATAAATATGTGTGCTACCTAGAGATGTATTGGAAGTCGGTGCCAACTACATTTTGATATGCTCATAACATATATTTTGTCTTTAAAATAATCGCTTTTAGTATAACGTTGTATACGTATTATTATAGTCACTGGTGTATAATGTACCTTTACTATCTTATCGTAGTATTAGTACTAAACTGTATATTTTTCAGTTAATCCTTATCCTTTTTTTGAGTATCGTCGATTTTTTTTACTAAATAGGTTTCAAATAAGTAGACTAAAAAAAAACACTAAATTCCAAGTGTTAATTTCAATATTAACCACGCCCATCACGACGACTATAGTTCTAAATGCAAAATTACCATCTTCTTTACCAAATAAAGATTGACGTAAAGATTTGAAATGTGGCATATATTATTTTTATATAATTACATTACATAATATAAAACAAAGTCCCTTACCGCGTCTGTCTGTCTGTCTGTTCGCGATAAACTCAAAAACTACTGAACGGATCATTATGCGGTTTTCCCCAGTGGATAAAGTGATTCACGAGGAACGTTTTGGTATATAATTTGTCCGGGATTTTTTTTATAATCAGGGCGGGACAACGTCTGCCGGGCCCGCTAGTATCCTATAAAATAAGGTTTAAAATTATACCTTGTAATTTTTTCTCGTACATAACCTTTAGAGAAACGATTCATGTTAAAACTAATTTATTATCAATTTTTCGAAGCTTCGATAATTGACTTGGGACTCTGAAGAATTTTGTAAACATGTACTGACACTGATACATACTTGCGCGTAACTTATTGTTATTATGATAACTTAAGTGATGTCTTAAGTTACATATTTACCACCCTTTAGACGCGAAGTAAAGCATTTAAACCAAGTTTCTTGAACAACCAAGTATTATACTTTCCAAGTTTAGAATTTCCACAAAGATTTTTTATATCAATCACCGACTTTAGATGAGAGGGTTTTAAGGTTATAGATGAGGGAATTTAGATGATCAGCATACAATCGAGGGGTTTAGGCGAGGGGGTTTCCTTTTGTCTGATGAAAGCTTTACTTCGATAAAATCTACCGTAATTAGTAGTTTTATATCTCATATTGGAATTGGTCCGTTTAGAACTGGACGTGCATATCTGTTATTAATAAAACGTTTGATATTATTTGTTTGATGAGCTGCTCAGGAATTAAAGGTAGGATATATGAGGCTCCTGCCAGATTCGGTATTTTTTTTTAATGTATTCGGTTATCCGTTTTTTTGTAGACTGTCAAACAATTTCCACTTAGGTCACCCACCTGCACGATTCCCATGTATCCTCTTTTTTATTGAAACAAAGCAAATTTTGTTGTGTGGAGGAAAAGGGGAAAGCGAGACGGCCACCTAATAACACTTTTGGCAATTGCAACCGTGGTAACTGATGGGCCTAAATGTCCTGGAATTTTTTGACCCGTCTCCAAAACGAGCTGTGAAAGTTATTGAAGATCCCAAAGTCACAAATTGTCTTGAACCGTTAAATGTGATGGGAGATGTTACTTTCTTATGTATGTTCTACTGTTTGTATAGTAGATTGTATTGGGAAGAAGCTTTCGATCGTAACCTGCAGTTACTTTCCGCTATCACATCGTTCGCCATCGGCAGTGAGTTTATACTTTGAAAATAAAATGGTCATAAACAGCCTAGTTTTAAAGAAGTTCTTAAATTGAGATCCACCCACTGGCAGAAAACCGACGTGAAGTAACAGTGCTTGCATTGTTGCGTTTCGTTCGGTCAGTGAGAGCGCCGAATACCCACCTCCCTTCCTCGTTCCCTCCCCCTCACTAGCCCTTCTCCCAAACACAGGCTGGCAACGCACTTGCGACTCCCCTGGTGTGGCAATTGTCTATGGACGGTGGTGATCACTTAAAATCGGGTGATCCACCTGTTCGTTTGCAAACTATAATGTAAAAAGAAAACTTTAGCACGGGACTTTTCGTGAGGGAATTGAACAGGCTTTCAAAGATATCTGCTGATACGGCTTCAATAACTGATTATATCGTGGTATAAATAAATTCTTGTTAAGCTTATCCCAGAAAACTATAGAACGGGGCACTTTGTGAGCGAAATGAACTTGTTTTTAAAGATCTCTGCTGTTACGGCTTCAATGACTGCTTGGTATAAATGAACACAAATAACTTTACAACATTATGTGTATTAGTGTATATGATATTCAGAATATCTATATTCCACTAATTTAAATGACTTCTCTGATAAATTCACCCGTTATATTGAATGATTAATGATGCACACACAGGGCTGACATTGACCCAACGGCGGCGATTAAACGCACGTTATGTCCCCATAGCAATAAATGTCGAACGTTTTTTCAATGTCAGTTCTATAAATGGACATTAGAACTGGCATTGTTTATTGAACGTGTCTGGGATATAACGATTTTGTTACGGGGGGACGCATTAACGGAAATACATAGGTACCCTCACCCCGTGACACATTCCTTGTTAATAATCCACTTAAAGTGTATATAGACGCTTTGCATGATATTAAATCTTTCAATACGAATCCGTTTGTTCTTGAATGGATTGATATTAGAATGTTTTATAATATACATATCGGCGTAAATGCTACGTTTACTATCAAAGCATTCAAGTAGACGGAAGTCGAACGGATGGTTCACTTATGGTTCATTTTGGCATCTTTGAGTATTCGAAATTTCGGCGGAGTTCCTTCCGCGTTCGCTAAAGCTGTGGGAACATATGTGACCAAGAAAGGGTGTCAATTAAAATGACAAGGGCCGAGGAAGATTCTTGCTTGCAACGCGGAGCTGGATCACATTTATACGGATTTACCGTTTGATTTATTAAGTTAATGAGGATAAAAATAGCGCCTCCCTCCTTGTGAAGTCACCTATAATGATCTGATCTGGTCTGAGGATTCATGTACAAGAATATCAGCAATTGCCATTCCTGAAATAAATATATCCATGAATCATTACATTACATAGTACAAAACAAAGTCCCCTACCGCGTCTGTCTGTCTGTCTGTTCGCGATAAACTCAAAAACTACCGAACGGATTTTCATGCGGTTTTCACCAGTGGATAAAATGATTCACGAGGAACGTTTTGGTATATAATTTGTCAAGGATTTTTTGGAATCAGGGCGGGACAACGTCTGCCGGGCCCGCTAGTTACTAAATAATACATATGTTTTCTTGAGGTAGCTTTTACTTACAGTTAAAGGACATAAAATAAAATATTACCAGATTGCAAAACATACATTGTGGCAACCTATAACCCATTTAAAATGAAAATAGAAACTTTTGAAACATTTCAACCGTATTGAACCGAGTTAAACTGTTTATCCGACTACTTAACTTTATTGTGTTATATATCGTCGCGCGCAAGTTCTGTTTCGAGCTAAAAATTCGCAAGGAGCGATTTTTCATAACGCCCTGACTACTCGTATAACTTCAGTAAAGATAAACTATCCACTAGACAGGTATATACCATGACAGTCACAGTATCGAAATATGCTAGGAAAGCATTCTTATTGTATAGATTAACACGTTGAATGCCAACAACGAGATATCTCCTAGTTTATGAACTTGCCCAGGAGGCCCACTATGAGTTATCTTACCCTCTCTTTAGTTGCTATATCTGCACAACGATGAGCAAATTTGTAATGTAACAGGGTAAATATAGATCAGTGGTTTTTTTCATATTATAGGAGGCAAAAGAACAGGCAGGTCACCTGATAGTAAGTGATCACCGCCGTCCATAGACACTAGCAACACCAGGGGAGTCGTAAGTGCGTTGCCGGCCTGTGTTTGGGGGAAGGGGGAGGGGAGATGGGTACCCGGCGTTCTCACTGACCGAACGAAACGCAACAGTGCAAGCACTGTTACATCACGTCGGTTTTCTGTGAGAGGGTGTTACTTAATCTTACTTAATCTATACTAATATTATAAAGAGGTAAAGTTTGTGAGTTTGTGACGTAGGGGGTAATCTCAGGAACTACTGGTCCGATTTGAAAAATTCTTTGAGTGTTATATAGCTCATTTATAGAGGAAGGAAATAGGATATATATCATCACGATAAGACAAAAAGGAGGGAGCAAAAAAGAAAAATATATCAAAATAAGGTTTTTTTTTTTTTTTGAGAGTTTCCTGTGGTGTTAGCGTAGCCAAAAAAAACTATTCCACGGAAAGAAGGCGGGGGTAGGGGCTTATTGCATAAGGAGGTACAAGATAATTCGGACCATGTTTTTCTTCTAAAAACAACATTTTTCTAGCTTCTTGATTATTAGTCTCTACTATAATTACCATCTTTAGTATATTATGACGTATTATATCTGTGTGAACTTTTAGATAGCCTTATTTATGTTATTACTTCTATATCTGTTCTTTTATTAGCTATAACATCACTTACTACCTTAAAATAAATTAATAAGTATATAATAACATATTATCTTTAAAACAAAATGGCTTCCCAGGTTAGTTTCGCGAAAAGTCCCATGGCAGCCAACGTATTAGTATGAGTCGATGGGATGGGACTGTTTGAGCGACAAAAATTTTTAGAGCGTCGCTTGGTTTGAGACAGCTTGTGAGGCTAAGAAACGGGTTGTGACCGCGTTTACTCACCGTTGTATACGCGTTAGACTGTCTACTTTGTCGCTTGTAGATGTAGAAGGACAATTTATAAGATGGATGACTTATAGACTACTAAAGGGCCCGGCGGACGTTGTCCCGTCCTGAGAATATAAAACACTGACAAAATATATACCTGAACCTTCCTCATGAATAACTGTATATAACGGCGAAAACCGCATGAAAATCTGTTCAATCGTTTTCGAGTTTATCGCGAACAGACAGACAGACGTGGCATAGTGTATGTAGTTTGTTATGTTTTCTTTCGTGCCTAATACTTTCATAGAACGTTCATGGGATATGAACAGGTATAACCGTGTGATTGAGGTGACAATGTAAAAATTTGAGCAACTTTGAAAACATTTTTAATACTTTCAGAGATTTTCTTTGAAACAAATTAACATATTCGTCGACGTACCAGGACGTCACAATGATTTTGAACAGAAGTAATTAATAGTAATGAAAAAGGTATATCATAACAAATAAACTTTATATAAAAATAGTAGGCGTCAACTCTGCTGTTACTATATTCTACATACAAATATCTACATTATAAAGCCTCATTTAATATTAATTAAAGGAATTCTGGATTTTCCGTAACACATTTTCAAAGCAATATTTTCTCCGTGGGAACTTTTACGTATGTGGAAATAGTATTTTCGGTGCGTGTTTAAAGTTTACAGCGATTTTATAAAGTAACTAGCTTATGTTCGCAACTTTGTACTTTTCAAAAGTTGATTTTTTTTTTTGATACCACGATAGTAGCAAGCAAGCTGAATTTAAGCGGTCACCGCATCCTATGGACGCTTACAACAGCAGAAGTGTCACCACATTCGCGTAGCCGACCCTTAAATAACCTATCTATTCTCCCCTTGAAGAATTCCATGCTATAGTCCCCAGAAAAACCTCAGCAAGAAGTTCATTCTAAAATTGTAGCGTTCGTGGAAAGATACCTCTCTGGAACCGGACCGTCCGAGACCATTTTGGTTCCAATATTTGGGGATGAATTCCCTGCCGACGACGAGTGGTACGATGCTGAAAAGCAGCTACAGGCATAATGTTAAACAATTCCTAAGAAAACAACCCCTTATACAGACGGTAGAACACGCATACAGAGGCGACCTCTCTCCTTAGGCTTAATAGTTCGATACCGTTTGTGTAGGTGGTAGAACCACGCTGAAGCTATTACAAGTTTCAGCATGAATGGGTCGGCTCACCCGGGGTAGTACCACCCTCTCACAGTACATCGACGTGAAGTAACAGTGCTTGCATTGTTGCAGCGAGAGCGCCGGAGGCCCAATTCCTTTTCCCCCTTCCCGTCCCCTCTCCCCCCTCCCCCCAAACACAGGCTGGCAACGCAGTTGCTACTCTCCTGATGTTGCAAGTGTCTATGGACGGTGGTGATCACTTAACATCAGGTGACTCGCATATCCGTTTGCCTCCAAAAATAAAAAAATGGGTTTGCCAACAATTCTCATAGTTAGTCTTTGTTCCGAGTGAAATGGTCCAAGTTGGTATCAAGGTGCTCCCGCCCAAAGATGGCACAACAGTACTCCAGTTTATCATAGAAATGTCATTATCTGTATTCATTGCGGGCTGGCCTTTTAAAGTATAATTTTACTTAACATCTGTAATTTTGTACTGACTTTAAATGACTTACTAAATTCTATAAATTACACTGTTAAACAAAATTATAATAATCACAATGGCGATGAATTGCAAATGTATATTTTTTTAACTCATTTTACAATTGTTAGGAAAACTTACAGCTAAATTAATATCATAAAACAAAGAGTAGATTGGATTGAGAGTAATTAAAGTTTTTACAAATATAAATAAACTACTAAAGAAAGGAGTTATGATGGGTTGATAGCAGTACTTCGAAAGAGTGAAACCTTAAGAAAATAATAGAGATGTTAATATATATTTAAGTGTTTTATGTATTCACAGTGTAATCATAGGATCGCGCTTGGATGAAAAAAAAATGACATAGAAGTTAGTATTTCCTATATCCAACTTCGAAAATTCTCGAACATACCCTCTATGTTGTCAAATACGCACTATTATACCCGAATTTAGCGTATAGAAATGGCTGAATTTTGATTCTTAAAATATAATTTGGTTCCGAAGGATGGTGTATTTAAATACTTGTAAAATAACATGAAGTGGAAAAATTTATAGCTAGTCAGCTGCTCTACTTGAGTATCTAATTGTGTGAAGTCACACAAGTGAAATCCTGTGATATCACACAAGTGAAATCCTGTGATACCACAAGTGAAATCCTGTGATATCACACAAGTGAAATCTTGTGATATCACACAAGTTTAGTCCTGTGAAATCGCACACTTAGACGAATTATAACTTGAAAACATGAACTTTCGGATCGCTTTCATTTTTGTATTTAGACCAAACAATAGAATGATTGCTGCCATTAATGACTTAAAGGTACGGATCCGTTAGAACGGACGAGACTTGTTATTTTCTAATAACAAATTCATTATAACCACACATCTGTTATTAGTTGATGAAATATGAAGTGCTCGGACTACTATTTCACATTTTCTTGTGTCTGTTGTAATATTGTTTTACTTCAAATGTTTTAGTTAATGCTTCAGTAAGATTATTAGTATATCTTGAATTTAAAATGTAACAACATTTTATGAATGTTGTGTTACTTTATGAAAACTACTTAGCGACCGCCTGTGACGTGAAAGCGTAGCAAACAAACAAATAATTAGCATTTATAATACCTATTAGTAAGGCCCAGGACACACATGTCTGTAAATGGCGTTCCAGGTGCTGGTAAACCATCGTGCCGGTTACTGGCATTCCGTGAAGCTAATATACACATGCCTGTGGGTGGTATACCAATTTCTAGAATCAAGAATCTTCATGCTAATGACGTGATACGTCTCCCTCCCCATATCCCTGCGGGGGAAAATATCAAAAGACTCGCGAACTGCAGGTAGAATCTTGATATACGTAGCCAGTAGCTTGTTCTTACCAGTAACTGGCATGCTATTGTGCGAGTAACAAGCATGTGCATTCTGGGCGTAAGTGTGTGTATGCTAATGTTAATTGTAGGAATATAAGCAAGTTTCGGATTATTATGACCAAACCTTGTAATTATTTTGGTGACTAGTCTCTTTATACTAACTATCGAATACTACCTAAAATTTAAATCATATTTAGTGTATATATTATTGACGTTACAGAGTTACGGATTGAAACAGTTTAATATGGCTCAAGAAGACTTTTGCGATATTACACTGTTAGGCCGGCTGGTCAACGTGGTTTCCGTCAACGCCTAACAGACGCGGCATGGACAAATACGAACAGCTTTCTGTGGTCAGTACATTTATTCCTTGTTGTTATGTATTGCATAGTGAAACACAGACGGTAGTTCACAAACTGTTTTATTGTATCATACACAACATTTATGTTATTTTTATTAGAGGTACCTATTTCGATTATGATATTACTTTGTTCATATTCATAAACCTCTTTTTTTCGGACTCACTAACCGCTGTTAGCTCACACCGTCCTCACACGGGCTTTTAGGGCGAGAACTTAGGACACTCCGCGACAAACTCAAGGTTGCCAGATTGGTCCAACCTCGGCTTGAGTTGTTGCCTTGAATACATTAACTCGAATACTATACATAATAGAAACACCTATGACTAGAGGCTAGCTTTCGATAAATTCACTTGCAAATGTTACACGACGCTATAATACAACACTAGTATCATAGCTGGAAGATTTTTCAAGAGATTGCTAATAAAAATTTGGTCAAATACGCTTCGTAAAATTAGCAAAACCATTCGCTATCTTCGGATCTATTTTCTCTGTATAACTCTTCAATTAACTTTTATGGTGTAAGAATGATTAATGCTCAGGTCGGTGAAGGCTCTTACGGTGTTGTGCTGAAATGCAGGCGCCGCGACAACGGGCAGCTGGTGGCCATCAAGAAGTTCCTAGAGACTGAAGAAGACGCCGCTGTAAGGAAAATGGCGCTCCGGGAAATTCGAATGTTGAAGGTACAAGAGCTATTAACAGAGAATTGTCTGGGAATAATCATATAAGTGAAAAACAGGATCTTTCTTTAATACACTAGCAACCGTTTGCGACTTCGTCTATAGTAAATTACGATCCTACCAACATTATAATTTAAAAAGCTTGTCAGGATGTATGGACACTCTCTACGTATCTTACGTACTTTAGGTTAGCCTTTCATGTAAAAATTATTAGACGGCTTTTAATTAAGCTCCACAGTAATATACTACTTATAAATCAAGCAAAATATTTATTTTATTTGAAGCACCAAGAAGGTTTACATAATGACAGTCCATTACATGCATTTATAAAGAATAGACTCTATATAAATGCAATCTTAATTATAGATGCTTACTACGTATTATGTGCTTGAGCAAATAACTTAATTAAGTGAAAAAACTAAAACAAAAAAAACTAACTTAACATGCTAATTTTCTTTTTATCCTAAATGATTTAAATAAATTTCTTTATATCGGCTGAATCTATTTGTGAGTATGTCTAGTTTTGAGGTTTTAGATTTGGAATTATAAAGAAGACTGTAATTTATAAGAATATGATTGAAAATGGCGAAAATGAAACGATGAGTGCCTAAGTTAAAAAGTATCCTATCGTCTGAGAACTATTTCAGCGTGCGTTACATAAACTGTTACTTACTCTGATATATCATCAAAATATTTCTGTTTATTTGGACTTATTAAAAAATTAGGTAGAAAGTAATCCAAAATTAAAAATCAATATGCGTTATTCTGTTTGTTATTTTGGAACTCTTCGTAACTGACGAATTGATTACTTAGTGCAAATCATTGTAAATACGTGATAGATTGTTACTTTACAATCGATGATTGCATGTTACTTTACCACTTTTGCAATCAGATGGGAGTAGTAAAGTAACATTCAATTAAATACTGAAGGTAGAACTCTGTAGACTTCTAATTTACTTCATTCTCAGCGTCATCTGAACCAGTCACCGTTGAGTCATGATCGTGTCTATTCGCAGAAACTTCGTCACGACCATCTCGTCAACATGATTGAAGTGTTCCGTCGTAAGCGAAGATTCTACCTCGTATTCGAGTACCTGGATCACACTCTGCTTGATGAGTTGGAAGCGTCGACGGGCGGTCTCGGCGAGGACACGGCAAAGAAACACCTCTACCAACTCTTGAAGGGCATGGATTACTGCCATCAGAATTCAGTGAGATATTATTTTGTACATTTGTAGTATACTAGCTTCATCCACTTCATCCACGACTTTGTCCGTGTCGTTTATTTTCTTAACAATATATTTTATGAATAGAAGGAAATACAAGCACTAGATCGCTGGACTCTTTTCTTCCGGACTAAAAAACATTTCATAAACGCGTAGTGCTCATAAGAATAAATGAATACTTTATTGTACTTTTTAACCGACTTCAAAAAAAGGAGGAGGTAATAAATTCGTTGTATTTTTTTTTTTTTGTTTTTTAACTTAAAAATTTGGATGGGAAAATTTTATTTTTTTTTTTTTAATAAAGTGTCACATTTCATTTTAGATTGTAAACTGGTGAGCTTAATGCCATAAAGCATTTTCTTCCAGCTAACCAGTAGTTCTGTTATCACGAGTAAAAGTTATCGTAGACAGTGCAACTATAAAAGAAGTGGAGAAAATGAATAAATTAAAAGTATAGTAATTTGCTTAACATTGACATATAACTAAAAATTAACCACATACGTACACAGTGTACTGAATAAATACATATACAACGAAAATGTACCTATATACATACCCACAAGAATGTATTCATATGTACACATACACATATAGACATACTCACGTACATACAAATACAAGAATCGGATAATATAAAAGTTCTGTGACAATGTTTTTTTTTTTCAAATAAGGACTAATTATCTAGAAATAAAACTATATAAGAGAAATGTTATCCAAGATGGTAAAATACTAAACCTAGAGAGGACTGGCTGTCGAGTGCAGCTGCCGGAACATCGCAACAGATTTTGAACTTGAGGGTAGCAGGTAGCCAGGTAGACTTAGAAAAAGCCATCATCCTGTGGTTCTATCACGATGGTTTCCTTCACCAAAAGTTCGACTCAGTCGCAACCAAGCGAACATTGGTTAATATTATTTACAAAATGTTCTCTCCGTTTCAGATAATTCACAGGGACGTGAAACCGGAGAACGTTTTGATATCCAATGCTGGTATAGTGAAGCTGTGCGATCTAGGATTCGCAAGAGCTCTGGCCGCCCCCGGTGAGCCCTATACAGAATACGTGGCGACGAGGTGGTACAGAGCTCCCGAGTTGCTGGTAGCTGAACACAGGTCAAAACCTTTAGTATTTATTTCTTTTAGTGCATGCATTACTTTCGAATGAAGCAAGGGAATAAATTCACGCTATGGCCATTTCAACCATATTCAAATCTATGAGGTAATAACAAGTCTGCCGGCTCTAAAAGATTCTAACACGAACGAAGAAATACGATACAAAAAATAACATGCAATACGCTACAATATTTTTTTAAATATCAAATTTGAGACCTATTTTAATGTAATTAAATTATCAGTCGCTCCTAACATCATCTGTGTCATTGTATTGTCGTGTGTCGAAAAGTGTGTGTCTTTATATCTTCGTGTAAATTGTGACGATTTGTTCAGCGCATTTCGAGATATCTTCAAGTGCCGGGTTTTGCCAAATAACTTTACATTTATCGCTATATTTTGACCAATTTCAACTCGTTCTTTAATAATTATTAGTATTATTAAAAAAAAACCTAAATTGCTGTAAAGAAAATGTGTATGAGATAGTAACAATAATCCATATATCCTTACAAACTGTTGATAATATTTAGGACTTTAATTTGTTGTATTAATCACTCAGATACGGCCCTGAAGTGGACATCTGGGCGATGGGATGTCTCTTCGCCGAAATGTTGACCGGAGACCCGCTTTTCCCCGGCGACTCGGACATTGATCAATTAGCACTCATTATAAAAACTGTTGGTGAGCATTATAGCAGCACTACACGTATTACACTATAACTAATATATGGCTAATAAGTCTACACGTATGAATACGTTGCATTTGTTATCTAGATTTTTATTATCTATATATGAAGTATATTCAAGAATTGACATAACTATATAGAAGCCTCTAGCACTTTTCACTTTTTCAAAAATGTAATCGCGCTTTTGGGGGTGAAATTGACTGTACATACCGTCTTGGTGAGATTTATTTTAGCGCCCTCTATCTATCGATACTTTATACTACATAGTTAGTGGTACAAATAATTATTCGATGTCACACTATTAGAAGATTGTTTTTAACGCCATCTATGATCCTATTTTTTATATTTATAGGTTTTAACGTTTGACCATAATTTCATCTATGTTAAATGACGATGTGTTCTAAGGTGATAAACATACTAAATCTAGAAGGGGACTGGCTCGCAAGTGCCGCCGGAGTACACCAACATTTGCTTCTTTGGATTTCCAACTCGAGGATGGTATTTAGCCAAGCGGACTTAGAAAAAACTCTACCACCATGAATTGGTTTCGTCACGATGTTTACCTCCATTGAAAGCTACGACTCAGTTGCAAGGATTCCAGCCTACGTGGATCGACGCGGTATCCGAGACGCTATCAACTAAGCTATTATCGCTTCAATATTTGTAATGTAGATTTTTAGATATAGAATTCTCAATGACCATGTACATTGCAGTTTTATTAATGAAAAACTATTATTGCAATATTATTGCTTGAAGTTGTTCTTAATAACTAACATTATAATAATTTCTATATTTAAACTTACTTAGGCTGTTTTTTTTCTTGGACAGTGAAATAACAGTCCAATCTAAGGAATCCAAAAACAAGAACGACCATCGGGAGATTTAAAATCCATTGTCATTTGTAGTTATACTTTCGGTTTGTGTAAATATCTCTTCTCGTCGTCCTAAGCCGGGAAAATGTTTCACAGCTTCACGGTACGACAAAGAAGTGACGTTTAATAAAATGTTTTCAGGTAAGTTGGCCCCTCGTCACCAGCAAGTTGTATCTCGATTATCGGGAGGCGCGGCTTTGGGAGGAGCAAGTGCATCCCGGGGAGTGCTACCAGGCGTTGGGCACGCTAAGGACTTACTAGCTGCGTGCCTGCGAACGGAACCCAGGGCTCGTCCGACTGCATCCGCTTTGCTCAGGCATAAGTGTGTACCGAAGTATACTAACTAGCACCTCGTAGTATTCAGGAATTTTTAGAGTTCACTTTGAAATTTAAAATCTACCTCCAAAAATCTACTTCTTGCTGTTTTTAGGTGCAACTATGGAGGGTAGGGTTAAGGAGAACTATCGCATATGATGGACATATTGAAAAAGTGTCCAGCTAAGCACTAAATAATAGCTCCAAGGCCCTCCAAAGTGGCGCATAAGTAAAGGTTATATAGATAATCCGAAATAATCTTCTAAATATAGCCTGAAATAACCGCTGCAAGAAAACGTGCAGTGCGATTGATTTTTTGTAAATCTTAAATAATACGTATGGTAATGTTTTTGGGTGTTTATTTTTATAAAACTTGTTGAAATAATGAACAACAAAGAACCCTGTTGCCACGCTAGCGCCACCCCTATTTAGCGCATTTTGACAGACACTTTTTCATACAGAGATGGTTCTCCTAACCTCTACACTCCATAGGTGTAACAGATTCGCCTTGGTAGAATGTTTAAATTAATGGTATCGCGTTTCGGAATCAAACTATGTGCTGTGTTTGTACCCAATTAGATTGCTAGGACCGTACACATGCCGAAAAGTTATCTCTTTCGGTTTTTTTTTTTCGGTATCAGTCAGGGTTTATCGAGTTGTCGAGAGTCTTCCTACTGGTATAATTTGCGTGGAATAGTAACGAATATGCATCCTTACAAATTCTCTCATTTATTGATAGGATTTTAGTCCTTTTATACCTCTCGTTGTCTTTTAGGTATTTCACTGTTGACGGGTTCGCAGAAAGTTTCAATGCTGAACTCAGACAGAAGCTGGGTAAAGGAATTGAAGTAAGTATAGGAATCTTAGGGTTTCGTACCTAGAAATGCGGTACCCTATAACCCTATTACGTTACTCGAACTGTGTTTATAATGCTGCATTATCGTGGTAACCGAGTGTAGTCCGGTGAAGCTGTTAAGGCCTCACTAGGCCAATAGCGTAGTAAGTTCAAAAAAAAAGGAAACCGTGGTAACCGGTCGACATTTTCTTAGAATATTTTTATTGCATGGCGTAGGAATTAATAGTAGGAAAAAATTAAAGGGAATCTACTTACAAGAAACGTATTTTTTTTCTACTATACTTTTAGAAGTGAGACTTGTTATGGCTCGATAGGAAAAAAATTTTCGTGACGCGTTATGCGTAAGGTAGGTATGTATTTGTGTATACGTGTAAGTATGTATAAGTGTCTGTCTGGATATAGTACATTACCAAACTGAGCAAGCGTAAAAGCTAAGTTTTTTTTTTGTATTATAGGAGTCAAACGAACAGGTGGGTCACCTGATTATAAGTGATCATCAACGCCCATAGACACTAGTAAGACCAGGGGTTGCCAATGCGCTGCCAGCCTGTGTTTAGGGTAGGAGGGCTTCCGGCGCTCTCACTGACGAAACGCAACAATGCAAGCACAATTAGTTATTTTATTATTTAACTAGCGGGCCCGGCAGACGTTGTCCCGCCCTGATTATGAAAAAATCCTTGACAAACTATATACTAAAACGTTCCTCATCAATCGCTCTATCCACCGGTGAAAACCGCATGAAAATTCGTTCGGTAGTTTTTGAGTTTATCGCGAACAGACAGACAGACAGACGCGGTGGGGGACCTTGTTTTACACTATGTAATGACAATCTTAATATGTTTTTCAAATAAATAATATTTTTTACAAATTAAACAAATAGGGGATTGCGTTTCTCATATAGCTCTAATGATAGTGAGATTTTTCGTTGTTGTTTAGTCACCTCCGCCGCAGCAGGGCACGGCGCGCGCCACCGCTAAACAGAGACAGCAATGGACGCTAAATATTATACCGGTTAGTAACAATTTTATATTAATAAATGTGTTAATAATCGTAATATCAATGTTTAATTATATTACTAGTAATAACGCTTGTATATATATACTAGCTGTGACCGCGACTTCGTCCACGTGGAACCTGATGTACAAAACAATGACTAATAAGTCATCTGAACGTATTTAGCCCCTTATGTAATTTTCTCTCATACTTAAGTCGCGGCGCTATTAAAATTTTAATAACTTTTGATAGAGTGGACCGATTTTAATGAAACAAAGACTAAGTTACCCCGAGGATATGCTTTATTATTTTCTTGTATTAGATTTTATTGTGAACCCAGTACCTTAGCAGTGATGCGTGTTCATACTTATAACTATATAGCATATCCTCGGGAGTAACTTAGTCTTTGTTTCATTTAAATAGAACGAGAATCGAGTGCAGTTTTCCTCCAGAAATATTGCTATTGCCTAAACAGTCACCTGGGATAGAGTCAAATAACACAGGATTACGAATAAAGTATTAAATCCACTACATGGCAGAGTCGTCTTGAGATCCCGCCAAGAACTCAATAATTGTTGTCAATTGTTCCGCTGTTCGACAATAAATTTACTATTTTGTATTGCAATATACCCAATCTATAAAAGTGTTGTTTTAACTAGCAAAGGCATAACGGCAACTTTTAAGCAGGTTTGAAAAACCCCACTGTTGGATTTGCACGAATATATCATTCATAAAGTATGCAAAGGCAGACGAAGTCGGGGCCGACTCTTAGTGATTGATATAGGCGTGAAAATATGTTTACTCCTTCTTCAATAATTAGGCTTGAAGGCTGGATGGATGGTAATGAAAATTGGCATGGAAATCTATTGTATCGTGATATATGACACATGAAGACATGGTATTTAACATTACTTTGTTTCACTTCACGCCCATTGACATATGCTGGTAATATCTAGTACATATATATGTAAATTGAATTACAGGATCACAGCAGGTCACGGACTGACAGTACTGCTGGAGAATCTCTCATTGACTATAAATACACACCGAGTTAGTATATTTATAATATACACATTCAGTCCTCGTCAATCTTTGTGGCCGCTCTGAATATAGGATAGAATACTAGTGGAACCGGCGGACGTTGTCCCGCCCTGATAGTAAAAAAAACCTTGACAAATTATATACCTAAACTTTCCTCGTCATCAGCATCATCGACATGTAAGAGACTCATTGCAGGGCCATAAGCCTCTTCTCTAAAGTAAAGGTGTGGGCGTAACACCACGCCAGCCCGCAACGTATTGGCGATTTAAAAACTCTAAGAAATCCACAGTTCTATATTTTCCCACATACACATACAGTAATACTACAAGAACATTTCTCAGGTTCAGGATTCCTCACGATGTTTTCCTTCACCGTCCAATCGATAGTATTGCCAATTTAATTTAGTAAATGTATGCGAATTCTTAAAAATTAGTTGATACATGTCGGGATTCGAACCTGCGGGCATCGAAATAATATTCCACTGGTCATATCACTAGACCACAACGACTTGACCTCCCTCATGAATCATTAAATCTACTGATGAAAACCGCATGAAAATCCGTTCACTTGTCGTTGAGTTTACCGCGAACGGACAGACAGACAGATGCGGCAGAGTACATTGTTATAATATTTAATATATGTTATATAAATAATGATGAATAGTCGTTAGTTCGGGATTATGCATAATATAATTGAAATTTATATATAGCACTGAATTAAAAGATTGTTATGAGAATCTAAAATTGCCATTTATTTATCTTTACATCATCTGGGCGTTACACATATAATATAGTACGTAGTTATACATAAATTTGTGCTCGGCGCATCTATGTTTAGAGCGGTCATAGAGTTTGCTCGGTAATCCTGCATGTATTGCTTAAAATTCTATAAGTAGGTACGTATAAATAAAATTAAGTGCCTACTCTTTCCGATACGTCTGAATCGATTTTTACGAGCCTTTTTCTAAGAGACGACAGACTTTTCAAAGTATTATTTAGGCTAAATATTATTATGCTTTCCCATACGTGTTCAGTAGTAAGGAGATAATCTTTCTTTTTCCATAGCCTTTTTTTTAATTACTAACTCATTACAAGCATTTGAAACGGTAATAGCTGACGGCAGTGCCGCCCTCAATGTGTAAATATGTCACTAAGCGCCTATGAGTGTGTTCTGGTAGCTGCATCTGAGCGTCAATCCCGTCTAGATTTAGTATGTACGATGAGTCGAAGCGGTAGTTGAAGGAAAACATCGCGAGAAAACAATAGCATAATTGCCTGGCTAGGTACCACCCTCGAGTTGTAAATCTATCGCTAAGCACTCGTTGGTGTGTTATTATAGGGTGGATCAATATGTGAACGATTGTAACGTCTGGAAATTATGCCCCTCTCTATGCATCCACTAATAACGAATGTAACTATTTATGTTTTGTAATAATATATAACACTAGCCTCTGCCCGCGACTTCGTCCACGTTGAATAGTTACTTTGGGTTAATGCTAGCACGCAGCGGAAGCCAACAAGAGGAAAAAAAACCCGATTTTGAAACATTCTTGATTGGTGTTCTGCTCCTATTGGTTTTAGCATGATGATATATAGCCTATAGCCTTCCTCGATAAATGAGCTATATAACACTGAAATAATTTTACAAATCGGACACTACTTGTTCCTGTACTTGTTGTTCCTGAGATTACCCCCGACAACGTCACAAACTCACAGACACACAAACTTTACCTCTTTATAATATTAGTATAGATGAAGAGATAAACCAGGATCGAATTTCTTGCCGGTTCTTCTCGATGACTGAGTTGTTTTCCGAACTGGTGGTAGCTTTGACGTTCATAAGCGCCTTCTCAGGGCCTAAATTGAATAAAGGATATTTTGATTTTGATTTTTGTTCCGGCAGGTCCACTTACGAGCCAGTTCCCCTCGAAGTTTAGCGTGTTTACAATTTTACACCACATCGTCAATTAACATTAGTTAAGATCAAATTGTAAAGAATATTATAAAACAACTGATAAATAATATAGCGGTAAAAACTAAGACTGTATAAACCTCAGAATCCAGGAATGTATCAATTTACGAATACTTCCTTACATATTTACTTACATATTACATATATACTTACATAAGGAAATTCATAGAAATCATGGAAATGCTATATCGTATTAATTGTCTCTATATTGATTTAGATACGGAAGCGCAAATGGAAACTGGACCCGCTGAGAAAAAACCAAAGGACAATACGGCCGGTGTTCCGTGTCAAGATAACGAAGTAAGAATTAATAGATATTTCACAATTGAATTTAAAGTAAAGGTGAATAAAACAAAAAGTTATAATGAATCGGTTTCCCATTTATAAAAATTTTATTATTTTTTAAATTTTCTAACCATCGAAGTATTTAAAAAGTTATAGACAGTGTCCTAAAAAATTCTTTTAGCCACAACAGTTAAGATGCCCCGTTTATAAAACCCACCTCTAGTATATTATTTAGTCTGTGCCCATATATTTATTGTCTATGCTTCACGGCAAGCACAAAGCGATTGCGGTTCGAGCGTTTTATGTAACAAATACGTAACTAAAAAAAAAACAGATTTACGCCATTACCAAACTGATGTCAAATTCTTGACCGAACTAATTTGCTATAACTAGTAATTAATTACGCCTTCTTTTTAATGTGGCGAATAAATTACTATAGGTTTCTCTAAATCGGTCTCTTGACCCTGCCTTAAAAACCTGTCATAAAACAGTTAAAACAAGTTGCAGTTTTTTAGGTAATAGTGTTAGGTTTTATAACAAAGTCCCAAAGCACATTACCGACTTGTTAGGTAGTGAGTTCAAGCACCATATCAAGCGGGTATTAATGTCTAAAGACTTTTCTAAACGGTTTGTGTAACATCGTATATGGTGATATTATTCTAAACTCGTTAAGAAGAGATTTCGCGTTATCGCGTATTTTGTCTTTATTTTATATTCTATTTTATTATATATATTGTATTATAATTTTATTATATTCGCACACGTTTTCTATTTAAGTTGGGCGAACTAGTCACGTCGTTACCTCGGGCGTCGTGGGCCGCGCCCTCTTGTTAATGCGTATTTCGCCTTTATTTTGTTGAAAAAGCGTTCGCATTTATTCGCACACGTTTTCTATTTAAGTTGGGCCAACTAGTCACGTCGTTACCTCGGCCGTCGTGGGCCGCGCCCTCTTGTTAACGCGTATTTCGCTTTTATTTTGTGGGAAAACCGTTCGCATTTATTCGCACACGTTTTCTATTTAAGTTGGGCGAACTGGTCACGACGTTGTCTCAGCTGTCGCGACCCGCGCCCTCTTGTTAACGCGTACTTCGCCTTTATTTTGTTGAAAAAGCTTTCGCATTTATTCGCACACGTTTTTGTTTTAGTTGGGCGAGTTGGTCTCGTCATTGCCTCCGCCGTCGCGGCCGGCGGCCTCTCGTTCCTTGGCAAAAGTCATCAACGACACCTTCCAAGTAAGTAATTAGTATATTTTATTATCTTAAGTATATTTTGCAAACAATCATAAAGCAGTTTTCTTATTTTTAAATTACAAATATTTTGATACTTGCCAATTATTATAGATTTTACATACTTTACATGTATTTCTCAGACTTTTCCAGTACCAGTGAACACATATCCAAGGACGCCTTACATCAAAAAGTAAGTCTTTAATGTCATCTTTACGTATTGTAAAATGATACATTTGTCGATTTGTGTATCAATTTTTTCCAATTTAACGATAATTACTTATTATATAAACCACACATTAACTACTCGACCGATCATCGTATGAAATTTTGTACACAACGTGTGTTCAGGGTATCGGGTTTCATAGATAAAAAAAGGGGTACAAAAAGGTATACCCTACTAAAAAAGGACATTATTCGGACCATGATATATATACTATTTAAACATAAGATGTTGAAGCACAAAATAATTGACTATAGCGCAAAATCTTTATATATATAATTTTTGTATCAGTGTGTATGTGACTGAACTCCTCCTAAGTAAAGATTTTGATGAGATTTTTTGTGTATATTCAGGTGGTTTCAAGAATGATTTAGATTCACAATTGGACCCGATAGGTGGCACTGCGGTTGATTTTTTACGGTTTTTTTTTATTATCAAGGCAGGACAACGTCCGCCGGGCTCGCTAGTTATACTATACATAAATGTACACTACATAGAATACTTACGATTGGAAAACCCTTTATAAATATTAGCTACCTACGAGTGTAATATCGATATATCGATTGGGTGATATCGATAGTTTTAAATTGTATTTTTATTACTTGGGCCTTATGAGGCGACTGGTCTTATTACTCTCACCTATCTTAGTTATGATCTATGGTTGGAGATAAATTAGTTGTGGCTTTTCCACAGTGTTTAGTGCAGACACGGAATATTATATATTAACTTGCCTTATAAGAGCCTAGACGAGTAAGCATTTTTGAATCTCAAGCCTATAGCCTACAGTAAAGGGGCACATTTTTAAAAAGCAACTGTTTAATTTACGTAAGACAAAGTTGGTAAAAATATAATAATATCCGTTTTAGAAAAATGTATAACAGTATATTACAATTTTCACATATTTTAAGATCGTATTTCTAAATGACAATCGTATATTCATTTTATTTTAGACATCAACCGCCTATTTTACCATAATTTCTAACGAGGTTTATACCTTTATATAAACTTCTATTTACTGTCTTACATATTTTTAACAGCAGCAAAATAGAACAGCTAGTCGTTCACAAAAAAATATATTGAACAAAAAGCAAACTCGAGAGTGCACTTTTAATCCTAATTATTTCGATTAATTCTATCTACTATAGTAAAGCTTAAATTAAAACAAAAGGTGCTTTGAATAAAGTTCAGTTTTGGATTATATTTGGCTATTTGCTCTTGCTCTTTGACGAGTTTGCCGACCACTGCCATAGATTACTTATATTATTAACACGCGCGAAGCCGCAAGCAATAAAATTGATTGTCTGTAAAGTCGGTTTAAGGACGATAAAATGACATATTTTTATGAATTGAATTATTCTATATATATATATAGATGCTATACAAGCCGAACGCTTCTATCGATTGTTCCGCGCTCTCACTTGCACCCTCGGGTCAGACGGAACGTGGCAATAAGTCATGCTTTTTCGTGCGTGCAGCCGACGTTCATGAATTTATAAGACGTTATCACATCCAAAAACTAGTTAGAAAGTTATTAACTCGATTCCAGAGTCAACAATAAACTGGTGATGGACGAGGATTTGCTTCGTGGTCGTGTTGTTACTAAAAAGAATATCAAGAAGACCCAACCGGATTTCTCATTGCCCTACGTACCTGGAGGTTAGGAATGCTATTGCCTTCATTGAACTTATCTCATTAACTGTGTAAAATAGGATAACATATTTGGATACGACTATTCTTTTCACTTGAAAATTAGAGAATTAGAAGTCTCCTAAAAGCGTCAAATATGTTATCAAAATTTAAAAAAGTTACATTGAGAATGGAAAATGTTCAACTTCTTTTCTCCTAGCGATAATTATTTGCATGCCATAAAACTGATAACAATAAGGACGCTCATTAATTTTCAATCTTGTGGAGTAAGTACTTAGCAAAGTTGAGATGTTGTCGAGCGATCACTAAACATTCAATTTAAGACTTCTTCTGTGATCAGTTAACACATTACATTATGTATCGATATAGACCCCATAAAACAAAAGAATCTATGAATATGTTATCATTGATATAGATAAATCAAAATTATAAATACTTTAATGTTATGCCCTAAGAAAGCGCTTATGAACATGAAAATTGCCATCAATTCGGATAAACAACCCAGTCATCGAGAAGAACCGGTAAGAAACTCGATCTGGTTTATCTTTTCGTTTACATAACATAGATAGTTATATTCGTTTTTGGTGGATACACAGAAAGGTGCTTGCTTCATTTCCAGGCGTCACCATCTTTCACATAACAATCTTATATAATAAACATCACTTTCAACATATTGAAATGATGATAGCTCAGTTGATAGCTTCGAACGCATCGAAGGACGCCATTCGAATCCTTGTGAATGAGATTCAGATATTTTGGTGAAGGCAAAATTCGTGGTGAAACCATAACATGGTGGTAAGACTTTTTCTAAGTCCACCTGGCTAGCTACCACCCACCTGTTGGTACCTGGCGAGGCACCTGTTGGTATGTTCCCGCAACTGCTCTTGAGAGCCAGCCCCTTCTAAGTTTAGCGTGCTTACCATATTAAGCCATATCGTCATTTAATATCAGATGAGATTGTAGCCACAGAAAATAAAGTAACAGTAACAACAGTAGTAACAGTTAGTCATTGTATCATAAATACAGTGGTACAACAAAATAATCCCAAGGAGGGTTGATGTCAGGATGGCGGCCGATCGTAAAAATTAAGCCAAATCATATAACATGTCATACAACATGACAAACATGTTGTACCGACCCTACTTATGTGGAGTAAGGGTAAAAAGAAGAGAGAGAGATTGTAGTCACAACCTGCAGAGTATAAAAAAAATAGTTTTTTGTCAGCGAAATAGCTTTTAGAAGAAGCTTAGTAGTGGTACCTCTTATATGCCATATTTACCTTTTTATAATAGAAGTATAGAGAAGCTTATAAGTAAAAGCATTTTTTAACTCTCCGCAGCGAGTAACAGCCCTATGAAGAAAGCGAAGAAACCGCAACCCGTTCAGCAGCAGTCCGTCGCCAAGTCATACGAGAACTGGGAGAATGTTGTAAGTATACTGACCAATTCTGTATGGTAGTCGAGTAGAATATGTATATTTTTCCAACAATTTAAATTGGTAACACTATTGGCCGATGGAAAACATCGTGTGGAAACCCTGAACCTGATAAATGTTCTAGTAACACCAGTGTATGTGGGAAAATATTAAATCCCTAATACATCGTGTGCTGTCATGATTATGCCCCCATACCTTCCTTTGTGAAGAGATCGATAATGCTACAGTTTCTTCCTCTTACAGCCCGATTTGATGAACGAAATAAGGTGCTGGGCAACCGAAAAGATGTATCAAAGAAAAGTGTATGAAACAGATATCTGAATTTATGTTATTTGATTTATGAGGACGTTATTTTGAACAAATACATTGTGAAATATTAGGGTGGACGTCACTTCGCACTTTCGTTTGGCATCCTTCCGGCAACATGGGTTACAATCGCCTACGAACGACGCCTTTTAATTCTAAATTCGATTAAAGACTTTCTTGTTTTATAACAATTCTCTATTGCATTAAGAGGTGACAACGGCAAATCAATTGCAACCAGAAGTGCAAAATAACGTCCTCACTAATACAATATTTAGATATGTGTTGGATAACAGTGATGATAAGTATGTGAGAGAAAGATTGAAAATAGTACCGATGCGGTTTTTATTCTTCTTTTTCGAACTGGCTATTGACCTGACGCGGAAACGGCTCTTCACAGATTCACCGGGCTACTAAAGCGAGCGCTTGGGCCACTCAGCCTATTGGCAACAAGATCAAGGGTGCCAAAGTGGCTGAACCCCGGCTTGGTTACAGTAACCTTTGATATTGATACATATGCGTTGTGTGCGTCACCAACGAAACATGTAATTTGTGTCTGACAATTAATAGCGCCGGCGCGATAGAAGTTGAGAGAATGTCATGAGAAACATGTGAATATAGAAGTTTCGAGTGTGAAGATTTATTATTTAAAAAAAGTTCTGAATATTAAGATTACGAGTGATAAAGTTGAAGAAATATGTTCTGATTTGCTTACTTAGCAGAGCGTAAAGGCAAAAGCTTATAATTACAGCGTGTGTTAATTCGGTGAAGGTTTACAGTTCCTGGATTCCTTAATAAGGGAACGTGTAAGCAAAAAAAGGTATTACAATTAACGATCGAATGTATTTACTTTGCAGCGCAGTGGATCGGAGATAACTTCCAACTCGCGGACTCCCACTAATCTTCCCTACATGTGACTATACATTTATGGCAATAAAGCCTCATATAACTGAACATATATTTATAATTTTTCAAGCGAAAACTGCTATTTAGGGCCAAAACAAAATTGTGCGTAATAAAAATTGTGTAAACACTTAGTGCTTTTTTGTTTTTAATATTTGACAGTTTGAAGAGAATAACTGTAATCTGCGAAAATAATATTGTTCGAAATAAATTGTAACTATATCCTTCATTGACCGCTGTATTAAAATTCTTGATATTTGCAAAAGAATCTGCTAATTTCTTATGTAAGGTTGCTACCGATAAAGAAGAGAAAAATATTGTAATGCCTAGCATTATAAAGAATTATTGAACATTATTAGATGTTACTTTGCATTTCCACTTGATAACATCCAATCAAGTAAGTATCTACTTATGTTGGATTTCTGCAAAGTAACTTCTTTATCAATGAAATATTATAGGAAATGAGAAAACAACTGAAACGTTTGTTGATTGTTATTTTGTTAAAAAAAAATTTATAAATATTTTGCTTATTGCTAATATTTTTTGATTTTCATAAACCCAACCTAACGTTGTGTTAGGTTAGGATTTGCTTTATTAATTACTTTAATGTTGTTGCAGTTATATTTATTATGGTTTCTCAAATTATGTTAAAAATTCTATGTTTTATGTCACTACCCTGAATGTACACTTCAAAGTGAATTAATAATTATTATAACGGAATCATTATTAGTCAATAATTTATTTCCTGGAGAGATTTATTACACGTCAATGTATTTACTAAATTCGGTGTAAGAATTCATGTGCATTTTATTCATAAATAATTACAAAATGTTACAAAATATTCATATCAAACTTTTGCATGACGAAAAATCAAATAAAACAATATTGAAAAATAATACAAGTATCAAATACATGAAGCTACTCTATACATATAAAGAAAATATGGAAAACAAAATCGTTTAATTGTCAATTGATTGTAGATATTATTCGTATTAGTTAATGCATTAGCTATTCTTGATTCAAGCATAATAACATTATAAATCCCAGTCAACTATTTTGTACGTATTTCTACTTTAATTGCAACCTACAAAATTCATAGCGAGTGTCTTATTCTCACCTCGAGTGAAAATATATATTTGGTAATCCCATTATTTGTTTGATAAATGTTACGACGAGTGATATATCGTTATTGCCAAACGGAATTTTTGAAGATTTGATTGTGTAGTGAGGGTTTTTTGACGCGTTTTGTAAGTATTTTTAAAATAATTGGAAGGAAAATATTTTACGTGTAAATAATGTATAGTGTTACACGAAGGGTTAATAAACACTGTACAAAAATTACCGTGTGTTTTAAATTATATTTTGAGCCACTTACAGATTTATCGTAGGCGAAATTGATGATTGTTAATTATACTGAAATCACGTATCACGGACAATATAACAAGTGTTATCATGAATTATGTATCACACCAGTTACACGATTTATACTGTGAGTATAATTTAAAATCACGCAGGCTAACATACATCATTTGCAGCCCGTATACCGTTCTTTATCATGATGTTATTCCCATACCTGCGTGACGAAGCTTCGGCTACTTGTCACGTTAAAAACTAACCTCAAAATTAATTTCGATATAAACGTAGATAAAAATTCGTACACTTTTGTCATTCCAATAATAATAACAGTAGGTACCACTCTTGTGTACAAAAACCTCGGGCCCAGTTATCACGTATGCAGTCCTAATCTTCATGCCGATACACGCAGGTATGAGAGTTACATGACACACATAGACGTCAGTTCGCTACACTGCAATTAAGAATTCAACTTCGTTTTCATCACAGTTACGGTTTGATTTACTTGGAACTGTTTATTACCTTCTAATAACTTTGTATGAGAAATCCATTGATATATAAAGACCCAAGACACACAGTGTCGAATAAAAGTAGCGCTCAAAACCGGCCGCAAAAACCCCCCAATTTTGCGAATTCAAGCTGAGTGATTTAAAGATGTTTTACAAGCGACGCGAGACTATTTGAAATGACTGTATAATCCAAAATTATGCACTCATTTTTGTGTGCCCGCTGTGAGACGTTAAGTGTGCTTCTTGGGTTTTTGTATATCAATGGAGAAATCATTTAACTTGAACTCAATGTGTTCGTCCTTGTCCGCCGAAATTCAGTGATATATAAAATATAGCTAATCGTGATATAACAGAAAAAAAATAACTACGTTATTCTTGTTATATTATAGTAGCCATTTTTCCACGTTAAATTCATATTATTTAGAAAAAATTACGTGCTTACTACGTTTACAGTAGTCTCACATTGTTTTTCTGTAAATCATATATTGATATTATTTAAAGACATTTTTCATTGGTTATTCTTTATATATAAATTTATTCTGTACGTGTGTAAGTCACTGAACTGTTCCTAAACGGCTGGACCGATTTTGATGACATTTTGTGTGCGTGTTCCAGTGGATCCGAGAATGGTTTAGATTCACAATTGGACCCGGTAGGTGGCGCTGCGGTTGAATTTTAGATTTTTTTTATTTTCAAGGCTGGACAACGTCCGCCGGGACCCCTAGTTAAAATATATACATATAAATATTATTCTTTTTAATATATGTTTATGGTTAGTAGTATCTCAGACCGTGGCATGGCAATGCTGGTTGTCTTATCCTTAGGTTAAATCTCTACTACATACGAGTCTATAAGCAGTAGAACATATTTTTGTACTAAGTCTTTACATTGTCTTCGCTATTTTCTGATTGGATGCGCTCTCAGTCAACCAAATGCTACAATGGCTACTAGTTGTAAGACTTGGGTAAGTTGTGGTTATTAATCTGACAGTGTATTTTTAGAATACGACGGGTATAAATAAAAAATAAATATATTTATTTAATTACATTTATTATACTACTTGGCAGTTAATGACTAAAATTACGATGATATTATAGATCTATCTATAGTCTATAAACGACACGAATGGCATAAATTACAAACAATTCGAAATCTAAGTAAGGGGAGAAACTCCGATTTCATGAATTCAACTTTGGTTTATCAGAACTTAGCGATAATACTGAAGCAATGTGTAAGAGAAATGATGCATATTGTCATATTTTCGTTTGTTCTTTAATATTTTATGTTTTAATACTAACTGACAGATTGAAACTGTCGGCGAGATCAGCCATTGAAATTATTCGATTTAGCACCTTAAGATATTAAATATAAAACAAATATTGTTTTGAAACAATAATTACAAGGAAGCACTTGGATTTACTGTTGAAAGTTTTACGAAAACGAAACGTAATTTCTGACGTCACGATAAGATAAGGGCGACTGCATACTTTCAATAATAATGTCAGTCCGTTAGATTGATGTATGCACAGACTATAAAGACTGATAGAGATATAATTCTACATTATACTAATGTAGATTATGTAAAATGATTCGTAAAAGGAGGCCATAGAATGTATATTACGAATTATCTTTTATCAATAATTGAGACGAAGACAAAATACAGGCGTTACTAACTAAATCTTCTACATTTTGAAATTAGAAATATATATATATTTCTTTTTGCATAACGTAGATTATACATTTGTCTCGACTCTATCAACATTTCTCACCATCTTTCATACTAATTAAGTAGAATAAATTGAGTAACTGCTTAATTATTATTATAATACACAGAGAGTAATACAAGTGGTCCCTTAGTTTTAAGTAAATATTAAGGTTTAGACGATCAAGACGTAACTGTTTTATTATATTTCAGTTACAAGGTCTCATATTCGCATTATTGATATAATCAACATTTCTTTTTTTTTGGCATTATTCAATTATGCAATTATATATGCACACATTTTAAAGGTATTTTATGTAACGAATAATAAACTAGCATAAAGCAAATATTATGGAGTGTAAAGGTAATGAGAACCATATCTATGATAGTATGAAAAAATGTATATCTGTATGAAAAAATGTCCGTAAAAATGCGTTAAATTAGGGTGTCGCTACAGTAGCAACAGAGTTTATAATTTAAACAAGTTTTATAAAAGTAAACACTCGAGAATTACTAAGTGTATTATTTAAAGAAGATATATTTACAAGATTATTTCGGACTATCCATAAATTTTGCGTATGCTAGCGCCATTTTGTATGGTCTTGTAACTATTATTTAGTGCTTAAAGCAATACACTTTTTCAACATGCCCTCCATATGAAATAATTCTCCTTACATCTACTCTCCATAAGCAAATATACAAATGTCTGCATACATTTTAAGCAGTCTTTATCCACTATATATTTACACTGTGGATTGTTTCAATAAAACTGTCAGTTACGACTGATCGTCTGTAAATCTCTTTAGGTAAATTAATATATTCAAGAACATGAGAGACAAGCGGGTGGTTGAGCGGGACCACAGGGCGTTGTGAGGAGTTCACCACCTCGTTCTGTGATCACCACACTCTTGTGATAATTAATGAGATCAACTGGAAGAAATATAGAAAACAGTTTTTTTTATAAAATTCCCAAAAAAAAAACAACAATTTAACCAATTAATACATAACTTATATTAGAATTGTATTGTTACCAAGTGAAAAAAGTGCTAACGAATTTTATTTCATAAAAAATAATTTTCGAAAGAATTAGAACTTAAATAATGGAGTAACATTTGAACTTGAAATCACAGCAAGGTTTCTCATAATAGTTTTAAGTAATTGCTGTAGGGTGCCGAAAAGACTTCATGTGTATTGTACTCTATCAAACATGACTGTTTCATTCAGTTAGAACAATGAAACTGAGGCAATATAATACCAATGTATATCAAACTTTAATAAAATTACGGGGCGTTTTCCACCTCCTATGATACTAAAGAAATTTTTGGCAACCGACGCGACACAGATGAGGCGATGTAGCACTAAACCAAATGTAACATATATAAGATTATATCAGCTTCCTCTCTAAAAAAAATTAGAGTCTATTATTACCATAACTAGCATATTTGGAATAGTTATGTTTTGTGAGGACACAATTAAGAGAAAAAAGAAGTTCTCACCTAAGCTGTTGTGTGTCATTTGGCCAGTGCCTAAAAGCCGGTAGCCAGTTCCGACTTCCACCAGGTAATGCTTGCAGCGACCCTCGCCGCGGTACGAGATCGCGTAGCCCCACACGCGCTCCGATATGCGCACCAAGTAACTACCCACCGAATGGTTGCTCAGTATCTGTTCCGCCTCGGACCTTGTTATTAAACCTGTAAGGTTTCGTCATAAAACGTAAAAGGTTTCATTGTGTAGGTGGTAGAGGCACGAATGGGTCTGCTCGCCCCCGGTACTACCACCCGACACACAGAAACACCGACGTCAAGTGAACAGTGCTCGCATTGTTGCGTTTCGTTCGGTCAGTGAGAGCGCCGCGCCGAACCCTCATCTCCTCTCTCTTATCCTCTCCTTTTCCCCTCCCCACTCTCCCTTTCCCCCCTAACACAAGCTGGTAACGAACTTCCGATTCCCCTGGTGTTGCTAGTGGCTATAGATGGCGGTGATCACTTAACATCAGGTGCCTGTTCGTTTGCCTCCTATGATATATGATATAAAAAAAATGCGCTAATCTCAGGAACTACTGATCATATTTGAAAAATTCTTTCAGTGTCTTAAATAGCCCATTTTATCGAGGAAGGCTATATATCAACGCTACGACCAATAGGAGATGAGCTGCAATGAAGAATGTTCCAAAATCGTTTTTTTTTAGTTTAATTAGTCGTGTTAGCGTTAGCCCAAAGTGAATATTCCACGCAGACGAAGTTTTTTTTTTATATCATACGAGGCAAACGAGCAGGTGGGTCACCTGATATTAAATAATCACCACCGTCCACAGACACTTGCAACACCAGAAAAGACGCAAGTGCGTTGCCCCCTGTGTCTGGGGGAGAGGGAGTGGGGAAGGGGCGAGAGGGAGGGGAGGTTGGTTATTGCATATATAGTTATTATGAAGTTGCGGGCAGAAGCTAGTTAAAATTATAACTATTCAAATATACAGATGACATATAGAAATTCGAACATGAGTTTCAATATCATTGATTTTTTTTGCGAACTGTTGTGTAAGACTCGGTGATTGTAAGGAATAAAGAAACTGTAAACAATTTTCTTTATAAGTAACAGAAAAGGTCATCAACGGCTATAGAACAAAGAAAAAAAAATTTAAGAAAATCGGTTGAGAAACAAAGTAGGAAAAGGTACCTGTTTTACCTTATTCAAAACTACTATTAACTTCAAAAGCACGTAAAAAAGACACGTACATATATTTTTAATTAATCTAGCTACCAAGCATCAGAAGTATGGCAGAGTTTCCTCCTTCAACTTACCGTGAAACCAATTAACCGCTTTATTGTTCTCATCTAATCCAACTCCTCGCTTCAGCTCTTGTGTCCTGAACCACTCCATGACTGCCTCCCTGTTCGGTGGTTTGCCAGCTGGAAATAATAAGTTTCCTTTTTAGAAGTAATTTAACAATTACCGGCAACGAATTCAACTGAAGTTGGATTATATTGCAGACCAAATTTATTAACTTGTCCAAATCTGAATGTTTAAACAAAAGAAATGTTCAAAACAATGATATTATAACTAAGAAGCTGTAGATACGTTACCTACATGATATTTTGATAAAACAAATGGCACGATAACGCACACATACGTAAAGTAATACTGTAACGCCACACTGACTTAGATAAGATGTGGAAGTAAGATGGCATATTCTCAATATCGGTGGTGAAAAAGAAATAGCTATATGTCGCTTAGATACGAGCGAATTGACGGGGCAGCTGTCAAAAAGATGCTAGCTAGCCAAGTTTTAACGCGGCGCTGTCGAAACGCTTATGACGTATCTACAGCTTTTTAATTATAATATCATTGATTCAAAAAGAAAGCGAGAAGAACGTGTCTCACTGTTTTCAAATACCCCAAAGGTAAACGGGACACTGCTCCCACTCTACCCGACACAGTGTTTACCCCCACCACTGGCATCGTCACACAAAACGGTTGCGGATCAGAATTCCAAGCCCTCCCACAATAATTTTCACTTCAATTAATAAATAAATAAGCCTTTTATTATTTCTCATATCCATGCAAAATTACAACGTCTATTTACAAATCATAAAAGTTATTTATCTTATAATATTAGGTCTTTACCTATGAAATTGCCGTATTGTATGAAAAACTTTAAACGAATTTTTTTCATGTATTTTTTATTTGTATTAATCGAAGTAATCACCCATGCAATCAATGCATCTTTGCCAACGCAGTGGCAGTTTATTGATGACCTTCTTAAAGAAATCAGCTGGACGGGAGGCAACAAATTCTTCAAAGGCATTTTGTACTGCCTCTCGGGTACTGAATTATTTTCCCGCCAAGGAGTTATCCAAATTTTGGAAAAAGTAGTAGTCTGTAGGCGCAAGGTCTGGTGAGTAGGGCGGATGACGGAGAACTTCCAACCCTAGTTCTTGCAACTTGGAGACAGTCTGCTGTGCAGTATGAGGTCGCGCGTTGTCGTGCAGGAGCAGCGGAGATGAGCGATTGACCAATGTTGGTTGGAGATGTGCCAGCTTCTCCATCATTGTGTTCAGTTCTTCACAGTACACATCTGCAGTAATGCTCACCCCGTTTGGTAAGAAGCTGTGATGAGTCGCACCGGCGCTAGACCACCAAACAGTGACCATTACTTTTCTAGGGGTAAGTTTTCGTTTAGGGCATTGTTTAGGTGCTGAACCAGGATCCAACCAACTTGCTGAGCGCTTGCGGTTATCAAACAGAATCCATTTTTCATCGCAGGTAACAATGCGGTTCAAAATTCCTTCATTTGTGTGTCTGTTGAGCAGTGCAAGGCATGTCTCGACGCGTACTTCGCGCTGGCGATCATTGAGTTCGTGGGGCACCCATTTGTCAAGCTTTTTTACCTTGCCAATTTGACGCAAATGGACCAATATTGTTTTGACGTTAACGTCGAAAGCTGCTGCTAATTCAGCCGTAGATTGTGTATCATCAGCTTCCACAATCGCCTTTAATTTGTCATTGTCGACCAAAGTCTTCGGACGACCGCGAGGTTCATTTTTCAGGTCGAAATTCCCAGAACGGAAGCGAGGAAACCAATAACAGGTGGTGCGTTCGTTTGTAGTGTTAGCTCCGTAAACGTCGTTGATATTGCGTGCCGCTTGTGCCGCGTTGCGCCACTACGGAACTCATATTCCATAATTACTCGAATTTTTAACGTATCCATGATGACAAAAAAAATTGAAATGCGATGAAAATGTAACACTAATCAATAAACAAATGACTACTTATGGAAAAAAAATTCCATGTTTTTAAAAAAAAATAATTTGAAATTAGAATTCTAAGCCAAACAAAAATTATTTTCATTTGAAATGGCCAGTACTGCAGAACGGCAATTTCATAGGTAAAGACCTATTATATACATGCAATAAGAATGTAAACTTCTAACGTGTCTGTACTTTTTAGATTATTATGAAAAAAAATGTTGCAGGTGTCTTGGTGGTTTATTTTGCTTACTATATAATTGATTGATTAGCAATTTTTGTCATTAACATGTAATTAATTTTTCATTAAATTGAATGAGAACCCCTCTGAAGGGTAAAGGCCTCCTCCATTTTTTCCATTGTTTTCTGTTTGTTGCCTTTATTATTTATTTTTTGTATATCAGGAGGCAAACGAACAGGTCGGTCACCTGATGTTAAGTGATCACCACCGTCCATAGACACTTGCAAACACCATGGGAGTCGCAAGTGCGTTGCCAGTCTGTGTTAGGAGGAGAAGGGTGAAGGGAAGAGGAGAGGAGAGAGAGGTGAGGTGGGTCTTCGGCGCTTTCACTAACCGAACGAAACGCAACAATACAAGCACTATTACTTCACGTTGGTTTTCTGTGAGAGAGTGGTAGTACCCCGGGCGAGCCGACCCATTCATGCTCAAACCAGAAAAAGCTCTACGACCTACCATTTGTCTCCTGCTATTTATTTGATGTCATCAAATATACTTAATATATACTTACATAATATATACTTCATATATACGCGAGATATAATTCATTTACGTTTTATAGTTCTATCTTTTATACCGACATATAATTCAAGTCTAAAGTGGAGTTTCTCTCCATGAGAAGTCTTAGGTTTAGGTCAGTCTCGCATTCTCAAATAAATACAACCAATCAATTCGATTGAATTGGTATTAGTAAAATCTGTAAGAATTATCAAAAACAAATATTACTATAGGACAATCTTTAATTATTTTTTTAATTAAAGCGAACTAGTCACTCCATTTCACAAACATCAGGTTAATTTGAATATAATTGGAAATTGTAAAAAGTGGGTAAATAAAATTTAAAGCGGGTAAACCTACGATCATAAATAGCAAGACAGAAATATTCTAATTACCAAAACCTGTATTTGCTCTATTACCACTGTAAGCGGAAGGATTATGTGATTTCTGAGCTCACCTTGCGATGTGTCCGGGTATATATGCCCCGAGTTAAAGTCAGTACTGCGCCTGTGTGCTTCTCTTGCCATTCTGGCAATCTCCCGCATGTTCGCTTCAGCCTCTTTCGCTTTACGCTCTGTAAAAACAAATAAAAATAAAATAATATCTGCTAGGTGAGTGTTACAGTTAAAGTGCCAATTCCCTAATATAATGGCGAAGGAAATCATAATTAACGCAATTATCCGCACTTACTAATGTAAAGAAGAATTGAGTCACATTCTATTTAAGAATTTTTAACCAGTTCTCTTAAAATATTTGGACCAATAAATATGTATCCCTTACACAGATCACATTTACATTCTTTAACGAAATTTATATTATCATTATTTTTATAGGCATCACCTACGTGTAAATTAAAAAGTCCCATATTTTCTCTTAACACGCCGTCATACCAATTTTGGCATACGAGGCAGAATATAATGAAGACCGTTTTAAATGTAAAATTAACGATGTAAATATTAACGATTTATTTATTTTTTACAATAACGATCCGCAGGAATGCATTTTGAAATATTAAAAAATAAGTATTGTAGAATTTCGCACTTGGTCTATATCAAAACTAAAGAAAGGTGCAAGGAATTCCAATAATAGCATTTAGATTGCATAATATGCTGATAAGTGATGTTTTGAGTGTTTTTGAAATGTAATTCAACATTTTACAATTTTTGTACTTTTGTTTGGAAATCGGGCCTAAAATAATATGCCAAGTAAATGTTTTCTTTTATGTATCATAGGAGGCAAACGAAGAGTCGAGTCGCCTGATGGTAATTGATCACCGCTGTCCATAGACACCAACAACACTAGGGCAGTCGCAAGTGCATTGCCAGCCTATTTTTTGGGAGAGGGGAAAGAGGGAGAGGGTTAGGAGAGGGGATGGGTAAGATGAGAGGGAGGAAAGGTGGGCCTCCGGCGCTCTCACTGACCAAACGCAAACGAAACGCAACAATGCAAGCACTGTTACTTCACGTCGGTGTTCTGTGAGAGGGTGGTTTACACACATTAGTACACATTCATGCTGAATAGTTTCAGCGTGACTCTACGTCCTACAAAACAATACAACAAATGTAAGATGAAACATATTATGTCAAAAACTCAACTAGCTCAAGTAACTAGGTAATACATCAATAGTTAATATGCAAATTCCCATTGGTTGGCTATTGAAACTGCCCTCAGGAAGTAATACTATTAATTGGAATGGAATTAGTGAAAAGGCGAACATTGAATTGCTTAGACTTATGTATCTTAAAACTGACCTTGTTCCCTCCAAGCCTCGTCATCATCATGCGCATGCAGCTGAGCATCTCTAAGTGTTCTCGCACGTCTTGCTCTAATGCCTCGCAGGATGTCTCCCACCCTGGCGGCTGCAACACGTCTCTCCCAAGCAGCCACCCGGTGACTTACACAATCACCATTATTTGGCAAACCAAGATCCTGCAACATTCACCAATTATCTAAACTTATCAGTCAAAAGCAATGGTCAAAATTTGATCATTTTTAACTTATTTCAAAAAAGGAGGTTCTGTATTCGATCCATATGTATGTTTGTGTGTCCACGATTTTCTCAGAAACTATAGTTCCGGTTTCGAGAGGAGGTGGGCTTGCGGCGCTCTCATTGACCGAACGAAACGCAACAATGCGTTAGTTCACGTGGGTGTTTCTGGGTGTCGGATGGTAGTACCGCGGGCGAGCCGACCCATTCATGCTGAATCGAGTAATAGCTTCAGCGTAGCTCTACCACCTCCCTCCCATAAAGGTTTGAAACCTTGGAAATGAGTCAGGCGCTTTCGGTGAAGGAAAATATTGTGATGAGACCATGAATGAATGAATGAATGAAGCGATCATGTGCGCAGGATATATTAAGGTACACAAGTGTACGCGCAAGACACAGGTGCACATACTCGTCCTTGTTCTTCTGGACCCAGTGGAACGGGGACCGTTACGACCGGAGAATGACTCAGACGGATGGTACAGTATCACAGTGAGAAAGTACAAGGGGTCAGTACTATCTCACACTCCCTTAATCGCCTTTTACGATACCCACAGGAAGATATGGGGTGGTGCTATTCTACTCTGCCGGCACCACACGGTAATGAGACCATAACATGGTAGTATACATTTATCTAACGCCACAGTCAACTAGACTTGAGAGCCAATCCCCCTCTGGGTTTACCCTGTTTACTACCTTGAAGCACATTGCCATTTAACATCAGATGAGTATGTGGTTACCTAAACGCTAAAACATATAATGTATAAGAAAAAATATATATCTATACTAATATTATAAAGAGGTAAAGATTGTGACGTTGTGGGTTTGTGAGTTTGTGACGTCGTGGCGTTGTAATGGGTAATCTCAGGAACTACTGGTCCGATTTGAATAATTCTTTCAGTGTTATATAAAATCGGGATATTGTATTCTTTTGAGAGCTTCCTCTGCGTCTTAGCCCAAAATAACTAACCGCGTGCAAAGTCATGGGCAGAAGCAATTAACTAACTGTATTATCTATACTAACATTATAAAGAGGTAAAGTTTGTGAGGTTGTAGGGTGTAATATCTGGGGAGTCGGAGAAAAATGGTCGAACGATAACGTTTCTTACGAACGCTGCCTTAATTATGAGATATATATGATTGAGTTCTAGAGAAAAGTTGTAGCTTGATAATGCCTATTGCCGCCCAACGAAGTGGGCACGGGTCGGCTAGTCATAAATAAAGGTTTCGACGGCTGTTCGGGCGCAGCCGCCGGCGCTGGCATAGGGACCCGGAGGCGGAGGCCCGGCTGTATGGCAGCTATAGGGAGTGCAGGAAGACCCTGCAGGCTGCCATCAGCCGGGCGAAACAAGCAGCATGGGAGGAGCTGCTCCAGACGCTGGAGGGGGATCCTTGGGGGCGCCCGTACAGGATCGTACGAATGAAGTTACGATCCTGGGCGCCCCCGGCGACGGAGACCCTCCGGCCGGAGGTGGTAGCGAGGGTCGTGGGAGAACTGTTCCCCGACCCTCCGATGCTACCAGCTCCTCCCATGCCTCCGCCTCGGGAGGTAGTCGAGGAGGTGCTCGACGGTCCTCCCCCTCCGATAACGGAGGAGGAGATGGGGAGGGCTGTGGAGCGCCTCCTTAACCGGCGAAGAGCACCCGGCCCTGATGGGGTCCCGGGTCGGGTGTTCGGCCTCGCCTTGGGCCAATTAGAGGGGTGGCTTCGGGAGCTGTTCGACCGGTGTCTTTCGGTCGGGCAGTTCCCGGAGCCCTGGAAGCTTGGGCGGCTCTGCCTTATGGCAAAGGCAGGCCGCCCTCCAGACTGCGCGTCCGCGTATCGGCCCCTCGTCCTGCTGGACGACGCCGGGAAGGTGCTGGAGAGGATTATCTCCTCCCGGGTCGTCCAGCACCTAGAGGGCGTGGGGCCGAATCTGGCGGATGCGCAGTATGGCTTCCGGACAGGGCGTTCGACAGTGGACGCCCTGTGCCTCCTGAAGTCGCTGTCGACAGAGGCGACCTCCCAGGGGGACAGGGTTTTGGCGGTGTCACTCGACATCGCCAACGCCTTCAACACTCTGCCGCATGGGGTCATACGGGAGGCGCTCCGATATTTCGGAGTGCCCCCGTACCTGCGGCGGGTGTTGGAGGCGTACCTCGAGGGTAGGGAGGTCGCCTACGTCGACGGCGACGGCCGTATGGTCAAGCGGGCCACAAGGCGGGTGGTTCCACAGGGGTCGGCCTTGGGGCCGCTTCTGTGGAACATGGGCTACGACTGGGTGCTCCGCGGCGTGCTCCCATATGGGGCACGCCTCATATGTTACGCGGATGAAACCCTAGTCGTAGCCCGGGGGGGGGAGTGGAGGGAGGTGGAGTGCCTGGCCACGATTGCCACAACCCTCGTGGTCAGGCGCATCAGGAGGTTGGGCCTCAGGGTGGCCCTCGAGAAGACCGAGGCCCTACTCTTTCATGGGCCTCGGCGGGGGCCACCACCTGGGGCCCACATTGTGGTGGAGGGCGCCCGGATCAGGGTGGGGACCCAGATGAAATATCTGGGCCTCACCCTGGACGGGCGCTGGCGGTTCGAGCCCCACTTTGCGGGGCTCAGACCGCGAATTGCTGGGGCGGCGGCGGCACTCGGCCGGTTACTCCCCAACATAGGGGGGCCAGGCGCCGGGTGCCGCCAACTCTACATGGGAGTCGTGCGGGCGATGGCCGCCTACGGGGCACCGGTCTGGGCCGACGCCCTCGGTGCCGCCAACGTGCGTAAGCTCCGCAATACGCAGCGCACGGTGGCATTGAGGACGATCCAGGCGTACCGGACGGTGTCCTCAGCGGCGGCCTTCACGCTCGCCGGCTCCCTACCCTGGGAGCTGGAGGCAGGAGTTCTTGCCGCCGTGTACCAATTCACGGCGGCGAGGAAACGAAGGGGGGAGCCTCCGGCTCCCAGGGAGGTAGAGGCGGAGAGACGGCGTCTCAGAGGAGACGCCGTCGAAAGGTGGCAGCAGGACCTGGCGGACGAGCGGTTCGGACGGTTTACCGTAGACGCCGTCCGCCCGGTCCTGCGGGAATGGATAGAGAGGGAGTGGGGCTCCCTGACGTTCCGACTGGTGCAGGTACTCATCGGACACGGTTGTTTCGGGTGGTACCTGCACCGGATCGCACGCAGGGAGCCGACCGCCGCCTGTCACGAGTGCGGCGCTGTCGAAGATACCGCGCAGCACACTCTGTCTGAGTGTGCTGCGTGGGGGGAGCAGCGCCGCATTCTGGCGGCGGTGGTAGGACCGGACTTATCGCTGCCGAGCGTGGTCTCGGCCATGCTCGGCAGCGAACAGGCGTGGCGAGCGATGTCCTCCTTCTGCGAGGACGTCATCTCGCAGAAGGAGGCGGCGGAGAGGGCCCGCGAGGCAGACCCGCTAAGTGGCCGTCTCCACCAACGGAGGATTGGCAGGAGGAGGCGGCGCTTTGCCCAACTCCTCCTGCCACCGTAGCCGGACCTGAGGGGATGGGCCGGGGGCCCATCTCCTCATTGCACAGGTCCGGCGGACGAGGGGGGGCAGCCGGCGTGTACCCGATCTGTCCCTCTATAGGTAGGAGCCCGGCGGTCACCTTCCGCCGGGCGGACCGTGGGGGCGGCTCTACAAGGTTGATTAGCTTGAACGATCCCTTGCCGCCCCCACACAACGCGGTCTGTCGGTACACCGTGGGGTTTTAGTCCGTGCGAGTCGGACATAACCCACTCTCTCCCCCGGGAGGGAGGGTATCCATAAGGGATTTCCCCACGTTAAAAAAAAAAAAAGGTTTCGACTCACCGACAGTATGTAAAACCGAACTGATTTTAAAATTCTTTTATTGATCGTCACTAAGGCTCTAAAGCTCTATCTATTAAAAAAATAAAGGGACACAGAGGAGGAAGATGCAATTACGTTTTACCTTTGCCTATTTGTATATAAAGTAGATTCAATATAATATAAACCCTAGAAATTCATAAAATTGCAATATTTAAACTTCGTTTTCCAACAATATCATTTGGGACCTTATAGGACAGAACACCAATTTACGTAAAATACCGTTATTAATATCATTGCTAGTACTGGTATATACTGGTAAAAAAGTAGCTAATTTGTGATTATATTCTAGTATTAATATCACGTTGGTTTATTACAAAATGTAGCTTGCTTAAGTTTTTGCAGACATACATAAAATTAGCAAAGATGTATTGTGAGAATAGAATACAGCTACTGAATTCCCGAAACATAGTTTTTAATGTTTCTATTTGTTAGAGAAAGAAATCATTATTGTCTTGCTTGAATACACAAGACACTTTTTGGATCGATTAAATCTAACTCCGAAAGTGTATTTCATTGTTTATAGGAACAGAATCTCACCACGTTTTAAATGTATCCTAAGATGGTAATATGCTAAACTTAAAGTTGTTAACTTTCAAATATCGCTGCCGGAACATCTTTTTTGCTTGACAATAGAATTTGCATATCGAGGGTTGAATATGGCAAGCATTAGTAAATACTCCAACACGATTTTTCCTTCATCAAAAGCCATCATTGCTTCAATTTGTTTCTTTCCGAAATAATATTTTCAAAGAGGGCTACTTAAGAACGAGATATTTACATATACTTAAGTATTCTTTTAACACAACAAATTTAACACAAGCAATATATGTATTTATTTGATTTGAACCTTGAAATGCTATACTTAGCACTATTCTTGAACCAAAAAGCTATAATTGAGAAGATCTGGTAAAAGACTCAACCCAAAATAAATCAAACTTATATTTCTATCATGGTAACAATAGATAATTACTAATGCCATAAAAATATATAGAAACAAACGTATATATAGAACACAATTACCTGCAAAACGTCCCTCTTTCCCTCAATAAAATTGAAATGCAGGTTGTTTTTGTTCAAGTCTAACTTGATGTTCTCGTTGTCAACCAGATTGTCGTCCCTAATCTCCGACTTGTCAGAGATCTTCACTTCTGGTTCTAACTCCTGGATCCGCTGCCGTAGCTCGTCCACCGTGCAGTATATCTCCAGATCTTCCAGAGGATCTATAGTTTTCGGGGACAAATCGAACTTCTGCAAATGAAGCATGGTTTTATATTAAAATTAACGAAAACAAATAGCTAAGAGTTTTGTCACCTTGACTTTTAATCAACATGGACTATTAGTAAAAAAGGATTGGGTATAATTATTAGTTGTATACGGTAATTGCATCATTAACATTAGCATTATTAAGATATATAGCATATTAGTAAAATGTATTCAAGGTTCCTATGTTGAGAACCTGATTGTTTTGACACAACATAGTATTTATATTAAAGATTAGGAGTGTTAAAAAGCTTTTTCTCGATTTGTGTAAAACATTTGGTAGAATTAATGATGCGACGCTACAGATTGAAAACGGGGGTTGATGGCTTAATGGTCATTGTGTTCGGGCATCAGCCAGAGCTTTCGATGTAGGAAAACGTAGTGATGGAACCATAACGTGGTGGTAGGGATTTTTCTAAACTCTGGCTAGCTACGACACTCAAACTTGAAAATAATCGCCAAGCATCTAAAGTCGTGTTTCAGCAGCTAAACTTGACAGCCAGCCCCGTTTAGGTTTAGCGTATTTACACACACCACATTGTCATTTAATACCAAGTGAAAATGTAACCAAATACTAAAACCTATAGAGTATAAAAAAGTGCTTTTGGTCGAAATTGCAGTTCTTTTCTCATGACTTATTTCCTTATATTTCGACAACTTTAAAGACCTACAATACAACAATACAATTACATGATTTATTGCGATTAACTCTTTTATGTTTGGTATGATTGGTATGCTAGCCAATTTATGTAGAAGAAATTATATTTAATATTAATATTTAAAAAGAATACAACGAACCTGTTCCAAGCTGTCAAGTGGCTTATAATCGATGAGTTGCGTCAACTCTTTTTCTACGGATTTCCTTAACTGATGTGCCTCTTCTCTTGCTTGAGCAAGAGCACGCTGTCTGGCTTCTTCAGCCAGTATGTTTTCAATCGATTTATCGTCTGGATGTTCTCCCATCACCCACACCTAGAATGAATAGAATGGGTGCAATGAGATATATACTTCGGTAATGATAACAGTAATCTTCGTCGATGATCATTATATGCCCCAAATAATGTTGACGCTGTCAGAATATAGGCGAGATAGAGGTTGCCCGCCTTCGAGTTGGTGGTAAAATATAAAGAAAAAACTATGAAAAAATATCTGTCCATACATATAATAAGAATGTAAATCTAACGTGTCTGTACTTTTTAGATTTTTGTAAAGAAAAATTGTTGCAGGTAACTAGGAAGAAGTAATAAAATACATTTCAACCATTTTTAGAAATATCTGTCCGTCTCTCTATTTCGACACGCATCAATGCTAAAGAGCTGCTTTCATAATAAAACCTTTTCAAGAAAATCATAAAGCATATCTTCGAATAACATTTAATTTTTGTTTCATTAAAATCAGTCTACTAAAACTTATTGTAAATTTACGGACTTAATACATTCAGATGACTTTATTAATCACTGTTTTACATAAGGTTCCACGTGGACGAAGTTGCGAGCACACCTAGTAGAGAATAAAAAGCAAGTCCAAATAACAAAATTGATAACCCAAGAAAATGTAAAGTGATATGACACCAAATAATAGGAAAACTGATGTACAAAGAAGAAAATAAACATGACCTTTGTTTTATTGCATTTCAAAACACATACTAGATTTTAACGTATACTATTTCTGATAATCGTGTCCTTGTACATTTAAATGATGGTAAATTAAGATTAATATGGAAAAAGATTCTGTTATTTACGTCAAAAGTAAAAATTTAAATGGTGGTACGGATATTTCTCAAATCGCCCTGTAGTTGAAAACCCTGCAAGTACTTGCAGGTGTGTTTCGGCTGCTACACTTTTGAGAGCTAGTCCTTTTTTAAGTTTAGCTTATTTATCATCTTCAACCAGATCCTTTACAAGAGTTAACATTTTTAAAAACTTCGTAAGATTAGATACATAGATAATATTTCGTTATGAATACTAGAACAATTGGAATGTTATTAGGCTTTGATATAATTACCCAGGGTTCACCGTCTTCTCCTTTTAGAAACTGAACTTGTTTCTTTTCATTCCTCTGTAATTTAGGTCGCGAGTCCTCTTTACCAACTTTCTGATCCCAGAGTTGCCATCTGCGAACCTGGAAATCGAAATCATCCAAACCTTTTAGAAATAATTTATGACATGTGAAATTTTGTGACAATCAGTTGCCTAATGATGTGTTAAAATTTTTTAAAGGTTATGTTCTATTCTTTCGATATTCTATCGTGTAAATGTCATTAGTAAAATACAATTTAAATCAATGATATTATAACTATATAGCTACATCATAAGCGCTTCGATAGCGCCTTGTTAAAACTTGGCTATATAGCTTATTTTTGACTACTGCCCCGTCAATCCGCCTGTATCTAAGCAACATATAACTGTTTCTTTTCCATCAGCGATATTGAAATTATGCCATCTTACTTCCACATTTTGTCTAAGACACTGTGGCGTTACAATATTACTTTACGTATGTGTGCGTTATCGTGCAATTTGTTTTGTCAAAATATCTCGTAGGTAACAGGTAGGTAAAAGATCTTTAGTTATCATATCATTGATTTAAATAATGAAATTGAAACTATTCTAGATACAATTCTCCAACCTGTTCCTTCTCTTTGATCAACTTCAGAATAGGTGACGCCAATTTTATATTAATTAAAATAGAAATCAACTATGACATCAACAAACATTTTGGTGTCAATTCTTAATTCAAATATTCTATCAAATTTCTTTCGGAAGTAACTTTTTCTAATAATCTAGTCAACCATTGAACAACACAAATATACAAACACCACGACTAAACGATATTTTTGGCCAATGTTGTTCATTTTTATCGCAAACGTTATTTATTGAAGCCAAAGTATTATGTACAGCACAGTATTATGTAGGTTAAACCAGACGTTATAACCCAAATGGTTTGATTCTAATGATTGTCTTTATTAGGAGACGAACAAAAAACGGCCTTGTAGACATTGAAAGTTAATGAACACAGTGTGTTGTTATATCTGTAATACAGTCACCAAAGTTACAAATGAAAAAAGTTACTTGAGCAGTGAAGATAATTACAATGTATTTTTGTCCTGTATTCACATTTTGAACACCATGTGCTGGATATTTAAGCCTGTCAAGTAATTACTTTTATTCCACTATTGGAACCCACATAGATAATTTATTTAGGTTATGTAAATAGGTGACCAAATTATCAAGATCAGACCAAGGTAAGTATAAATTAAATTAATTTTACCTATCCGTCTTAGGTAATGTATGTATGAACCTGTAAGAAGTGGTAGAGTTTTGGTAGAAGACCTAATTTTATACTGGGTAACTAGTTAGAAATATTTTTACAGGGTAACAGTACTTGATACTCGTTCTAAATCAAATAAAAAATAGGTGCTTAATATTTGACCTCATTATATAGAAAAAAAAAAAAAAATAGTCAATCCTCTACCCGTCTATGTTAAAGAAGATCAAAAACGTGGGGAGAAAAGGAAGGAAAGAGAAGAACAAATAAAAAAGAATAAATTTTCAAAGATTGAAAAAAAAAGGGGTTATTGTCGTTTTAATATCGAAGGGTATAGATATAAAACTGGGGGGGGGGAAAAGGGGTTTTTTAATTGGAAGGATAATAAAACAAAATTTTTTAAAATTTACCAAAATTTTTAAAAATTAAAAAAAAATTAAAATAGGTTTCTTTGTTGTTTATTGTATTTTTTTATATTATTATTTTATATGTTAATTTGATGAAAAATCACAAGAAAAAGGATGTAAAATTTTAAAAAGCAGGGATATAGGGGAAAAAAAAAATAATTTTTAGGGAAAAAAAAGTGGAAAATTTTTTAAAAATTTTTTTGGAAAAAATTGAAAAAAAAAAAAAAAAAAAAAAAAAAAAAATAAAAAAAAAAAGGGCCAAAGGGGAAAAAAAAACCTTTAAAAGAGAAAAAAAAAAAATAAAAAACAAAAAAACAAATTAAAAAAAAAAGAAAAAAAGGGTATTTAAAAAAAAAATGGAAAAAAAAAAAATCCCCAAAGAACTATATATTAAGGGATTTTAAAGTGTTTTATAATTTTTTAACCCCAAAAAAATACACGGAGATATGTATGAATTGCAATCAGTGTTTCTTCAAAAATCATACATATCGCAAACTTACAATAAGACTTTTGTTCTACGCAATAAAATAGCGGTATTTCTTCAGTTATGACTTCTGATCCGTTTTTAGATAGCGTCATCCGATTGAGAGGTGAAGTCCTTAGTATTCCATTGATGATTCACCATGGGGTACCAAGTCCGTGGTATTGCAGAGCGAAGAGCCCAATGCAGTGTTAAGAATTTGCAAAGGTAGGTTCAAAAGGTCCCTACCGATGCACATCAACGCTAATCCTCAAATTTCCTAGCCAAATTAGTTATTGTACGTAAATTTTGAAGAAAATCATTACTCAATGCTTGACTGCAAGTAATTATAACCTTCACCTACTTACGAGAAACTTATGCAGATGAATGAATGTAGTCATTGATACAAACTTAATTTTGACTGTCAAAATTATGATACTTTTAACCTTGAAGTCAACAAAAGCCTTGTCGAATACATTATTATTTATGTATGTAAATAACAATAGAGAGATGTATGTCTCCTTCCAGAACTCATGGTTAGTATAAGCTCATTGTCTAACTTTACTACAAATAAAATCAACTTAGCAGATCGCTAACAACTAACGCGATTCCATATACAGGCGTTAACGGACAACTCTTTATACGTCAACAAGTCTGCAATGAGGCATAATTGAAATTCTTGCAAATTATGACTCACGAAGTTGCTTTTCTTAAATGGACGTAGGTCGAAACACTAAGAACTATGCTTATGATATTTATATGGACAGTTGCGAAAATATCTACGAGATAAGCAATATTTCTAAACTAGTTATAAACGTCACTGTAGCGATAAATATAATTTTAAAAATAAATAAGTTGTGTGTTTGTTAAACTCGAAAATATTAAAAACGATATAAAGTCAATTTTCCTTTTATTTGTTTTTTCTCTTAATTTTTATCGAAGGTTTGTTCAATAAGAACCCCTTATCCATACAACATGTTGTAGAAAAGAATATAAAATAAATTCAAAACAGAAATCACTTTCTTGCCTCTAGTACCGACGTCACACTCAATCGTATATTCATTTGATTTCTTCTGTTGCTGGATGTGCCAACATTTCATTACAAACACTCATGTTCCCTTTAAAAAAAATGTGTGCGTGTACTAGTGTACACACGTAAGAAGTGAAACTTGTTTAAGGCCTTATTTTTCGCAAAATGATCTATATGCAACTTTCCAGAAATTGGTTAAAAAAAAAAAAAAAAAAAACCCTTTCTTTCTTTATGGCAAACAATTTCATTAATATATTAAAAAATAAAGTTAAATTAGATAAAGTTTAAACAAAAGGATTTTATTATCATACACATGAATACAAAAAAGATGGCGCGTAACGGAAAAATGTGACGGTAAATTTTTTTCCAACGCCGATAAAGAAGTTTCACTTCAAAAAGATGGCGCGTAACGGAAAAATGTGACGGTAATTTTTTTTCCAACGCCGATAAAGAAGTTTCACTTCAAAAATTTCTTTCTACCTACAAAATGTCCCCTATTCAATGTTCAGAAATGTAGTCGCTTTAGAATAAAGAAATTGTACCGTGCTACAACTAAAAAAGGCAAGGCACTCATAAGGACCGCCGATAGAAGTGAACCCTCAAAATAATGAAATAACTGTGATCTTTTTTTCATTTCCAAATCAATTGTAGTATGAATCATTAAAATTTCATAATTTGTAAACTGAAATTATCATCATTAGTATCTCTTTCATATCTGTTGGCACTCCGAATAATAATTATATACATTTTTATATAGTTTATGAGTTAATCAAACATATGGTGGGCTGCAGAATCTCAATACAAAATATAAATATTAGATGTACACAGGCTGCTATACTACATGTCGCTAGACTGACACAAGCGCAATACCGTCGGTCACACTTACCACCATGGCAAGACGCGAAATTATAAATTTATCTCCTGCAAAAAATACCACTCGGCGCGCTTAAAGAAGTTTACACGTCAAAAATCATTAAAATCGTTATTTCTAAGAAATCAACTACAAGAATTTTTCAATAATGGTTTCATAAATAAAACAGAATTAATGATGTGACGTAAAATCCTTCCTTCGATACTTTCATAGCAAATCGATACAAGGATTCGATTGTCATTACATCTAATTTACACTATACATTTTTTGTCTACCCATTTATATAACAGAACAACAAAAAACAAAAACACTTCCTACTATCCAATTCACAGCGTATAAATAATTTAACCAAGGTCACGAATCTAAAAGACTAACGAATGCGAATTAATCTATTTTCGAGTGGAAAAAGGAAGTGTGTAAACTCCATTAAAATGCATAGGTATATAGTTTGAACGGTAAACGTGTGCGGTTGGACGAATCAAGCTTTGAGATTATCACAGCGGGTGGCCATAGCTCGACCACCAACCGCGTAACAAGATGTATGAAACTCAGTAAAACAAAATTAAGTCGTGCACATGTTTTATTTTTGAAGTGACAACTTCTTTAGGCGCGCTGAGCGATGTTTTTGGTAGGAGATAAAATTATAATTTCTCCTCATGACATACTACGAAGGCGTGATTAGCCGTATTGCCACAGTATAAATGTAAGAGTCAGTATGGAAACTACCTACAAACGCTCGTACCGGCACACTCACACAAACATGCGCATCGACGAGACCCGTAAGGGGTTTTCGCGGTGCTGTCCACAGAGAACCTTTTAAAACCTCTCGTCGATGCGCATGCTTGTGTGAGTGTGCCGTTTTGGAGCGTTTGTAGGTAGTTTCCGTAGACCCTCATAGTTATACTTATGGTATTGCGCTTGCGCGGCTTTCGTAAGACTAGCGACGCGTAGTATATTACAGTAATATTGATATTACATGTAGAGTATTATTTATTACATGTAATATTGATATTTTGCAGCTCATCATACATTTGATTGATTAATAGACTTTATAAAAATGTATATAATAATTGCTCCGAGTGTCAATAGATATGAAAACCACACTAATGTTAATAATTTCAATAGACAAATTCTGAAACGTAAATATTGTCATTCGCACTATAATTAATATGAACATTCAAAAGAGAACTTTAAAGAAATATGTATTTCTTTGTTTGAGTTTTCACCTCTGTCAGCAGTCCTTAAGACTGCCTCCACTTTTTTTTAATTCAAGCAATTATAGCTTAGTTGATAGCGTGTTAGGGCACCGCATCAATGGACGTAAGTTCGAATCCTAGCTATCGAAAGTCGGATCTAAATCTGTAGGAAGACATCGTGATATAACCATAGCATGGTGGTGGGGCTTTTTCTATGTTTTATTTTATGTGTTTTTTTCTAACCTACCATCTTCAAGTTGAAGATCTGTCGTCAAGCGTCTGTTGGTGTGTTCCGGCAGCTGCACTTGAGAGCCAGTCCTCTCTAGGTTTAGCGTGTTAAGCATCTTACACCACATGGTCAATTAACATCAGCTGAGACTGTAGTAAAATGTTAACGCTTATAAAGTGTTAAAAAATAGAGGCTTCGGTTTAGTATCGTTTGGCAGGAGGAAAGGGGTAAAAGGGACTGTAGGTGGTAGAGGTTGAGTCCCTGATTATAACGTTATCACTCTTATTACAAGGTAATGCGTATTTTTCAAGATATTAATAAAAATTGTTTCTAACCTAAAACCCGATAAACAGGGAAAACGAAACGTTGTTATGGGCGATTGACAACTAAATCTGTACTAACCTATGCCTAGTATATTGATTGTGGCGTAAAATGTGCGAAACGGAACGTAAAAAAAGGAACTACGACATTTGCGTCATGTGTCAGTGTTATTTGCGATCGGCGAGCGCACTGCGTTTTGTATATGAGCAACTTGATGATTTTTAAGTTAAAATAAAACAATTTCGTCTCATTTTGTTTAGGTTAGGTCACACTTGTGAAAAAAATAACGCGAGCCGGCGAGCGGTGCATTATATGCGTAAGTATCATTTATTTTTCTCAAGAATGGTGCGTTACCTTTTCATGGGACTGGTACCCACCCACCTAACTCCCCCCACCCACTCCTAACTCCCTTTTCATGCCAGACGATACTAAATTTTAACCAAAATAGAGATTTGATGCATCACAAGATTTAAATAATAACTTAATAAATGACAACCTGATACCGCGTATGCAAAATTTCATGTTGATCTATTGAGTAAATAAAGCCTGAAAGCGTAAGAAAAAACTGATTCTGGCATTTATAATATTGTTGGCCAAATACACTGAGTTTGTATAAGAGAGTAATAGTGGGCAACCTTGGTGTTTCTGCGCGTGGTGGTGTCCGACGACGTTTTGACGTGCGGTTTTGCTTAGTGTTGGTTTGTGCCTTTTATATGAGTATGCGTGAACGTTGTGATACGTTCACGTCCATAGAGACGAGATAGCATGAAGATGCGAGGTAGGTTAATAGTAAAGCATGATATTATATAAGGTCGTCATTACCGTTTCAGATATTTTGACAAAACAAATGGCACGATAACGCACACATACGTAAAGTAATATTGTAACGCCACACTGTATTTGATATAATGTGGAAGTAAGATGGCATATTCTCTATGGTGAAAAAGAAAGGATTGAAGAAAGAAAACGGATTGACGGGGCAACCGTCAAAAATAAGCTAGCTAGCCAAGTTTTAACAAGGCGCTGTCGAAGCGCTTATGACGTATCTACAGCTTTTTAGTTAAAATATCATTGAGTAAAGCCTATAAATATTGAGCCGCTAGAGTGATGATTATTTTATCACAATATTTAAATGACTGAATTTATATGCCGCTTAAAAATAACAATGGTGTATTATAAATCACGATACTAATAAAGAGACTTTAAGAAAATCTCCATACCGGTGGTCAAATTTCTCGCCACGAGAAACTTTATAGCCATAAAATGGAGCATGCAACGTTTATTCAAACTCAGATCATTAGTACGTGGAACACATAAACGACGTCAAATTATTGCAGTGAGAATACATTTATTGGCTATCTAATAGGTCTCGACGTGAAACTATTAAAGAGTTTGAGAGATAATAGCCAATCTTTTCCGTAATATTCTATACTTCTCTAACATGTGCAACTGGTTACAAAAGCGAATCATTATAGAATTTATTTAATCTTATGGCTAAATAGAGTATCCATCTTTTATTATCGATTAATCGATTACTCTATTTGTCGCTGCGACGTTCAATTTATATGGAACAGTGCAGCGGACAAAAATTTGTTACTCTTTACGCACGTGTGGACGAATGAAAGTTACACTTCCTGCGGACGGGAGTAACATCAGCCCAAATACAATAATTATAAACTAAACTGCACCTGTTCCTCGCGCATCTTGCAGAATAACGTCTGCTTCTGTGTCTCATCGAGCTCGGCCAGGATCTCCGGGTCCACCCACATGTCGCGTAAGATTTGCTGCAACATGTTGCCGGCCCTGGGGACAAAACAAAAGGCAATTTATATCATATGCATTCATCATCATCATAATCAACCTGTAAGAGACCCACTGCTGGGCCACAGGTCTCTTCCAGAAGGAAGGTACAGCATAATTACCACGTCAAATATGGATAAAATGAGAAATAAGTTATGTTTTCAAAATTAGTATTAAAGAATTTTAGGGAGATATCTCATATGTATCTAAAAGGAAGGAAATTTAAATTAGAAATGTAGGATTTGAAAATAGGGTATATGGGGGGGGAAGAGAAGGGATGATATTCAAAAAAAAAGATAAGATTTTATTGCATATACTTATCATATGGAAGGGGGGAATAATTATTTGGGTAAGTAAAGAGGAAAGTTAAAAGGAAAAAAAATAGATAAAAACATTCTTATGGTGTCTTTATTGGTTTAGGTGATAATATACTATACCTTTGAAGAGAGTATCTAACACGAAAGAATTTTTCAAATCTAATCAGTAGTTCTGAGATTATCCCCACGACAAAAAACTCAAAACTTACCTTAACAATATTACTAGCCCCCCGGGATTCCGGAATAAAAGTTATATGGGAAAGTAAAAAAAAAGAAAATAAAAAAAAAAAAAAATAATTGATTTAAAAATATTTTATTTGCTCCGTCAATTGTATAGGAAAAAAAATATAACAAAAAACTATTTAAAAAAAAAAAAAATAAAAAAAAAAAAATAATTCAAATAGGAACATTATTTCATAAAACAACCCCAAAAAAAAAAAAAAAAAAAAAAAATAAAAAAACAAAAAAACAAAAAAATAAAAAAATTAACAAAAAAAATAGATTCATACATCTTGCTTAGTTCATTGAATATTGTGTAAAATTGTGGTGTTTTATCGTAAGATAATTTGTTTATTGTGCATAAGTGAAGTGAATGGAAAATAATACCACGGACCATGAATTCTGAGATGCCACAAAAACTCCATGGAAAGTTCTAACAAGATGGCTATTATCTTGTTAGTTCATTGAAATTATATCAAGAAACTTGTAATATCGATACTCACTTGACAATGGCAGTAATAGTCTACTAGAATGCTGGTTGCCAAAATGGAATGGAAGAAGAACTTGTAATACTATTAACTACTCGACAATGGCAGTAATAATCTAAAAGATTGGTTGCCAAAAATAAAGTTAATAAAAAAAATATAAATGTAAATCTAACGTGTCTGTACTTTTTAGATTTTTGTGAAAAAAAATGTTGCAGGTGTCTTGGAATAAGTAATAAAATACATTTTTAGAAATATCTGTCTGTCTGTTTGTTTGAACATGCATCACCGCTAAAGTACTGGATTCATGATATCTTTGATCTCATAGAGCATATCTTTGAGTAGGTAAAATATAGTCTTTGATTCATTAAAATCGGTTCGGTCTAATAAAAGTTATTGTAATTTTAATGACGACGCGACTTAAGTACTAGAGAAAAGCAGATAAGTAAACGGACGTAATACATTCAGATGACATTATTAGTCATTGTTTTTTACATTAGATACGGAGTCGCGAGCGCAGCTAGTAAAAATGAAACTATCGATTGATTTGTTAAAATCGTCTGTTGCTTAACGTATCTATCGGTTTTATTATTGAATCCTAACAATTGACTACACATAACTGAAATGTTATAATTGTTTAATAGATAATAAGTAAGGTCGACTTGTTCTAAACCTCTCACGGAACAAAGTCGCGTCGGCAGAGGCCGTCTGAGTGTATTATCGACCGTCTCATTATGTGGAACCTACCATAAGTTCCATTCACCATTTTTTTAACTATGCAGTGAAACTATTGCTTAAATCTGTTTATTGATAAGACTTCATATTTAAAATTATGTTCCTTTTGCTAAATCTCTTCTAATTCTCTAAATCTAAGAAAATCTATAGAACTAGACGTCGTCCGGTGACCAAAATTCAACCAAAAGTTATAAATATACAACTTTTCTTCAAATTTAATAAATAGATATTATTATCTGTATTTCTTTTAGGTTTTTTTTAAATAATATAAATTGTTATGAGTATTGTACAAAAACTGTAGATTATAGACGTAAGGAGCGTTAAATATGAGTAATAGACAGTTATAATTAATTTCGACTCGTCGATGGTATGAAAAAATAACTATTTCCAATCTATTTTTGTTCATTCCACTGCAGCTCATCAATAGCTATCAAAAAACACAAAAAAAAGAAAATTGGTTACAAACACAGGAAAAGGGTACTAAAATGTATTCGTAATTAAATGTAAGTGTATTCGATTAAAGAGTTTGCATCATTATTTCTTTCTTTTTATTTTTCTATGGTACGTCCCAAGCAAACTTTTTCGTGAACACGTAACGTGTTTCTTTTAATGGCCACATTAATAATTTCAAAATTGGTTCACGGCTGAGAAGATAGGTAGTTGGTGAGTTTCGTACCTGACCAACATTTCCTAGGGACACTGCAGATCTTTTTTATGCTATTCTTTTTACCATAACTCATCACTAGGCGTCATTAGGGTGTATTATATTATTATAATGCGGACGAAGTAGGAAGCCATTGCTGGTGTAATCAAAAATATATAGTATCGATTCCATTTATATTCACTTCAAAGAATCAAAAGGTGTCCTCAGCCGTTTCCAGCAAAAACACTCACCGACATTCTCCGACACATATCTATACAGTTGCTTGAACTGTAACATAATAATTCCGAGAAATCACATCGGGCTGGAATAAGGAGCGGTAGACGCGACTAGAATACCAATGGACTGTATCCACATACATAATTCATAATTATAATGGAACGACTTTGCGCCTGACACGTCGTGTCGCCTCAACAAAGGGCTGTGGAGAAGTATAACATATCTCAATTATGAGAAAACATAAGTAGACACCACTATCATTTTATTATTGAAGTGAAAACTACGTTTGATTGATAAATAGAGTTTATAGAAATGTATACAATTATTACTCCGAGTGACAATAGATATGACAACCATACTAATGTTAATCATTTCAATAAATAAATTCTGAAACTTAAATATTGTCATTCACACCATAATTAACATGAAAATTCAAAAGTTTCAAATCCATAGTCAATCTTAGTACGTAGTGCAAAGTAGAGTACAAAAAACCTGACAGCACTTAACAATAATCATTCGGAAAAGGAAAGGAGGGGTTGAGTGTTGCCAGTACAATATTGATAGGTTTATTGGGAACCTTACAGGATTAAATAGTAGACAAAATGATAATAAAGAAAATAAAGGATAGTCCACACTTAATGACAGGACAATATCATTTATTCGAGAATTAAGACACGGGCACGAGTCTACTTAAATATAGCATTTGACAAGTATATGGAAGTTAAAATTCATGTAAGGATAATTTCTGAACATGCTAGAAGTATTACATAATATTTAAGAATCAACGAGAGTGAAAGAGATGAAAGTATTAGAATGCCCGAAGCGAACAATGACTTACAATAACAGGGCTGCCAATAATAGAGAAAACTTCAAACACACGTATATACGGATGTCTGCATTCGTAATTACGTAATAAACAAATCATATTTAATACATATGTAGCATTGTTGCTGTAACAGGCGTCGGATAAGCATAGACACAATAACGCCCCGCGCTAACAGCAAGTACCATTCAAATCCGGTCCGCGCCGACACTGACAAAGCTCTGTCGTGACGAGCGATTGCGACATTGCCTTCAAACGAAACTATGTTGTTTACAGAGTTATAAATTGTGTTATTTGTAACAAAACTATTTCATTTCTTCTCGATGTGGTTTTGTGTTCCAAACCAGTGATAGTTTTGATGTTGATGTTGACAGAACAATTACAAATAGCATTGATTAGATGATTATATTCTACAACATAAAGTCTATTTTTATGTGTAACCTTCGATAATTTTACTAAACATAAGAACACTGATATAATAGATTTGAAAATGACAGTTTTGTTACTGAGAGTATTATTTTGAATGTTTATCATATCAAATCACACAGAAAAAAACGTAATAACAAGAATTAATAACATAATAATATATTGAAGACGTCATTATTCTGCTGTTGATTATTCGTTATCCGTTATTATAACTCACAAAGATAATGGTCGAAGTTATCGCAACATCGCAAGAAGTAAAAGGTGTAAAAGGGAGAGCACTTCATGCTTCTCACCTCACGGTGACGATAACTGCAACGAATATTCATTACGTTATCGTAACATTGTTACAAATTTCAATATAATGCAAAACAGCAAAATAACTGACAATAATTTATAACCAAAAAAGTCGAGGCAGACATAAGGATTGCCGACAGAAGTGTTCTCTTTTGAATTTTTTAATTAGTCTGTCTATAGACTAGTCTATAGTCTGAATTATTTCAATTTCATAATTTGTATACCTATTGAAATGATTAACATTAGTATGGTTTTCACATCTATTGGCACTCGAAGCAAAAATTATACACATTTTTATATTGTTTATTAAATAAACATATGATGATATATATGATGATAGATAGATGATATGATGAATAAATATATGAAAACATATGATGAGCTGCACAGTCTCAATACCAAATATCAATATTAAACATACATAGGCCGCTATACTACGCATCGCTACTCTGACGCAAGCCACGCAAGCGAATTAGGGTCGGGTACGCTTACTAGCATGTCATGACGCGAAATCATAAATTTCTCTCCTGCCGAAAAATTACCGCGCAACTCGCCTAAAGAAGTTCTCACTTCGACAATTATTTTAACATAACATAATTGTAATTGATTATTGACATATAACCGTTATAATTGTCGTATACGTATGTAGCAAGCCTCTCAAGGTAAAATTTAGGCGTATTACAATTAACCTAACATTGCGAACGACCGCTACCAGACAACAATACAATTATATTATAGTTCATAAGTGAAGGTTAATATAAAATGTTGAGCTGGTTGCGTAGGACTTCAAAGCTGGTTTTATGAATATACTAGGTACGAAACGCGACTCCACTCGTGTAATAACGTATCTTTTTTGCACTAATGAATTATCGATTTTTTTTTATCTACGCTATTGGGCAGTCAGACCTTCACAGCTTCACCGGACTAGTAAAGCGGGAGCTTATGACACGTTTGCCGGTTGGTAACAAATGCAAGAGTGCCAGAGTTACCAAAACTCGGCTTGGGCTCTTGCCATGGTTGCAACAAGACGAATCTGTCTAAGCTAAACTAAGATATCTATTCATATATATAAGAATTTGTGATGTGAATTATAAACCGAGTTCTCTGTGAGATGGTAGATCGGATTATAACTACATATTTTTTTTAAAGTAGTAACTTCAGTTCTCGTAACCATAATGTCAAAAAAACTATACACTTTTCTCTATCGAATTAAGCGTAGAGAGATTTCGGTGTTATTTATAAAGAGGCAGCATTATTTTAGATCTGTTGTTTGTTTATCGTTGGTTATAACTAATACACGATCTAATTTTATCAATTCTATTGTGAACTGTGAATGCCGGTATCATCAAAGCTTGGCAAAACTTCGGCTTAGTTGGTCTAGACAGATTGGCGGTATTGCATCCAAGGTAATAACCTAAGCCGAAGTGCCTAAAGCACTCGCCTTGGTAGTCCGGTGAAGCTATAAAGGCTTATCAGGTCAATAGCGTAGTCAATTCGAAAGAAAACCTCTAGTCATTTATATATTCTTATTTAGATCCTTCACAATGTTTATTTAAGTCAGGATGATAGTGTTTACCTTGAAACAATATAGCCACTTAAGAATCATGAAGTGAGCTTACATCACTTGGGCGGTCTTTGTGCAGTGGAAAAGAAATAAATGCGCCGCGACGTGAAGGTGCAGTGGTTAGGGTTACCAAATCTCATTTCCATTTAATGCCATCTCCTATATTCTTGATTACAATCTATTATAAAATGACATCACTGGCTATGATGGTAATCACAATATAAGTTCTACGTCAATGGCCACAGTATATAATACGAAAACATGATAGAGAAACTGAGAATCTTCATTTTATTGGGGCAAGTCAAATCACCCATTTGTAGTCAACGGGTGTGCTAAAAAAATAAATTAAAGGGAGCTGATGTTACTCGCGTCCGCAGAAATATACCTCTCCTTCCCCAGCACGTGCTGCCCGGGTGCTGCTCAAGAGTAACAAATTTTTGACCGCTGCACTGTTCCACAGAAATTGAACATCACAGCGACTATTAGAGTAATCAATCAAGCGACGATAATAAGAAACAGACACTCTATTTAACCATAGGATTAAATAAATTAAAATTACAAATAGAAACTACAGCACTTTAAAGATAACGCAACCCGCAACTAATTTCAACTATACACGGAACAAAGACATTACAAAACCGAAAGTGACAACCCTGAAAGGGAACGCATCGCGCTCGACCCGAGCGAGGTCACGGACAAAGCCAAACGAGTTGTTTACTCAGCACAGAGCGCAACGCGGCGAACTTTATAAATCTTTAGAACCTTACATTATTCAAAGTTTCAATCGCTATGTTTGTCTATTCATCTAATAACAATGACTTATACATATGTAGTTTTTCCTGGCGGTTTGACTCGAGTTATTTGCTCTGTCCCTCCAAAATAGTACAGATTTGATAATTATTGGTTTAATAGAGAAAGAGTGAAAGCGTAACAAACAAACTCACTTTCACATTTATAATATCAGTAATGATATAAGGATTAGTAAGGATTATACAGACTATAAAAGACACATAGTCATTAGCTTTAAATAATCTGTGAAATGTACGCGAAGATAATGCTGCTCTGTGGTACCACATATCTAGGCCACAGGAAAACCATTTTTATAATAAAAAAAATAATCCAGATAAGTAACTAAACTATATAATACAACTCTTACAATATTCATTGCAAATTAAACTGTGGAATTACTATTAACAACAATTTAGTATTTTCTATTTCTCTCACTCCTTAGTAAAAATATGTTGGTGCGAGTAGCGTTACCAATCACTCTACATTACAACGTCTGAGTTTTGGTACAAATAATTTGGTAAAGTACAAAAGTAAAACACTAATGAAACATAATTTTGCGAAGTAATATTAATTGTTTTTATTAATCCACTTGTTATTTGCATAATATTAAAATTAATATTGTAATTATATATTGTAAATAAATAACTATTATACGCAAAGAAGAATACCAACGTAAATAACAACCTAAAAATTGCAATTGAAAAAAAAAATTCGTCCAATAGGACAGGCGAAGGAATTGATCCATACTGCCAATTAAATGTTTAAAAGATGCTGTAATATCTATAGCAACCGATTCTAATGCAGATACTAGAAAGTTCGAGAAGAATAAAAAATAATACACTAAATGCTATTAAACGCCACAGAGGTTTGATATTCAATTCATAAATTACGAAATAAAGCAAAAAATGCAAAATAATTAAGAAGGAATTTATGAAATATGTTTTAAATTTCTACCAACCTCATGTCTAAGTAAATGCGATGAAAAAAGTTGACGGCCGTCAAGGCGCAAACGTAGCCTACTTATACAGAATTTATGTCAATTAACACGCGGCAAGCGGCATTTCTTCGCAGTGGAATGTACGCTCTTTTGTTTGTCTTTTGTATTAAATATGCGGAAAATGTACTGTTTTCGTTTCGATAATGGCTATTTTGTCTTCAATTCGCAAGTCATAACATTAAGTAAAAAGATAATTTGTTAGAATTTGATTTTGTTGGAAGAATTAAAATGGTTTGTTCACTAATTACTGATTTATCATAGTTTTTATTGTTTGTTAAAGTAATCTTATAAAAAATGGACAAGCGGTATTAAATACGATAATTATTTGTGGCATGTTCAATGGTTGATAAACTATAAAACTGTTTTTCTTTTGTTGATCGATCAATGAGAACTTGATAAACTTCCTGTTCACCTTTAAGTACATATGTTTAACATAACTGTTCTAATATGTTAGTACATTATATTTCAACCTATATGGATATATTTTATATTGCAAGTATTTGATACGTTTCGTTAATTCACGTACTGCTCATATAATCGGGGGATTATAAAAGTAGACTATAAATACATTATATCTTTGTTGAAAAATCTAAATACTTGATCCCATTGTTACACAAATCGCCTCGCACTACGCACCTTGACCGGAATTGGAACAAAAAAACATAAACAAAATTATTATAAAATCTGAAACGGAATATTTTCAACTTTATTTTCAACAGGTTCGAAGGCAAGGAATTACGGCCTTTTTGTCAGCGCCCCGACTATTTCGCAATTTTGAAACAATGAACTGTCACAATGACAGACGTCAGATGACACCTGTGGCGGGAAACAAAAGCGGTGATCGAAAGTAGGTTGCAAGCAAATTAGAGGTTACACAGTGTGTCATGGACTTCGTAACAGATTTCTATCTCGTATCGTTTACAATTACACGTACTTTCACGGAGTGCATGTCATGTTAATCTTTAACGAAAACCGTTTCTAACATTATGTTAATAGTTGTCAAGCAAAATAGCTATAAGATTAATAAATAGAACATAGATGTAGTAGGTAACGAAGTAAATATAGATATTGGAGAGATGTTACTGATTATTCGATCAAAGACATTTAACTTTTAAAAATACATAAACAGTTGTAAAAAAATAATTCTCATATGATTCATGTTCATAGAGGTAAACGACCTAATTTTTTTTAAAAGTTGTAGTTAATTTATTAAAGTATGTATAAATATGTGTTAGTGTTTATAAAACCAATGAACCTCAATACCATTTGACCTATTATCGTGGACGATGACGCACCAAAAAATTTTTTGTTTCAAGGAGATTTTATACTATTCAAATTTACTCGCCACTAAGAAGCGTTAGGTTACATTTTATTTTTATTTAGTTTTATATTGTAAGCGAACAAAATCGCGAGCGGTTGTCATAAATGTATGAGCATATAAGAACGAAAATATGCGTCACGGGCAACAAAGACTTTGAGGAGTTAGAGTAGATGCTTGGAAATTAATGGTTTTAAACCGATTCGCCTTTTCTTTTTCACACATGTCGTTTTGAATACAGGAAGATAAATTGATTGTTTTGTTAAAAATACTATAACTACTAGCTTTAGCTCACGGTTTCGCTCGTGTTAATGTGAATTTTGATAATAAATTATAGCCCCATGTTAGTCGCCGATAATGTAACTATAGCGGATAGAATTTTTAAAATCGATTAAATATTTTTATTTTATTTATTCATCACAAACAAAAAATCAAATCTTTTCTCTTTATAACATTAGATTTAAAAAATAGTCCAAGATTTAATTATTACAAACTTGTAAGCCATATTAAGTTGGCTTCCGTGATAGTCATGAGACATATCACAGATTCAGTGTTCCATTAATTTCAGGTTTCATTGTAGTTTTTCAAAAATTCAACATTTAAATATACGAAAGACAGTGACAATTTTTTTTATCGCAATAATATTTTTATAACAAATCAAATAATATACGTATATATACTAGCGGTCCCGGCGGACGTTGTCATGCCTTGATAATAAAAAAAATAATTAAAATTCAACCGCAGTGCCACCTACCGGGTCCAATTGTGAATCTAAACCATTCTCGGATCGACTCGAACACGCACACAATATTTCATCAAAATCGATCCAGCCGTTTAGGAGGATTTCAGTGACATACACACGCATAGAAGAAATTTATATATATATGATTATATTGCAATAAAAAACTATATAAAAATCTTATATCATACGCGAACAAGTCCACAGACGGAATTCTAGTAGAAATCATTTAATCTTAAAGTTTTAATGAAAACATAGTGAAATGCTATCTATAATCAATGATATTATATGATCTATCATTACATAGTATAAAACAAAGTCCCCTACCGCGTCTGACTGTCTGTCTGTCTGTTCGCGATAAACTCAAAAACTATTGAACGGATCTTTATGCGATTTTCACCAGTGGATAAAGTGATTCACGAGGAACATTTTGGTATATAATTTGTCCAGCATTTTTTTATAATCAGGGCGGTACAACGTCTGCCGGGCCCGCTAGTAATAAATAAAATTAGTTTATTGTAAATCTATGCTAATATTATAAAGCTGGAGGGTTCGTTTGTTTGGTTGAACGCATTAATCTCAGGAACTACTGGTTCGATTTCTTTTATTGTTAGATAGCTCATTTATAGAGGAAGGCTTATAGGCTATATATCATCACGCCAATAGCAACGGGGCACCAGAGAAGAAGACTGTTTCAAAGTCGGTTGTTTTCTTCCTTTTGGGAGCTTTCGCTGTGTTTTAGTTTTTTTTTTTATATTATAGGTGGCAAACGAACATGCGGGTCACCTGATGGTAAGTGATCACCGCCGGCCATAGACACTAGCAACACTAGGGGAGTCACAAGTGCGTTGCCAGCCTGTTGGGGGGAAAGAAGAGGGTCAGGGGGAGGAGAGGGTGGGGAAGGGGAGGTAGGCCTCCGGCGCTCTCATTGACCGAACGAAACGCAACAATGTAAGCACTGTTACTTCACGTCGGTTTTCTATGAGAGGGTGGTACTACCCCGGACGAGTCGACCCATTCATGCTGAAACCAGTAGTAGCTTCAGCGTTGCTCTACCACCTACAAGTGTTAGGCCAAAGTAACTATTCCAGGCGGACGAAGACGCAGGCAGAAGCTAGTGGCGTATATTTAAGCAACGCAGGAATGTGAAGGAATGTTCAAACGTACGGCGTCAAAAATTTGAAATAATTTATCTCCTCCATTACAGGTGAAAAGCAAATTTATATTTAAGAAACTATTAAAACAACAAATTCTTGAGTAACAAAGATAAGGGTGTTTATAGGAAATTATATTTTCGTTAATAGATTTGACGTTTAATCGACATGATTATGAGGTCTTTTTTCTCTTATTACTATTTAGATTTCGTTTCTTCGTTTAATTATTTAAAAAGTATTTACTTTTTTATAATATAGTTATAGGTACAAAGCTTTTGTAGGTGGTAGAGCCACGCTGAAGCTATTACTGGTTTCAGCATGAATGGGTCGGCTCGCCCGGGGTAGTACCACCCTCTCATAGAAAACCGACGTGAAGTAACAGTGCTTGCATTGTTGCGTTTCGTTCGGTCAGTGAGAGCGTCGGAGGCCCACCTCTCCTCTCCCCCTCCCCCCTCCCTCTCCCCCAAATACAAGCTGGCAACGCACTTTCAACTCCTCTAGTGTTGTTAGTGTCTATGGACGGTGGTGATCACTTAACATCAGGTGACCCACCTGCCCAAATTTGAGCCCGAGCTGAAAACAAGCGTCGTCTTTAAAGGGCGGCAGCACGCTGACGCCAGGTCGCTTGTCATATAGTTTTACTTTTTCATATATAAGGGTTTTTTTGTACACATTTATGTATATGGTAATAAATATTTTTCTCTTTTCCTTCAAATCGGAGATAATATAAAATAACAAGAATAAAACAATTACACATAGACATCTGGTGAAATCTTAAAATGTCCTGCCTGTCTTGAGTTTAAAATATGTACAGACAGAAAGGCAGGCGTTCATGAAACATTAGCAGTCACGACACGTTAAGCACATAAAATATATAAGCCCGTCGAGTCAACGGTTCTGCTATTTTTAGTGTTACCCGTTGGGGATTAACATAAAATTATGTTACTCCGAGTTAACGCTCGTTGGGAACATGGCTGACTCGTGCGTTTTTTAGGCCGCTCGACAAAATCGTATAAAATATTTGAGGTTATATTTACTAACTAGCCGTGCCCGCGACTCCGTCCGCGTGGAACCTGATGTACAAAACAGTGACTAATAAAGTCATCTGACTGTATTAAATCTAATTACTATCTACTTTTCTCTAGTACTTAAGTCGAGACGTCATCAAAATTACAATAACTTGATAGACCAAACCGATTTTAAAGAAACAACAACTAAATGTTATTTTACGATATGCTTTGTAATTTTCTTGAAAAGGTTTTATCATGAACGTCGTACCTCTGTGATGCGCGTTCATAGAAACAGACAGACTGAGAGACATTTCTAAAAATGTTTGAAATGCATTCCATTATGTACATATTCCTAGACACCTGCAACATTTTTTTGTTTTACAAAAAACTAAAAACTACTGACACATTGATTTACGTTCTTAATCTTTATATATAAATTTCTTTTGTGCGTGTGTATGTCACTGAACTCCTCCTAAACGGCTGGACCGATTTTGATGAAATTTTGTGTGCGTGTTTCAGTGTATCCGAGAATGGTTTTGATTCACAATTGGACCTGGTAGGTGGCGCTGCGGTTGGCTTTTAGGATTTTTTTTAATTATCAAAGCCGCAGGGACCGCTAATACGAGTATATGTATAGATATAGAAAATAATTGGTTGTTGATTTAGAAAAAATAAGAAGAATGTAATAAAATCGCCAGAGCCGTCTGTACGTAATGGTTACACGAAATATCTGTAAATATGAATTAAAATACAACAGGTATAATATAACAAGTTATCAAAAACGAGTAAAAACGAAATTAATAATACAAATGCATAACAGACACAAATTACACTCTTATGATGATAATTATTTATGTTAAAGACGGTTGTTTTGTACAAAATTATGATGAATTAATTACTCCGATTACTGCTGTATTTAAATAATACGTGTGTTGTAAATATTAAGATCGTTAGATTATTTTGTACGATGTACGGTCTAGGTAAAAAAAACGGATCGTCAAAGATGTTAATTTATCATGAGTCTGTGTTTTTCAACTGTAAGAATTTATTACCTCAAAGCGTTAGTAATAAAGTTCTATGCTTAAAATAACCGAAGTCATTAAAGAAAGGTTTATCAAATCTAAACATATAAATAAAATTGAAGTATTTCTTGTATGTTTATCTCCAAAACGGTTGAACCGGTTTCGATGGGTTTTTACTTTTTTTTTAAACTGGTTCGGCAAAATGACTGGTTTGTACCAGATGGAAAGTACAATACAGTCCATAAATAACGACGACTGTCGGTGTTAAATAACAACGACAGTCGTCGCTATCATGCCGACCTGCACATGTGCCTCTTCACGCCTCGTTTGAAGGACCCCATGTCATAAGAGGAAGGGAACTCACTGGCTGGGAGGCAATTCCACATCTTCAAAGTACGACAAAGATAAGAATTTTCGAACTTTTTCGTTCTTGCCGGGATGGTTGGTACTGTGAATCTGTGAAGACGCATACCCGCCCGTGTAGTTCTGTAGTGGAAAGGAGAAGATGGGATGAGGTTAAACAACTCTTCAGAACACTCGCCATGATACAGACGATAAAACACGCTCAGTGATGCGAAGTCTCTTCGCAACTGAAGCGGTTCAAGGTTGTTAATGTCTGCATCATTCACAATACAGACAGCCCGTCGCTGCAACCTGTCTAGAGCATCAAGGAGGTATTGGGCGGAGCCATCCCAGAGATGCGTACAGTATTCCACGCACGGCCTACGACATCGTTTCGAACAAAAGCCATATTGCCGATCATTAATTAAGGAGAGATCTTCTAGGTACCGGATAATTTGTTGTATATTTATGATACGTTCCATGACTTTGCATAACACTGAGGTTACAGCGATTGGGCAATAGTTGTTGGTGTCTGAACGGTCCTCTTTCTTGGGAATTGGTTGCACATTGGTCTCTTTCCAAACATGGAGCACAACACTAGAGAGATAGGACAAATGGTATAAGCGTGATAGAGTTGGAGACAACTCGGCTGCACATTTCTTAAGGACTACAGGTGGGATGCCATCAGGAACACTTGTATTTCGAACATCAAGTGAAAACAGCTCCTTCCGCACATCACTTTTCCGAATACGGATTTCTGGCATTGTCAAATCGGTTCTTGGCATTACTGGGGGTATGGTGCTGCGATCATCGAGTCGAGAATTAGTCCCGAAGATATTGACCAATAAGGTAGCTTTCTCACGCGGGTTGTGGGTAAGTGATCCATCTGTGTACCTCAGTGGTGGCAGTAACGATTGGCAAAAATTCGCCTGTACCGATTTGGCAAACTTGCAGTAGGCTCGACTGTTAGTCGGATGATCTACTAGTTTCTGGCCAATACGGGTGATTCGCTGGGAATCAGCTCTAATGTAGGCTCTCTTACAGGACTTGGTGGCACTGTTATAAGTTGCTTTGAGGTTATTGATGTTGAGATCGTTCTTTGCGCGACCCTTGATTCAAGCACGATATGTGGTCTGCTTGTGGTTAACAGCATCAGCACACTCATGATTGAACCAGGGGCGTCCATACAGACTGCATTCGATTTCAGAGGATGGAATGAATGTAATTACTGAATGGTAGAAGACTTTTTAAAGTATATTAATTACGCTAACCCGTGTTATTGTTATCAAGAATAAAAGTTATTGTGTCTAGTGAAAATATGAAAGAAGCGTTGAAAATTAATAAGCTAAAAAATCAATACATATTATAAAACAAAGTCCTCTGCCACGTCTGCCTGTCTGTTCGCGATAAACTCAAAAAGTACTGAACGGATTTTCACGCGGTAGATAAAGCGATTCATGAGGAAAGTTTAGGTATACAATTTGTCAAGGTTTTTGTTCTTATTATCAGAATAGGACAACGTCCGTCGAGCCCGCTAGTATATTAATAAAATTAACATAACAGATGCTTGAAAATACATAGTGAACTGAATAGATAGAAGGAATACATATAGAACGAAATGTACCCATATACAATGTTTACATCATTTTACAAATTTCAGCTAATGGGACCTAAACTACGAAGATTATAGAGTTGCAAGAATCAATAAAATAAAATATATATTCACAACTCATGGCCTCAGCTGTTTTGACTACCAAAAAAGAAATTAAACTAAAGATTTTTGAACATTTCTCTAGTGATAAAACGCGTGAGTAACCTAATATAAAATCGTAACTAAACACCGTATTCAAATTACGTATCATCTAACGTAATTTAAAAACCGATAATGACTTACAAATCGTACATCAAATTAAAACAACCCACGCACAGTAGTAGTGACGATAACAACAATACGTTAGCGGCAGCAAACTCTGTTACCGATATTCATATCAATATCGGTTATGTAACCGTTTACTTAAATAACCGATAACGGTAATATCCAACGCGTTAATATTACATGTCTCGTATCGGCTTACATATTACCTCCTCGTGACCGGTGGTATTTCGTCAAGATTAGTTGGGTGTGAACCGTACAAAATCACAAAAAATAGGGTCGCTTTCGAAAACCGATAAATGTACGGAAATGTGACTATTTTAATTACATAATATCACCTATGGACAAATTGGCTGACATAAATCAATTTCTATTTCTCCTCTATTTTTAACGGTTTTTCATCTATTTTTTTTTTGTTTACAAGTTTTAATATTGTCATATTTTTTAATAACCACTGTTTTCTTTATCATTGATGAGCCGAAGCCTTTATTTATGGCTCTTTATGTCATTCTTCATGCTCCTGTCGTCTACTAATTCATAATATTTTTATGCATTTAAAAAAAAACCTCAATAACAAAAATAAATTAACGAAACCTGACCAAATTTCTTCTACTGGAAGACCCGTCAGTATTAATAAATCTATAGTTCGGTCCGTAGAATTCTTTTTTTTTTTTTAAATATCATGTCAGATATGTTTTATAAATGTCACTGAATACGAATATACCGTTATTTCTATCTGCCTAAATGTCACTGAATACGAATATACCGTTATTTCTATCTGCCTGGATACTTTTAACTAATAAAGACAGCTTGACCGATTTTCAGAAAATTTTGTGCAGTAGTCGATGAAAAACTTGCAGTAATTCTTTTGACATTCATAATGGAACGTTTAGTTCTATAGGTTTTTGGGAAATGACGTAAACGAAAATGAATACTTATAATTTACCATTTATACTTTTAGGAATCATTAAATATCACTATAATAATATATCGAATTTAAAAACATAAAATACGCGCAAACCCGTGACTTTAACTAGTCGTATATCGTTGAATACTTACAATTATCGTAAGATTAAGCGTTGATAAACAAAACTTAAGTATAACACAGACGTTATAAAATCATTCTTGTTAGTATTTATAACTTACAAAACAAACTGCTCTCTCTAGAGAGGGTACCACTTTAGAAATGTTATTTTCACTCATCGAACGACTGGATACCGCAATGTTTTCACATTTTCTCGGGAAACCATTTCTCGTCGTACGGGATTCGTTTTTACTATACGTGTAGTATAGAAATCGCTAATAAATAGAATATGCCCTCCTAATACATTCTTGATAATTTAATGTATGTCCACAAAAACGTTGAAAGCTGGACAGACTGGACGTCCCATATTTCAGATTCAGTAAGACCAGTAACAGTATTTAGGTAATAATGTTAGGATTTACAAAGTACCCAAAGCATTTTACCAATTTGCCGCACTATAAGTTTAAGTGCCATGTCAAGCGGGTTTTGGTGTCAAAGAGCTATCAATATGTGAGCGACAGCGATGTCTGGAATTGACATATCTCTCTTAAAATTAGAAACCAGATCGAGTTTCTTGCAGGTACTTCTCGATAACTCAGTTGTTTTTCGAACCGGTGGTAGTTTTGACGTTAACGCCTTCTTAATGCCTAACTGAATAAAGCATTTTTGATTTTGAATATCTAAGTTTCGTCTTTGGAGCTAGTATAGTAGTATAGTCTAACAATTTTTTTCTAGACAAAACTTTTCGATTATATTTTGTTTTTTCAATTAATTTCTGATCAGAATTTTTAGGATTTTATGTTCAGGAGATGTCACAACTTAGCTCGACGTGTGGTCCAGTATAGTGAGCCAACTCAGTAAAAGAAACGTGATGAAAGCACACTATATTTGTATCGTGTTCTTTAACTCGCTTAATTCGCAAATTGTCATCAAAATTACCCTTATACCTTTACCCTTAAATTACCATAAAACCACACTTCACGGCATATGATTTTAAATATCTTAGAGTATATAACAAATTTAAAATTACGAGCCACCACAGAAGTTCTTAGTCAGAAATGCTAAATCGAATAGCAAATGTACTTAAATCGCTTGAATATTTATGATATTACACCCATGTGAAGTCGGGGTGCATCCCTAGTATAGAAAGAACCATGTCAAATAACTCAACATCCAAAATGCATTTAGAATATCAACAGAAATAGTTTTTCGTGTCTCTTTTTTAAGCTGACTACGCTATTGGCCTGACGGGTCTTCACAGCTTCACCGTACTACTAAGGCGAGCGCTTAAGGCACTTTACCGCTTGGCAACATGCTCAACGGTGCCAAAGTGGTCGAACATCGGCTTGGGCTGGCCTTGGATGCAAAAACGCCAATCTGTCATCTCTCATGAATTTGTATTCATGATTTATTAATTATAAATTAATATACTACTGCAATAGAAAGCGAGTAAATAATTCCATGATTGTCATATATAAAAACGTTATATGATTAAAAAACCGTTTGTATTGACTCAAATCAGTAAATTACAAAATGGCCGACCATGACGAACGGAACAACTAACACTGGGCGATTACAGAATCATTGATTGCCAAACAGAACAAAGTTAAAACAATAAACTATAGAACTCATTGTGATACGTTTGCGAGATAATTGCACGGTCACGGACATAATGTGGCGTATTGTATATTAAAAAAAACAGAGTATGTCGTAAAGACACAGATAGAAGTTAACATTTGAATTAAAAAAATTAAACAAAAAGCCAACCACACGCGGTGTTCCCACATGACTACCCGTCTAATTACAGACCGCGCTCGACGTCGCTTAACTTCAGTGATCGGAAGTGAAATGGTGTTTTCGACACTTTATACAACACAGTGTTTACTTGCACCACTTTTTGTCATACAAAAAGATTGCCGATCAGAATTTCGAAGCCCTTCCATATGAAATTGCACTTCAAAAGGTAACACAATAACTTCCAGTAACCGACTTCCAATACATCTCTAGGTAGCACACATATTCATATGTTTTATTTAATTTGGTTAATTTGATAAACTATTTATTTTCCGCTTTTTAGTGCCTTATGGGTTTTTGATTGATATTGAAGTCGGTTAATACTTTTTTTTGAAAATTTACTTTATTTTTCCATTTTTAGTGTACATAAATATATTTTACTAGCAGTGCCCGCGAACTCCGTTCCGCCTTAAGTATATTAAAATATGCGCATTTTTGCGGTATGGTATGCGATATGGTTTCAATTGGTTGTACAATAAGTAACGTTTGGTACGAACGCAACCTTATCAATAATCCGCGATAGTTTCTACCAACAACTCGGCTACCATCGCTTCACACATAATACACCTTAAGTAATGTACAATGCTTGCGTCATGTTGCAACACAGCAACGAACATAAGCACAATAGGCTCCTAAGAATTGAAGAGTTTTTTTTATAATATTGGTGGCAAACGAACATACGGGTCACCTGATGGTAAGTGATCACGGCCACCCATGGACACCTGCGACACGAGAGGAAACACAGATGCGCTGCCGGCCCTTAAGAAATGAGTAGGCTCGTTTCTTGAAATTTTCTTACTTTGTCACGGATCCCATAATCAGAACCTAACCAAACTCTCATCAAACTACCCTTGAAGTACGTCCTTTCCAATAAAAAATGAATCATCCAAAATCGGTTAGCGTGATATTGAGTTATTCGTCTATTTGTCGTGTACATACTTAATGCAAATTTAAAACTTATACGGTTTTGCATTTTCTTACTTTGTCACGGATCCCACAATCAGAACCTAACCAAACTCTCATCAAACTACCCTTGAAGTACGTCCTTTCCAATAAAAAATGAATCATCCAAAATCGGTTAGCGTGATATTGAGTTATTCGTCTATTTGTCGTGTACATACTTAATGCAAATTTAAAACTTATACGGTTTTGCATTTTCTTACTTTGTCACGGATCCCATAATCAGAACCTAACCAAACTCTCATCAAACTACCCTTGAAGTACATCCTTTCCAATAAAAAATGAATCATCGAAATCGATTAGCGTGATATTGAGTTATTCGTCTATTTGTCGTGTACATACCTAATGCAAATTTAAAACTTATACGGTTTTGCACTGGATGCCATTGTCGGAACTGGACCAAATTAAAATGGGACCACACGGGAAGTACCAGCTTCCAAATAAAAAAAGAATAATCAAAATCGGTTCATCCAGTCCAAAGTTATGAGGTAACAAACATAAAAAAAAAAAAAAAAAAAAAAAATACAGACGAATTGATAACCTTCTCCTTTTTTTGAAGTCGGTAAAAAACATGGTTAAATACATTTATATCACAAAGTTAAATACTGTATCCGCGAAATATTTTGTTATAGAATTCAACTGTTGTTTTATTGATTTTTTTTATAAATATGAATATAATAAATCTGTAGTTATGTAAATAGATTTTTTTTTTCCAATTTTGTGACACATATCCATCATTTTCGACAATTGATATGTAATAGATTTTTTGTCTATTTGTCGGTCATCAAACCAAAACAATATTGGTCGTTGGATAAAAACAACTTCAACCTTTTTTATGAAACTTTGTACATTTGAAGTACATGCCATTGATCAACTGATAGGCTCTAAGAATTACCAATAACTATGTTTTTCTCGCGGTTTTACTCGCGTAACTGTAAATCCACTCTGAAACAATACTTTGTTCAATGTCCTATTTTGTTACCCTGACAAATTGTATGAAAATTTTAATGACGATCGTAGGCGTGAAAACGTAATAAACAAACTTACATTCGCTTTTATAAAATTACTAAGGATACGTTTAGAAGTATATTATACTAGCTATGCCCGCGACTCCGTCCGCGTGGAACGTAAAGTAAAAAAACAGTGACTAATAAAATCATCTGAATGTATTAAGTCCATTTACTTATCTATTTTTCTCTCGCATTTAAGTCGCGTCGCCATTAAAATTACAATAACTTTTGATAGAATGATTTCACGAACCGATTTTTTAATGAATTGATTTTAATGAAATCAAGACTACATGTTACACGAGGATATACTTTATGATCTTCTTGGTGAGGTTTTATCGTGAATGCAGTTTTTTATCAGTGATGCGTGTTCAAAAAACAGACAGATATTTCTAAAAATGATTGAAATGTATTTTATTACTTATTCCAAGACACCTGCAACATTTTTTTTAAATAATCTAAAAAGTACAGACACGTTAGAAGTTTACATTCTTATGGCATGTATATATAATATATGCATTCATATGTAATTTATATTTAAAAAATATCAGCCAAATTTATATGTCAACACATTTCTTACTTTGTTTTTCTATGATAACTCTGATAAAATATACATTCTTTATAAGCGTAGATAAAATACGTGATAATTTTTGTTATTTTTTATTCAATACCTTAGTTCTATGGCGTATATTAATGTCCAAAAATAAAACTTTTGTTGGAGTTTTTGGCAGGATCTTGGAATGTCATGTAGTGGATTTTATTTTATTCATAATCTTGTGTTATCTGTCTACATATTTTGTAATATTGGTGGTTTTTTACGCAATATAGTCCGGTTATATTGTGTACAAGTGAAGTGGACGGGATATAATACCACAGAGCATGGATTCTGACTTGCCAGAAATACTCTCTGGAAAGTTTTAGCAAGAGGGCCCCCAACTTGTTAGAACATTGAAATGATCGCAAGAAACTATACCATTATCTACTCGACAATGACAGTAATAGTCTACTAGAAGAGTCGTTGCCCAAAAAAACTAAAAAAAAATTTTTTAGTTGTCAACACATTCAAATATAATATAGGGCTCTTTCAACTTAACTTGTCTAGTGCATTAAAACACTGTAATATCAAATCTGAATTGTAAACTCATTTTCTAATCATCTAGCCCACTTCTAACTGTCTGAGTGATACAATTCTAGAATATCATGATCACAGTAGACTAGCAAGAAAGTTACAAGTCAAGGTGACAATTATTCCAAGCCGGCACCATAGCTAAGTAAAACCAGATAGATCACTGTACACAAGCGATACGGATTTACGCGACATACATCGCATTGTGAAAACTACTCACTTTTTTGTTTTATGAAATGCTAAAAACACTGCGTGTAAATCGAGCAGCCAGTTAATCGACTCTATATTAAACGAAACTGTTTTTGTAATATGCTGGCATCGGTGTGAACACTCTGAACGTGCCAGCTTTAATTAACTGACCTGGAAACTGACCAAAGGTTCTTTAAGCGAGCTGCGAGCGAGCTGTTGCTACTTTTTTGTGGTAAAGCCGAGCCTTGTTCACTTTATTTGTGAACTTTCTCTGTTACACGGAGATTTTGTGAAAACACCTGTAGACAGGCACTCGCATTTCACTGCACTCGACTATATGCTTCTAAATAGCATTATGTAACGTTATTTTGTCATAATTTATAAAATAAAACGTACTTCATATTGACAAGTCATTCATATTAATTTTATTTTGCGAAAGTAACTCTCGGGTTTGACTCGAATGCATTAGTCTTCAAAACATTTTGTAACTTTCATCTCCAAAGTTTATTTCTAGAAACTGGACTGTCAATATAAATAATATAATCCATACTAATATTATAAAGCAGGAGGGTTTTTGTGTTTGTTTGTTTGGTTGAACGCGCTAAGCTCAAGAACTACTGGTTCGATTTGAAAATTTCTTTCAATGATAGATAGCTCATTTATCGAAGGTTATAAACTATATATCATCACGCTAAGTCCAACAGGAGCGGAGCACCAATGAAGAATGTTTCAAAATCTTTTTTTTTCCTTTGAGAGTTTCCGCTGCGTGTTAGTTATCCCAAAGTATGTATTCCACGCGGACGAAGTCGCGAGCAGAAGCTAGTCCCAAGATATTTGCAAATGTTTCAATTACGACCAGTGGTCGACGTAAATTTAAGCGGGCATTATAAAACGTACTAGGACTATGCTGGTTTCATCGTGATATTTATCCCCTTTTAGTGAAATATGAATATAGTAAACTTCAAACTAATCCTGATTGCTAAGCAATCCTAGTATAATTCAATACTGAAGCGATAGTTAAGGCCTTGAAATTTCTTGTGAGGTGTACACAAAAACTATACCAATGAGGATTTCTGAATGTCTATATATATTAATAAATCTGTAATTCTATATGTATGTGTATTTTCCCTCAAATCTGTTGATAGATATAATTATATTACAAAGGACAAAGACCAAAAATATAAAATAAGTATGTATGGACGATACATACATAATAGATGGCGTAGTGTATGCGGTATAGCATGTGTATCCTGTATGTACAGTGTATGTACACTGTCTCGCGCGTTCCCGTGTCGGTAAGCAAGTAACAAACGTCTTTGTCATAAGACCGCGGGCGCGTGGTTACGATTGTGCTATAATTACTAATATGTGAGCATTGTCGACCCAGTATGGAGCACAAAGGGATGGATTGTTTGATTTCTAATGAAATAATGTAGATGGAAAGTAATTATCTTTTCGTAATTATAGCCTACGTCTAGATGAAAGATGCCATTATATCATTTTCGCCACCCCTGCTAGAAAATACCAAAATTGACAACGTATTTCATTACATAGTATAAAACAAAGTCGCCTGCCGCGTCTGTCTGTCTGTTCGCGATAAACTTAAAAACTACTGAACGGAATTTCATGCGGTTTTGACCAGTGGATATAGTGATAAATGAGGAACGTTTTAGTATATAATTTGTCGAGGTTTTTTTATAATCAGGGCGGGACAATGTCTGCCGGGCCCGCTAGTTTTTTTATATACATCATAGGTGGCAACCGACCAGGCGGGTCACCTGATAGTAAGTGACCACCGCCGACCATATACACTAGCAACACCAGGGGAGTCGCAAGTGTGTTGCCAGCCTGTGTTTGGAGGATGGAGAGGCGAGAGCGAAGGCGGAAGTGGGGGAGGAAGGTAGTCCTTTGGCGCTCTCACTGACTAACGAAACGCAACTATGCAAGCAGTGTTACTTCACGTCGGTGCTTCTGTGACAGTACCCCGAGCGAGCCGACCCATATATGCTGAAACCAGTAACAGCTTCGTTGTGGCTCTACCACCTACAAAATACCTATACTAGGGGTGTTCGAATAATTCGAACTTAGAAAATATTTGTTTGAAATAAAAAAAAAAATATATAAGAATAAAAATTTAGAAAAATTAGAATTTTTTTTGGGGTTTTTTTTTTTTAAATTTTAAAAAAAAAAATAAAAAAAAAAAAAAATTTTTAATAAAACAAAAAAAAAAAAAAAAAAAAAAAAAAAAAAAAAAAATGGAAAATTTTATTTTAAAAGAAAAAAATCCCCTAATAATGAAGAATTAGAAGGAAAATTAAAAAAAATTAGAATTTTATATTAAAAAATAAAAAAAAAAATATATATATTCGATTGAACAACCAAACCCCCACCTATACCTATAGACGAAAATAGTTACTATGTAAAAAACGTATATCCGCAAGTACAATTACACAATACATTGAAAACAAAATTAATAAAAAGTCCGTTACAAACACTATTTACTTTACATACACATTATTTACACGCGTAACACCTGTGTCTATTGGCGGAATTAATATTTTTTTACCAGACATCGCCGATCCGTATCGATCCTTGGTTTAAGAATTATGAGTATTATTTAATACACAACAGAATTTCTTCGGTTAATTCTACTAATTAATTTAAAACAGTTTCATCATCGCATTATTAAGAAAAAAAAAGTAAAATTCTTGATTATCATACTGGCAATTGCATACTTTCATTTTTAACTCATTATAACACGCCTACCGAGCGTAGATGTACGAAATATCATTAATACACGGCGGCAGTTCTTATAAGACCTTTTAACGAGACGTAATCAAATACAAATCGCGGTCATACAAAATTTGACAGCCGACCGTAAATATAACACGCTGCTAATTTCTTCGTTTGTTTTACATGCATCATTTTATTGTTATTATTATATTATGAAATCGTATAATTGTTTCATATTTGACTTTCACGAGAATGTATGAAACAAAAAATTATATCACAAGTTGAAAGTGAAAAAGATATATGGGTCTAATAACAAAGACCTTATGAACAACAAGGAAAAATAGAAATTATATAGAGATAAATATGGATACTTTTTTTTTATGTTCAACAGGTACGCGCTTGGTCACAATCTCACCTGATGGTAAGTGACGATGAGGCCGACGATGTATCGCGCTTACCCACTAGATGCCTATCCACTCTACTCTTGAAGACTCCCAAGTTATAAGATGACGGGAAGACAGACGCCGGGAGTGAATTCCACTCCTTAGCCGTACGTATAATGAATGTGGACGCAAATCGCTTCGTACGAATTACGAGAATATCAACCACATAAGTGTGGAAACCCTCACGGCGTCTAGTCGTCCTCTGATGGAATGGGGACGTTGAATTATATTATGTAATTCCTGTGCACACTCTCCAAAGTGTAACCTATAAAACACTGAGAGGCAAGCCACTTTTCTTCGATGCTCTAAATTGAACATTCTTGAATCCCACAGCGCTTCATCACCGACAAGCCGACGAGCAGGATGCTCAAGGGAGTCAAGAGCGGCCAGCTGATATTTGGCTGATCCATCCCATAAGTGATAGCAATATTCCACACATGAGCGTACTTGAGCTTGGTACAGGCTAAGAAGCTGTTCTGGTGTGAAATATCGCTTAACTTTAAAGAGGATCCCAAGTTTCCTCGCAGCTGTTCTTGCTTTATGTTCGATTGAGCGCCCGAAATTGAGTACAGATGTTAGCTGGATCCCAAGAAGATCGAGGTTGTCAGTCACTTGCAGGGAAACACCTTGAAAAGTAGAAGTCAAGTTGGACGGACTCCGTTTTGTAGAAAAGAGACACGCCTGTGTCTTTTCAGCGTTAAATTTAACCAGGTTTGAATTACCCAATCGGCAACAAACCTAAGGTACTTATCTATGATAGAACTTTATGTTATGTAAATGTATGTATATTTCCAATATAGTATTGCATATTGTCTCTGTGGGACTCATAGCCCAGTATATACCCCCCTTTGGTGATTTGTCTATGGTGATAGGTTGCTATTTTAGATCATTCTACGTTATTACATGAATATTTGACGATTAAGTTTAAAACGTGTATTTGCCACACTTGACATTAGCGGAATTGCCTACATAGGCAGATGCCATACCAAGGGAAAAAAGAAGGGATCCGTCATTCGCTACTGTTAATCTAGGCTAAAAACAATGTACAAGTGTTACCCAAACTGATAACGGTTGCTTAATTGCGAATCTAGGTCATAGATATTTTTATTCGAGTGCGCAAATTATATCTAATCATTGTCGAAACATGACGATAATGTAGTAAGTAAACAAAAACATTTTAAGCGATGTGATTGTATGAATTATCTTTTGTTATGATTTGGCATAAAACAAAGAAGCACCTCTACGACGGTCGTTTCACTTCTTTATTAGTTTTGTGTTATGACATATATAACAAGATGACGCTGTTATGTTTTTTTATGTCATAGGAGGCAAACGAACAGGTGGATCACCTGATGTTAAGTGATCAAGTGATCACCGCCGTCCATAGACACTAGCAACATCAGGGGAGTCGCAAGTGCGTTGTCAGCCAGTGTTTGGGGGAGGAGCGAAGAGGGAAGGGGGGAAAGGGGATGGGAGGTGGCTATCCAGCGCTCTCATTGACCGAACGAAACGCAACTATGCGCACAGAGTACTATGCGTGCACTGTTACTTTACGGCGGTGTTTCTGTGAGTCGGGTGGTAGTACCCCGGGCAAGCCGACCCAGTTATGTTGAAACCAGTAATAGCTTCAGCGTGGTTCTACCACCTTCGATTGTAATTTTGGATCCTTTGTTATTCCTTTTGATTGATTAACAATTTTTTTGTCAACAAGACGTACAAAATGTACTCTAGTACGTATTATTTAATTACAACAACTACATATATTGTTGTAGGGTTAGATTTAAGGTAAGAAGCTAATTTTAAAACTAAATGGACATATTTTCATGCCAAGCATAAATGTTATAAGCTTGTTTACAACCTATGCATATTCTATACGTTCGTACATATACACATCTATGGATCGCAGGTATTAGTTCTAACCCATATAGCTAGAGGCGCTGATTTATTAGGGATAAATTAGAGATATCTCTATTATATAATGTAATTCCTTGATCTATCAAAATCAGATTGGCCAACGAAATCAGGAAAATAGGTAGTAGGCTCGATTTGTATTTCTTGTGCTTCTTAAATAATTTGAAATGTATTGTTTTTATATCCAATTCCAATTTGGAGGATCTTGTTCTAAATACAATTGAATTATAATCCAAAAACGAGAAATTTTAAAATAAATCACCTTCCAGTCTAAATCTTCTCTATGATCTTCTAAATGTCTTTAGTCTTTCTCATTAGAAAGTAGTTTTGTGGCAACAAATAATTTTCTAACATCGTTAAATACCTAATGTTGTTCATTAGGCCAGCTTCGTTTACTTCATTGCTTTTTTCACTAGGATAAATCAGTTGTGTATATTTTAAACTACATGTGAGCAAGTTGAAGTTACGTACGGTTTTTCGAGTGGAATTGGCTCTCAATTCTAAATAACAAAGCACTCCAATAAACTCTTGATAGATAGCAATATTAGTCAAGTTAACTATGTAACTGACTGATACCTAAATTATGTTTCCAAGATATTCAGCATTCCCGACGGCTTCACATTCATACGAGCTCTGCTTTAATCCATTTAAGGTACACTTGCACGGCTTTGTTGTTACTTACATGATTATGTCACACCGCGTCACTTTATTGTCACGTATATAAATGCTTGTATTTTAAATAAGTAACTGTGGGTAGTATTTGAAACTTCCAAGCATTACATTATTTTAGAATCGCAAATTGCAGCAAACCTGGAGGAGGTTTGGTCACCCTGGTAACTGAAGTTAACAACACGCTCTAAATCAAAATATTTTGTTTAATTTAGGCCCTGAAAAGACACTTATGAACGTCAACGCTAACACCGGTTCAGCAAACAGCCCACTCATCGAGAAGAACCGGCAAGTAATTTAATCTGGTTTAAGTTATCATGATACCTATTTTTACTAACATTCGTTTTTGGCGGATGCTCTGAAAACATAAATTATTCTGTTCTTGTTAACTTTATTCAATTATAAAGGTATAATTCCTTTCTTTTTGTTTGTTAAGTGCTCATCTTGATTTGTAATTGTTTCTACTATTACCAACCAGGGAATTGTTCCCTGTGTCACGGTTATAGAGAATAACATTACAACTACGTATTTGTGACAAGTTTATTCCTAAATTGTTCGCTTTTGACAGTGTTATCTCAGCCTGTGATATATTTATCTAAAGATTCTGTGAATTCCTTTTGATTTAGAAGTGTTCGGTTTAAAATTTCTTTAACATTTAATTTTACTTTTAAATTTTATTAAGTTTTTAATGAAATGAAATATTTTATATCTTCTATTTTTTATGAGATTGTTTTTCTTCACTCTGGTCACTTATGGTATAATATGTTACGTAAGCTATGATATAACACTATTGAATTATGATAATACTGGTATATTATAATAATAATTTATAAAAGCCCCATCATTTTTCGTCGCAAAGTAATACACTGATGTATTTAAGTTTTTAAAGTATGGCGAAAAGGAAACTTCTTATTCATTTTTCAGGAAGTGTGAACGTATGAATAAATAAATGTAAAAATGGCTTTAGATAAATCAAGTTATAATAAAAGAGGCAATGACTAAACATTTTAACTGCAAACAGTGGTTATAACCGATAAAATACAATTGTTCTTGTGAAATGAAGTAGAAATTATACGTTTGTGTGGTTACCTACTGCCGCTGATATAAACTTAAAAACATTCAAGTAAATCCATTAACAATGCTTGTTATTCTGGCTTTCATTCAATCGTTTGTGCTAACTATTATGGTTTCTGCTACTAATAAATCTCTAGTGTAAGGCGACATATTTACTAAGGTCTATTCACATAATAAGCATTTGTTTTATAAAGGAGCATTTTAAGTCTAAATGAATAATTATAGTGATTGACACTTATGTCTACCAAGTAAATTAAGAAACATATACAAATAAACAAATAGGTTATTTCATTCAACCAATAAATTATAAACGCATTCTTATTTACTAAATTACTACTAAACTAAGGAAATTTTTATCAACATATTTGGATATAGGCAATTTAGTAAAAACGATTCAATCTACAACTTCGAGGGCCAATTAAAGCTCTTACATCATATAAGTAAAATACTCTATCTACATATATAATGAAAATACAGTCCCTTCAAGGCCTAATCACACAAAAACTATTGGTATAGAATTATGACCATTCCTTGCGGAATTTAACGCATTCATATTTACTAAATTGATATTACTAAGTAAAATTTTATCAACATATTTGGATATAGGCAATTTAGTAAAAGCGGTTCAATCTACAACTTAGAGAGCCAATTAAGGCTCTTACAGCATATAAGTAAAATACTCTATCTACATATATAATGAAAATACGGACTGTATTTAAGGCCTAATCACACAAAAACTATTGGTATAGAATTATGACCATTCCTTGCGGAATTTTTCGTAGATGGTTTAGCTTACTTACATTTTGGATTCGATTGAACCTTTGTCATTCTTTTTAATACCCAACGAAACGAACGGAAATCAATTATTACTTTATAATAATAGGACCTTGTAAATCACCAAGGACTATTACGTGAACAGTAGTGATGATTGGAAATTATCTCATCTCTGTGCATCCTCTAAAAATTATGATAAAAAATGGACCGCATAAAAAATATACAAAAATGATAAACCTAGTTGGGTTTGTTGCTGGCTGTTTTCGATTACTGGATTGTTTTCCTATCTGTAGTAGAAGTTAACTTATATTAACTCACATACATAACTCACATACATAACTCACATACATAACCCACATACATAATTCACATACTATTTGACCCCGCCACGTGTTGCTGTGGCTCAGTAATAACATGTTGAATTAAAAATTTAATTAATTATTCGCTGTTATTGCGTAAGGAGTCTGTCTAGAAACTCGATACAGAAAAAGTAAGGATAAGTAATAAATAGGTTAACAGAACACGTGCACCATAAAATAAACGAGATTTGAAAAAGAAATTCAATATTAGAAAGGGGCGCCATCTATGGGATATCTATAATAGTCGGTCCAACAGTTATCTGTCAACAAACTAATTTAAGCGCCTTCTGTTCGCGACTGATGAAACTTACAGTTAATAACAATAATCAACATTGACAATAATTTAATTTAAAAATATTGAGGCCATTAATGGAACTATAAACTATCCTATCTCTCATTTTGAACCAAATTATATATAAATGCCAACTTTTCATGAAGATCGGTTAAGTAGTTTCGGAGTTCATCGTGCACAAACACCATGACACTGGATGTCTATATATTTAGATAGTGGCTTAGATCGCTTTTGCTAAACTATTTGCTTCTACTTTTGTACAAATCTCATAGGTACTGTACACTATATATATATATATAATTTACTAGCTATCCGCCCGGCGTCGCACGGATGTACTAACAAAGAAAATGAGAAAAAATGTCCCCGTTTCGGTACGACCATATACTGAAGTAAAATGGTAACTACGTAAACCTACCAAAAGAATATTTTTGAAGTTATACTTCTTTTGGTGCGTTAGGGAAAAATGATGAGAGTAAATTGTTACGATGCGCGCGCACACCGTCACGAAAAACCGACACCCTGAAGTTATTACGATGCGCGCGCACACCCTCACGAAAAACCGACACGCTGAAGTTAGCTACAGTCAACATTTTGTTTCTTTATTTTTGTTGTTTGTATTTCTTTGTATTAAAAACTTTCAATGTATTAAATACCTTTTTTCTAGTGTTAGTGTCGTTTTTTCTACAAACGTAGAATAAGGCGAAAGATACAATTTTTGAAAAGATTTTTATCTTGATACCCCAAAGAAGTATAACTTCTAACGCGTGTACATAAGGACATAGACACTTTTTTTTACACAAATTTCTCATCATGATTTTTCAAACATTTTCTTTCATACAAAACTTTTCCTAACAATCAAAAACACAAAGAAAAAAATTGGCCACATAGATAGATGTAGTATAGATTGATTACCACATCCATTTTAATAATGTAATATCATAGATGTTCTTTGTCGTAAATGGTTATTAGTTAATCAATAACATAACCATTTCTTAAATACTACCTTTTTAAATCTTTTTATATAGTAATTAATATTATTATAAGTCGCGATTGTCGAATGGATTGACCTGTGGAATATGAGTCCGATGACCGCAGATTCGAAGCGCGGCATGTAGCAAGGTTTTTTTTTTCGGAATTCGCATACATTTACTAATTCAAATCGGTAACTCTATCAGCTGACGGTGAAGGAAAACAGTCAGAAAATCTGGACCTGAGAAATGTTCTTGTACTACCACTGTATATGGAGATAATAGAATGTGGATTTCTCGGAGTTTGAAATTGCCAATACGTCGTGGGCTGACGTGGAGATTATGCCCCTCCCTTTCTTCGCGAAGAGGCATATGGCCTTGTAGTGTGTATTACAGGTTGACGACGATGAAGTTATAACAATCTAAAGCAAACTACGTAGTTGCATTTCAAAATTAACTAAATCCAATTTTAACCGTTCTTAATATTTTATGTTATTTATCAAAATCTTCAAATTTTGTACATATAAAAACTGGATATGTTAAAAAAATGAAACATGTTTATACGAGCGATTAAAACTGGATTTAGTTCATTTTGATATGTAACGACACCATTGTGTTCCAGATTTTCCCATAAGCTGAATTATAATATCAAAAGTCATCTACCTTTTTATCACGTAGGGCTAACTTGAAACGAGGCTAGACATCAAAACCTGTAATAAAATATACACAATTTAATAATTCCGTAACCATTTATCTTTATTATGATAATAACATATTTCAAACTTATATTGTTGTAACGGACTCGATGTTTACAAATGTCGCGCTTGCTAAACACTGGCTTGCTACTACAACCACGGGAATTTCATAACCCGGTCAACTGGAATGGCTACACTACAGTCTTACGAGTTGACTGTCTATATAGCCTGTCTAGTATCTGTCTGTCTATATATATATATATCTAGTCCGTGGCTTTGTCCGCGTGGAGTTGGGCTAACCTTCGCGATCAACAATAACTAGATATCGGGTCGGCGCGAAAAATACGTCTCGGTAAATAACAGTTCACTTGAAATGTGAGCTTTTATTTTGTTTAGTTTGTTTGAAACACAGCCAATGTAAGCACGTTTTACATGCCGCAGTGTATTCAAAAGACGTAAAAATAATACCCGAAAAACAATTTAACGGTCGGAGTATCTTAGTTTCGCTAAATACATATTGAATAAGTTATATTTTAAGCTTTAAACTAACAAATATTATCAAATTTTGAACAAAATTACCGATTTTAAACTTGTGGTACAAATGTTTGGCCTAGGCTCTCCAACCACGCACAAACACGCACTATAACGGGAAAACGTACTTTATTCATTACGAGTTAAGGTTGAATTCACACTAAATGTTGGTTATGTTGTCTTTTCATTTGTGAGGAGAGTAATTTATTGCTTTGCTCGTTTTATCGTAAGTATTAGATAATATTTTGAACATTTGTGACTTTATTACTAGGTGTCATGGTTGTAATTAGGTTGAACTTAAAACTGTTTTAAAACACTTTTTCTTCCTTTCTTAGTAAACAAATAGCTACACATAAGTATATATTTACGCGGACAGCTTTTAGCTTCGATTTTGTACGTGACCCTTTATCTAGTTATTGTTGATCGAAAGGGCTAACGCTAACCCACAGCGGAAGCTTCCAAGAGGAAAAAACCCCCAATTTTGAAACATTCTTTATTGGTACTCCGGTCCTATTGGTCTTAGCGTGATAACATATAACCTATAACCTTCCTCGATATATGAGCTATATAACACTGAAAGAATTTTTGAAATCCGACCAGTAGTTCCTGAGATTACCCCCTGCAACTTCACAAACTTTACCTCTTTATAATATTAGTATAGATGAAACGTGTAATCCAAAGGAAAAGGTTCAAGTTCTTAAATCGTGTACTTTAAATTCTGTAAATTAAATTACAAGATAAATGTAAAATTGTTTTTGTTATTTCATTCATAGTGTATGATCTACAGATTATCTTTATGTCGAGTACTTTGAGTGCAAGAAATCTTATTTTGTATTTGTTTTTTTTTATTTACAAGACATATGTATATAAATGTTTTTTTTCGTTTATTTTTTGATGTGGGGATCTTCAGATTATTCTTATATTCCGTACTTTAAATTCTTGAAATAAAAAGTTTTGTGTGTGTTTCATTCGCCTACAAGAGATTGCTTGAGAGAGAACCAACAGATAATCCTTCATTGAATCAGAATTCTAGAAATGTAGATTCTTTACTTGTTTTATTTGCAAAACCGATGCGGAACTGTCTTTGTGATTTACAAAGCGTATCATGAATTGAAATAAACACATCGCCTCCAATCACAGATTAAATTATGGAATTTACATATTAATAATTTTACCTAAAGTGATTTAAGAAAATTTGACTGAGCCTCAGAAATCAGAGCCCCGCCATTAAGAGCCGTAAGCAGAATTTTTGTAATTTTGGACCGCCCCCTCTTTCTAGTCAGCAAAAGCAAGCAATGCTCTTACTCCCCCTCCCATGTTTACGTAAACATATGTGTATATATATATAAGTATTTTTAAATCTGTTCTTGTTAAATAAATATATATTGCGACGTAATCACCACCTAGACCCCCAACCCCATGTCATCAAAAATAAGCAAATCAAGGACCTCCCCCCATCAGTGCTTACGTAAAACACACTTGAAAAACCCCTTATTGGTTGGTTCAAAACAAAGTGTATCAATAAATTTTAATAATGTATTTACAGCTGGCAATTGCTGTTCTTAACTCCGTAATTTTCATATAATGTTTGCACTCATAAACGTATGTGTTTAATTGATTTATACATAGTTGATATGTTTGTTTCTCTTATGTTATCATAAGTGTTATGAGAATGAAAAACAAGATTGGCCAACGATTGTATAATAAATAAAGTTCTAGTATTGTTCTATTCCTAGAAAACATATATATTGCGAAATATTTCTATTAAATAGTCCGATTCATATAACATTTTTTACGTATTTTTTAAATACATAGGCAATCTAAAGTAGGGTGAGGTTTGATATTTTTCTCTGTAGGAAAGTCAACGCAACCTCATCAAATTGTCTGTTGCTCTCTCTGGCAACACTACCTTTCTTTTATTTGTTTCCTTTATTCAATATATGTCATTCCGTGAGCGCGCCGTATTTTACTGTTTCTTTGCTAGCTAATCACATCATACCCATTGATCAACAGTTTGCTAACAATGTCAAGTTGCTGGGCCTCCGGTTTTGCTTGAGTTTGTTATTATTCGGTCTAAAATGTAACTAAACTACAGTGATATCAGTTTTGTGAAATGTCCTTACTCGTATATTTAAATATACATATTAAATCCCCGTACTGCAGCGCCATCTAGTTATAAAAGTGTAAATGTGAATAGACTAAAGAAGGACGGTATATCTTTTATTGAAACCCTGCACTGTCCAAAACCAAATGGGTTTAAGCGCAATACAAACGTTTGTAGACCTTATGATGCACTGCTCAATAGACAGTTGGCAGCATAAGTTTAAAAAAATAACGTATTTATTACAAAGCTAGCTGTTCCCACCACTTCGTCCACATGGAATAGTTACTTTGGGCTAACGCTAACACACGAAAGTTCTCAAAAGAAAAACAAAATGATTTTGAAACCTTCTTCATTGGTGCTCCGCTCCTACTGACCTCAGCGTGACGATATATATATATGTGATGTCTATCCGTTCTCGATAAATGAGCTATTTAACACAAAAATATTTTTTCAAATCGGACCAGTATTTCCTGAGATTAGCGCGTTCAAGCAACATACAATCCCTCCAGCTTCATAATATTAGTATAGATTTAAAAACTTGAACAATAACAAATGATGTAATGGTAAATTATAATTTTAAAACATAGCATAGAGATGTAAAAATATCATCTGCCATTTTGAGGTCTGGGTCTTAAAAAATCAGCGGAGGGGTTGAGTTAATGTCAAACCTAGGTTTGATCCCCCGAGGTGGAGGAGTCCTCGAGCACCCTGCTAGCGGGATATAGTGACAAATCATTCTTTAGCTCTCACACACACCACACGACACCTCACACTCTCACACGAACCGTAGTAGAACACACAGTAGATACACATATAGTGGAAGAGTTTTTCTTTTTTCCCTTATTATTTCGATCTTGGTTTATTAGTTTTAGCCAAATTGCCGAAATACATGTATGTATTGGTTAGAAATACATGTTGTGTATATAATATGTGTCTCACTAACGCATATATATATGATTACTTAGGTAGCTTGGTTAGCTAAGATAGACTCATATGGCCATTCGGTCCGTCCAGGTTGAATGGCTGTCCAGGCGGTATGGCAGCATGAGCTTCCGGCTGACACAGGTGCTCTCGGGGTACGGTTGTTTCGGGAGCTACCTGTGTCGCATAGGCTGGGAGCCGTTGCCAGGGTGCCATCACTGTGGCTGCGCGGATGACACCGCGCAGCACACTTTGGTCAAGTGTCCAGCCTGGGAATAGCCACGCCGCGAGCTCGTCGCGGCTGTTGGCTCGGATCTCTCGCTCTCGGCCGTCATCCATAAGATGGTCGAGAGCGAGAACGGGTGGAGCTCCGTCGCCTCATATTGCCAGGCAGTTATGCTCACAAAGTAGGCGGTGGAGAGGGAGAGGGATCAGACCAGCCAGCCCCTTCCGCGGTCGACGATCACGGCAGCGCAGGGTCGGTAATGACCTAAGGCCGCCGTAAAGAGGGTCTGATGGCGGGGGACGCAGGCACGTCCGTCGCCCTGACAGAATTTCTGCACAGGCCCGTGTGGTTGAGGCGTATTGTGCCGATGCACCTTCCACGATCGTCGGGGAGAGCAACTCTCACCCCAATGAGAGGCCTACAATTCTGACCCTTCGACCGCGACGAAGCCCCTGGAGAGGGGCCGACACCTGTCGAAGAGTAGACGCAGTGCAAGTCGGCAGCTCCTGCTTCCCGGCCAATAGGTGTGAGAAGGCACCGTGGGGTTTTAGTCCGTGCAAGTTGCACATACCCCACCCTCCTCTGCCCGGCTAGGGTGGGTATCCGTATGGATTTCCCCATGTAAAAAAAAGATAGACTCATATACACTCACACACAAATACTCAGATCTACAGTTAAGTAATTATACAGTAAAATTCAATTTACCGAAATAAATATAACTTTTTTTGGTGATAACTAGCTATTGCGCGCAGCTTCGCTCATGTTAATGTAGCTTTGACATATCCCTAGGGCATAGTACATTTTATTGGATAAAATGTACCCTATATCCTTTTCTATAGCCTTAACAACGTGCACGTTCAATTTCATGACGATCGGTTTAGTAGTTACGGAGTGAAAGCGTAACAAACAAACAAACTCCCTTTCCCATTTATTATATTAGTTAAGGTTTCTACTCAGAGCAACTGTGTGACCACAGACAAATATGTGTTTGAATATACGCTCGAACGTAAACAATGAAAGTTTATTTGTTTTTATAACGTTATCTTACACATATTACGTAAAAAAAATCGTATTTCTGCACTCCCTCTACGTGTGAACTTTAACTGTCCCAGAACTCAAAGCACTCTGCGCACACAACGTACAAAATGGTACAAACAAAAACAAATGGTACAATTTTTTAAAATATTGATAACAAATACGTTATAGACCGTTACATAGCGCTTAACAAAGACCAAACAAACGTACGTCATTTAGAAGGCATGCAGGCGTTTATATGTGTATTTTTTACATTATACTTTTCGTCCTGACAATCCGTTGTTAGCCTGACGGCCTACAGTTTCATTGGACTACCAAGGCGAGCGCTTATGGCACTCAGCCGATTGCCAGCTAGCACAAGAGCCTATGAGCAACCTCGGCGTGAGCTGTTGCCTTGATTGCAACAAACACGCATCGGGTTAAACTAACCCAGCTAGCTACTAAACTAAACAATAAACACACATGTATGCATTTGTGAGACACCCATGTGTACATGTGTGTCTTACCCTTATGGCACTCAGCCGATTGCCAGCTAGCACAAAGGCCTATGGGCAACCACGACTTGAGCTGTTACCTTAATCGCAACAAACGCGTATCGAGCTAAACTAACCAAGCTAACTAAACTGAAAATACATGCATACATTTGTGAGACGTAGATCTGTACATAGGTCTCTCAGCAACGCCTTATTCATAAGGCGTTCAACTGATATATTGTTGAGACGATAATTTCAAACCGTAGATTAAACTTCCAGTTAAACTAAACATTCATGTATGCGTTTATGGGACATACATCTGTACATGTGTGCCTCACCAACACGTTATTCATAAAGGCGTGCAATTGATAAATTCTTGAGACGACCATTTCAAACCGTCGATTAAACGTCCGAGGGCATCGGAGCATAAAAGCAATTGATAGCGGTGATTGACGGTTCATTGAGTCACCGTTATATCGTGAGATTGTGTTGGTCGAAGGGATAAGTTCTATGAAAAATCGATTCACAGACTGTGAATTTTGAATACCGACATATACAAAACATTTTACTCGTAAAATATAGCTAATAATTATAAAAATCGTAAGTAAATCAGAACGCTTCAAAAAATAAATTTATGTTAATATTTGTTTAGTTATGTTAATCAAAACATTCCCGCCAAAACACTCATGTCTGTCATTGGATTAATTGGATGACGTCACAACATTTAAATGGACACTATTTTCTCTTCGGCATATATATGTTTTGAAAGGTATGACGTCACGACTATGGTTTGATCATAGTAAGGTTTTAAATGCAAAGTATTCTGTCATTTTATATGACATTCTGTCTTTGTATATGATAAATTATCATTGTATCCATGTCCACACAATCCATACAAAAGAACAAATACCCATACAAAAATAGCAAAGGGCAAAACGGTTTGGTAACATTTTCTACTTTATTTGTCCAACGACTTTCTTTTTTAATTTTTAAAGAGCAACTACTTATGGCACGGTAGGGAAAAAAATACTTTACGCGTTAAACGTTAGGTACATATACATATTTGTGTGTGTCTGGGTTTGGGCAATATACCACAGAAAATGTATAGTTAAGTATTTATACTACGGGACTTCGTATTGTATATAGTTTATGAGTATTCTCATATCTATATAATTTCATACATACATACATACACGCTGTTTTTTTTTATTTAGCGTTATCGATAAAAAAATTAAGAATAGTTTTTTTGTTCCATACCGTCGACGAATCGATCAATGGCTTTCTTTATAAACTACAATCATTTACACCCCTTATTATGGACAAATATGCACGATTTATATTATATCATGTTATGTATCAAATCTGCGAGATTGAGAGAGCTGAGTTTGTAACACGCCGAACGCTTTTTGAAATGTGCAACTGTTTGAAATCGTGCTTTTAGTGCCCACGGAATACTCTTGCATCATTCGCCATCGTGCACTCGAATTTAACACCTACGCAAACACCACACAGTTCATAATAGCGGTGGAGTGTTTTAAATAAAAATTTTGTAAAACTAATTTAATATGACTTTACGCTGTTGTTGTTAATATTTTTTGCCGTTTGTAAACCCTATTCAGACAATGTATTGAGTTTCGAAAACTCATGTAAAAATAAGTAACTTCGCGTAAGAAACAATTCTTTAACTAACAGTTCCTAATTCAAGATTGCTTATAAATATAAATTTAGAGTAATAAGGTGAAATGTAAATACCATATAATTAGTCGAATATACCTATTATTACATCATCATTACATAGTATAAAACAAAGTCCCCTATCGCATCTGGCTGTCTGTCTGTTCGCGATAAACTCAAAAACTACTGAACGGAATTTCATGCAGTTTTCCCCTGTGGATAAAGTGATTCATGAGGAAAGTTTTGGTATATAATTTGTCAAGGATTTTTTTTTATAATCAGGGCGGGACAGCGTCTGCCGGGCCCGCTAGTCTACCTATTGTTAGACAGAGGCAAAATGGTTAAGTACACTTTCATCCTCAATTTCTCAGGCGATTTACTGTATTTCTGTTTAGTAGATATTGAAGAACTGTAGTGTTATAAGTAAAAGAAAATTGGAAAAGTTTATTTCTTTGCTTAATAATAACTTATTAAATTAACGAATTATGGTTGATTGTAACAGCTTAATCAAATTTGGTGTGTTTTTTTGTAGATATACGGTCACCTACATGATTCTTACTTGAACCGCTAGATGGCGCTGTCGTCGAGACTCAGAATTATTATTTTTAATTTCAGCTAAATTTTCTTTTTGGTTTTGAGATCTCACCTAAAAAATAAACCTCACAGCATGTGGCAGGATAATATTTACTTTCAAGTTCATTTGTTTGTTTTTTTTTTATATCATAGGAGGCAAACGAACAGGTGGGTCACCTGATGTTAAGCGATCACCACCGTCCATAGACACTTGCAACACCAGGGGTGTCGTAAGTGCGTTGCCAGCCTGTGTTTGAGGGGGGAGGTGGGCCTCCGGTGCTCTCACTGATCGAACAAAACGCAACAATGCAAGCACTGTTACTTCACGTGGGTGTGTCTGTGGCTCGGGTAGTAGTATCCCGGGGGAGGTGACCCATTCATGCTGAAACCAGTAATAGCTTCAGCGTGGTTCTACCACCTACAAAAAGTTTTAAATTATATTTCGTTTTCTTTAAATCTAAAATTTTCCAAACGTAAAGTATCCGATGGCCGCTCCGCAAGCGTGAAACGAATCAAAATATAAGAGACTAGCCTCAGCCCGCGACTTCCTCCGCGTGGAATAGTTACTTTGGGCTAACGCTAACACGCAGCGGAAGCTCTCAAGAGGAAAAAACCCCCGATTTTGAAATATTCTTCATCGTTGCTCCGATTCTATTGGTCTTAGCGTGATGATATATAGCCTATAACCTTCCTCGATAAACGAGCTATATAACACTGAAAGAATTTTTCAAATCGTACCAGTAGCTCCTGAGATTACCCCCTACAACGTCACAAACTCACAAATTCACAAACTTTATAATATTAGTATAGATGACCTGACCCAGCAGGATATACAATAATATTCATATTAGACAATATGTATAAATTGCATACCCTAGGTAATTTCCGGAATCAACAACACAATATACAAAAAAATAAACAAACCTAAACATAAATAACGGGCTAGTTAAATTAACCGAAGATTTAACTATTTCCAACAAAATAATATTATCACTGTCGTCTATGCATTAATTTATCTGACATTTATCATCTCGTCTCTAATAGAATCTACATATTATAAAAGTCAATAAATATGTATATATTATGTGATTATTATGAAACTATTTTAGAGCAGTATAGTTTTTACTATTCGATATTCTTACCAAATAGATTCTCTATAAAACACAAAAAATATTACGTTAAAAAACTATAGTACACTAACAAGAGACTATTAAATCATATTTAAATGGTAACTGATTCCCGCGACTTTGTTTTAATAAAAATAGCTTAGGTTCAAGGAATACTGTTGTATTATTTTGATTGACTGTAACCTGTCCGCTATATCTTTTAATTGTAATTGTATTATTACTGCTTATCCCTTGTGGAAAAGCGTAATGATATATAGCTTTGATAATACCCATATAAGTCTTCTATCTACCAGTGAAAGTCTCATGCAAAAAATTGCATTCATTTTAGAGATTAATCCAAACAAGCATCAGTCAATTTTATATATGCGTATAAATAAACACAATATAACCGGCCAACGTTTCCATTAGTCCAATTTACACACATTTATGTTACAATACATTTAATTTCACTACACAAAACCACATCGCAGATCGTTAATTTTTTTTACACAAATGCAATACTACACGCTACACACAACCGAATGACGTAACTCAAGAAATATTAAATTCTCGAAGCAATGGCACCATTATTATTCATCACAGGCATTTCCCGTTCGTAAAACGACCCGAACTGTTGCCCATTTGTTTTCGATTACATAAAATGGATATATGAGAAAGCCGAACATGCTTCGGAGAACATAACAAACCTGGAAATCCGCTGTTAAGTTACGCAAGGCCGTCGAGGACATGCTTTGATTGTGTTCAATTGTTTACTAATGTAACGGAGACGCGCGTAGGTGTTAAGTAACCAAAGGACAAAGCTTTGTTAGTACTGTTCAAAATTTGAAACACTATTTACGTCTATAACACACTTTCCAAGCGAGATTTTCTAAATTATTTCAACTCAACTGAACACGGCTTCCAATGTTGGTGCAATGTGAGTGCATGTCATGGTTGACCATTATTGGTTGCTCTAGTTTTCCCTTAGAAATTATAAGATACAATACAATTGCATTTTCGCCAGAAAGTAAATTAACTTTGCGAGAAGAATACGTCCAATTCAACAGCCACTTCAATACGATCAAAACTACGAAAATGGATCTTGTTCACTTTTTGATTTAAACGTGTAAAAAACTTACACTCCAAAGACCGTTAATAAAGTGAAGTGAATTGAAAAAAGTTTATTAAAATTATCTTCTTTACTTTATTTTTTTAAGAGATGCATTCAATCAGTTTTGTCATTTTATTGAAAAAAATGTATGTATTATAGTTTCTTCGGTGATATTGCGATTTAATTTCTTTTTTATGTTAATTATTGTAGTGTACTATATTGTCACTCCGTCAGTATAGAAATTATTTTTTAATATATTTAATAAAAAACTTAATTAACCCCGAATGTTTATTTAAACGTATTTACGTTACAAATGGTGATATTTTCTACAATGACCAAATAGCAATATAATTACACTTATCCCTACATTCAGAATTAACTTAAAGCGCTTCATTTATTTCTAAGATAAATTTAAGTCGAATGTGTAAACTTGGTCAAACTTTAAACGTATTTTCCCATAAAATTGGTATTTTGAGTTACTCCATTTTTGATTAAGGGTACGATTATTTGTATGTCTATAATTTAGTGTGTGCTTATAATTGAAAAACTACTGAACCGATTTACACGATGTGGTATTGAGTAGGAAACAAAAACTGTTTCACACGTTTTTATATTGATTTACTATAATAAAACAGTAAATAATTTTTATATAATCTCAAACAAGTGTTAACCGCTATCCTATCTTTCTCACAATCCTCCGCCGCGCCGTACCCCTCATGCTTCATACCGCTTCCTTTTTTATTTCTTTCATTCCCACTCGTGGCCCGTTCATAACATTATCTCTTTCACAGCGTTATAACTATACCAACAACATAAAACAAAACGTAAATATTTTACTTACTTTAGGCAAAGGTCATCCTTTCATACGTCCTAAATTTTTATTTTATTTTCTACTGTGTCTTATTGTCTCTAGCCATACTTCGGTATATAATTTCTTAAATTAAAATGAATAGAATAGTTTATGATGTTAACAATAAACGCAGTCGACACAAAAACATTTGTTTACAATATAAATTACGGTAACAAATATGCAGTACGTCATATCTCATTTGTGAATTGGATCACAGTGGCCGTTGCAAAATAAAAATATGTTAATCGTAATTTATCATCATAACTAAATATATGTATATCAGTCCTTAACGACATCCATTTTCATAGGACTAATTCAATAATAAATATTGTGTCCAAGAAGCACCTGTAGATAAATATATAAATATTTGTACATGACGCGAGCGGAGCCACTAGAACTGCTAGTTTTATTATACATATGAGGTCACTGTATTATATTAAGGTAATAGTCTAGGAGCCCAACTGGTTTTCCAATGGTTGATAATAATATTTACGGAATAGTCTGTTATTTTCTAATGTACTTTCAATCGCAGATTTTGACGGGATCTTGGAATGTCATGTAGTGGTTTTTTAAATTTTATTCGTAATATACACTATATTTGACTCTGTATTTTGTAATTTTCGTAGTGTTTTACATAATATCGTTTGGTTATTGTTCACAAGTGAAGTTAATTGGAAATAATACCACGGAGCATGGATTCTGACTTGCCACAAAAACTCCCTGGAAAGTTCTAACAAGATGGCCACCATCTTTTTAGTTCATTGAAATGATCACTAAAAGCTTATAATATCATTACAAACTCAATCATGACAGTAATATTCTATACTTATAATAATATTATCAAGCTGAAGAGTTTGTTTGCTTGAACGTGTTAATCTCAGGAACCACTAGTCTGATTAAAAAAAATATTTCAGCGTTAAATAGCTCATGTATTGAGGAAGGCTATATATATATAAGGGCGGAGCACCAATGAAGAATGTATCAAAATCGGAGTTTTTTAGCGTTAGCCCAAAGTATCTATTCCACGCGCACGAAGTCGCGGATAGAAGCTAGTCTTAGCTAGACTACTATAAGATTGTTTGCCAAAAAAAAGATATTTAGTCATTTTAAAGAAATATCGAACGTTCTTAAATAGACATATGTATCGGGGTCAATATCACTCTTAATTAAATATAGTAATTTATTGTTATATTATTTAATTATTTATTTATTTTTAATTTAAGAATAAACTAACAAACATCGTATTATCCTATTGTAGAATAAATTATTGTTTTTATGATAACTGTGTAAATTATTTATACAATCAAAATAATGCTATTCGACGGTCGAATCGTCATCTCTTTAATTCGTTGAATCATCAATTTGTTTTATCGGTTCAATGAATTGATTATAGCTATTAATAAAATGAACTACATATATACACACATAGACGTATGTTTGGTATTTGATATAACTACATTGTATGTTTTGATACTACAATGGCTCAGTTGTATATAGCATCTTTGAACACCGTTTTCATCGATCTAATTATTTTTAGCTTCCCTGTAATATGAATTTTAATCTATACTAATATATAAAGCTGAAGAGTTTGTTTGTTTGTAAGGTTGAACGCGCTAATCTCAGGAACTATCGGTACCCGATTGCGGGGTGGTGAAAAGGGGGGGGGGGGGGGGGGGGGGGGGGGGGGGGGGGGGGGGGTGGGGGGGGGGGGGGGGGGGGGGGGGGGGGGCGGCGGGGGGGGGGGGGGGGGGGGGGGGGGGGGGGGGGGGGGGGGGGGGGGACGATCAATTTTCGGTTTTAGATAGCTCATTTATCGAGGAAGGCTTTAGGCTATATATTATCACGCTAATAGAATGTTTCAAAATCGGGCATATTTTTCGTTGTGATTGCTTTTGCTGCGTGTTAGCGTTAATATTATATACCTTGCCATGGTAACGTGGTAAGTTTCTATCGCAAACATTTTCAAAGTTTATTTTGTGTTCCTATTCAAAAAGTTTATTCTATGTTAGTTTTGATTCCAATTTTTTATTCGTAATGTATCACGTATTATAAAATGAAAGTGTGTGAATGTAAAATTAAAATAACATTTTTTTTATAGTAAGTACTTCGGTAATTTTATATTATTATATTTTGTCTGTTTGCTTGTTTGTTCCGGGTAATCTCCAAAAAGGCTGGACCTATTTTAACGGGTATTTTACTGGCAGATAGCTGAAATTATAGCGGTTGACATATTCTATTTTATTTGTCCGCAGCTTCGTCCGCATTGCTATTTCCAAAATGGCTGGATCGATTTTCACGGGCTGTTCACTGGCGGCCATTTTGTTTTATTTACCGCGTTTGCGTGTACATAACTCAGTGATTATAGCAACGTATAAGAATAACTTAATTATATCGACAGTATGGGCATATTATATCTACATAATAAAAGATTTAAGACATATTATTCGATAATATATAAAATTTTCATTACTTTCTTATATAGTGTTAGTGAGCAATGAGGGAGGTATATAGTAGGTTAAAGTTCCAGGTATGTTGCTGATGATAAATCCCATCCTATTCGATATACTATTGATATTCATGTATATCGAATGTACACGTTACATGTTATAGTAGATGGCGTGTGCGTCGTAGTTACAAATGTTTTTGAAAAAGCATATCTGCAATGTACACACCTACTTATAATTTTACATTTTTTTAATACATTTAAAAAAATCGCGTGCAGAGTCGCGGGTAACAGCTAGTTCTAAGATAAAAAAGAACGATTTTGAAACATTATTCATTGGTGCTCCGCTCCTATTAGTCTTAGCGTGATGATATATAGCCTATGACCTTCCTCGATAGATGAGCTATCTAACACTGAAAGAATTTTTCAAATGGAAGCAGTAGTTCCTGAGATTAGCGCGTTCAACCAAACAAACTAACCCTCCATTTTTATAATATTAGTATAGATGTGAAAAGTAAACAGTAAGTGTCGCTGAAGAAAGAACGTTTAAAACTTAAGTATCTAAAAAAAAGTCGAGTCTAAATAAGAACTGCAAACAGAAGTGAAACCTCAAAATGAAATAACTGTGTTGATTTTTTAAATGAATTATTGAAATTTTGTAATTTATATATTGAAATTATTAATATTAGTCTGGTTTTCACATCTATTGGCAATCCGAATAAATGTATACAATTAACATTTTTATACAGTTTACTAATTAATCAAACGTATGATGGGTTGCACAATTTCAACACAAAACATCAACATTAGTACAGAGGCAACTATATCACGCGTCTCTAGTCTGATGCAAACCGCGCAAGCATGTCATGACGCGAAATCATAATTTGGTCTCATGCCAAATATACCGCTCAACGCGAGTAAAAATTTCCACTTAAAAAATTACATATCATGTACAAATTTTAGTGTCTTTTACAATAGATTATATATTGGGTCTTTCGGGGTTAAAGCGAACGAAGCTGAGGACAAAAGCTAGTTTTAAATAATAAGAAAACCTTTACAATCCCCCTTGAATAGTCAACGGTTTTGTTACAGCATGAAACAAGATATACTATTACATATAAAGTCAGAGACGGTTATTAATCGAATGAAACATATAACCTTGACGTCATTTGAAAGGATACGTACAGATCTACTAAAAGAGATACGGGCAATTTTGAATCTTATCTAAAAGCGCTAATCAATTTAGTTCAAATTTACCATTTAAATTGATCATGAAAGTTCAAGAAGACTTAAACGAATCAAACGTGGCCAGTATTAATTGACGTAGGAAAATAGAAATAACCATCATCAGCCTGTAAGAGTGCCACTGCAATGTTATGGTTTTTGGGTGGTCGGCCGTAATTAATAATACACTTGAATAGTAAATAGGAACGTACTTTATTGCGTATCTCAGTGCCCATGACAAGTATACACATAGACAACATCCATAGACTATATAGATTCAATACAAATAAATTTCTTCCCGAAAGAAGGTATGGACATAATCACCACGCCAGCCCACGATGTATTGGCGATTTCAAATACAGTTCTATATTTTCCCACATATATTAGTACTACAACAACATTTCTCAGGCTTAATTTCTCAGCTTTCCTTACGATGTTTTCCCTCATCGTCAGCCGATAGTGTTGCCATTTTCAATTAGTTAATATACGCGAATTTATAAAAATTCGTTGATACATTCTTGGATTCGAACCTGCGGACATACAATTGGTATTCCACCGGTCAAGTTACTAGACCACCACGAATTTTTCATCCAAATTCAGAAGAAATAGGATACATTTTTGTTAAAAATTGTAAGTGGACTTACTAATTGAAACCTTAGAGCAGAGGTTCCAAGACTTCTTTTCTCATAAACCACTTTCATCATTTAGCTGGTTCCGGTGGTCCCCTGCAGCTACATTTCTACCATATTTCCAAAACTCGACGAAAAATGTAAAGATTGGATCTAATTATGGAAATTTGCAAGTCTCGACACGTTGTACTGAATATCGAATATGCAAGTTTTTAAACGTAACAGTCGCTGAGCTTCTTAAAATATTATCTGCCTATATTGATAGGTGAAGTCAAGGCAACATTTTAGTTCTTCACTATCGAAAGCAGATAAATTTTCGTGGACCCCCGTTTACGAATTATACGAACTCCCATTTGTTTGTCACGCCAACGTAGTCACCATCGAGTGTCCCGTGTGCCCCTGAGGGTCCACCTGGACCACTTTGGGAGCTAAGGCCTTAGAGTAATGACCTTGAACCTCAAACAATAATATCAGTTGAACGAGATAGTAATACAAATTTAAGAGGCAATGTATCTAAGAGATAACGCGTGTCGATCAGACCAAAATCTAAAAAACCCAAGTATATCGATAATTTACAGATAGGAGATAATATCGATCATATGACTCAGTTTTGTATACTGTCATATTGACATGAAAACGCTCGTATTTAGTATTGAAACCAATGTAAAAAGTATTTAATGAAACTTCACTCATAGACACTGGCCAATGTTTCTGCGGTGCGAAAATAGTAAAAAGAAAAATATTTAGAATTTAGAAGAATAGCATACAAATGACGTCATAAACACAGAAAAAATAATCATCAAAATTAGTCAAACCTGTACCACCTAACATTTGATTACAATAATTATTAACTTACATTTAGATATATCAATATTAAATATATTTACATATATTCATGAATTTGAATGTATAAAAGAGGTGTGGCAGATTTCGGCATATTTTAGAAACATATTTTAAATGAAATTAATCAGATTTTCATTTATTTTTACGCTAATTTTTGCGTAAAGTTGTAGTTGCGTTTAAGTATAGCAGGTCTTTAACACTTATTTTAATGATCTCTTAGGATTCGTCCATTAATTACATGAGGTATGATTCAAGTCGAAACTCACTAAATCTGCTACTGAATACACTAAAGTAAGTATTAAAGACCTGTTATACTTATTCGGAACTACAATATACATGGCAGAAAACGCGTCGAACGCGATTCGTCTCGTACATTATAAGAATATTTTGTGTGATAGTTTATTTGAAGAACGATAAAATATAATAACAAAACGTACGAAATCATACAATCAGATGCGCCAAATGGAAAAATTCGTAACGCTAATTTACTGTGAAGGTTTCTAATGTTTACAAATAGCTTATTTGAGCAGAGCAAGGGCATTTATCTTGTCATATCTTATCAATGATAATGTAAATTCACAGAAGACGATAAGTCGTCGGGGCAGGATTGGAACATCATTGTTATTTTATAGTTTTTTTTACATCTAGTTACATTTTAAAGACTTTCCCATACAATTTCTTGTGTTTTAATTACTTATGTATAATTATTAACCATAAACAAAACGTCTTTAAAGGTAGAAGTAAAACCATACAATAATCTATAATTATTAAAAAAAAATCTCATAAAAGAAAATGAAGACAACGATTTTTGAATAGTCGACACTCTAGACCTCGATATTTTCATGAATCTATTCTACAATCCACGATTCGAATCGATTTAAAAATCGATTTTATTTCAAATAAAGTAACAAACATTTAAAAACCTGCAGAGTTGAGAACCTCCTTTTCGACGTCGGTTAGAAATAAAAACACATCAAATAGAGTACTTTTACTTCTAATACTGTTTTAAATAGTAAAAAGTATAATTGTCAGAAATACCGTATAAATACTTTAATATAAAAATACAAGTGGCAACCCTATTCATAGACCTCAGCTGAGAAATGCAAAAAAAGTATTACGTATCTGATTGTTCGACTCGGTAATTTTATTTACAGCTAACTTTTTCACACAACTTCGCCTGCGTGTTTTTCGGTAAAATATGTGAGGGATGAAAAGAAGTCGATGTCTACCTCCAGAACTTGGGTTACATCTCTGTCTAACTTTGGTTCAGAGGTAACACGCAGTCAGACAAACAAAGTTATTTTTGCATCTATTAATTTAGTGTGGATAGCTGTTAGCTAAAGCTTAGATAGCTTAAGATCTTATTAGATGATGACGGTCAATTTTTCCAATGAATTATTTAACAAATTTTCATTGAAAACAAGACCTTAAATAAAAATCTGGAACTAGATTATTATCGACAACAAGATGATAAAGAAATGGCGCCACCACACCAATAATTACTACAACACATATTACTATATCTGTATTTATATGTAATATTATGATAAAGCCGTATTAGCGATAGCATGTTCGGAGAAAACTTATATCTTAATATATAAACAACAATATTAGCATATACGCAAAACGAGATAATATTAATTTGTTTTTAATCATTGCCACGTCTTTATGTTTCGTTCAAATATTATTTTGACCACTTAGAAGCCACGCTGAAGCTATTACTGGTTTCAGCATGAATGGGTCGGCTAGTCCGGGGTAGTACCACCCTCTCACAGAAAACCGACGTGAAGTAACAGTGCTTGCATTGCGTTTCGTTTGGTCAGTGAGAGCGCCGGGGGCCCACATCCCCTCCCCTCCCTTCCTTTCCCTCAAACACAGGCTGGCAACGCACTTTCAACTCCCCTGGTGTTGTTAATGCCTATGGACGGTGGTGATCACTTAACATCACGTGACCCACCTGTTCGTTTGCCTGCTATGCCAAAAAAACAATTGTGCTAGTGTAAGAACATTGCAGCAAGTTCAATAAGCACTACTTTAATTGTGATATGTTAAAAACCGCTTGTAGTTTGATATACAGTTATATATCTTGATTTATATTAATGCAAAATATTAGGACTTAAACCCCTTCTGTATTTTAGATTGAAAAGATATTTATCCACTCATTGTTTACAATTCAATTTCCATAAAGCAACGTTTAAATCCCTCCTTTTTTCATAAAGTATCCTACCCCGACATCTAACATCTCCCCTGGTATCTTATAAAACACTGATAAAATATATAAATTGACTAGCCGCCTTTGCAGATATGTATAAGTTAGTTGTTTCAATAGAAATATTATATAATTAAATTAAAACTATAACGTTTATGTCGCGCCGCCTCTCTGGACAAGCGAGTACCTTAGAATGACCCTCTGTTGAATACGATTAACATTTATAAAATCTTTAGAAATTCTCTATACATGATATTCCATATCGACATTTATCACCGCATAAAAACGATAATAGGCCTCCACCGCATGTCTGCGCCTCAAATGCCAAGCCTTGAAAACCTTGAGGCAGACCGTTATTGGGATGAGTCAGAAAAACGAAATATTTATGTAGTTTGATTTTGTTCACTTACTATAAAAACCTGATATGAAACTATACAAATTTTAGTTAATCGTAATATCCTTAAAGATTTAGAGATTTCAGTTTTAATTTCTGTTACATAAAGAGGTTAATGTACATAAAGAAATCATTAGATAGTATAAAACAAAGTCCGCTACCGCGTCTGTCTGTCTGTCTGTTCGCGATAAACTCAAAAACTACTGAACGGATTGTCAAGTGGTTTTCACCAGTGTATAAAGTGATTCATGAGGAACGTTTTGGTATATAATTTGTCACGGATTTTTTCTATAATTAGGGCGGGACAACGTCTGCCGGGCCCGCTAGTCTATACATATAATAAGAATGTAAATCTAACGTGTCTGTACTTTTTAGATTTCTGTGGAAAAAACTTGTTGCACGGGTCTTGGAATAAGTAAAAAAATATGTTTCAATCCTTTTTAGAAATGTCTGTCTGTCTGTTTATCTCTTTGTTTAAACACGTATCACTGCTGAAGTATTGCGTTCAAGATAAAATCACAAAGCATATCCTCGAGTAACATATAATCTTGGTTTCATTAAAATCCGTTCACTCTATCAAAAGTTATTGTAATTGTAATGACTACTCGACTTAAGTAGGAGAGAGAGAAGTAGATAAGTAAATAGACTTAATACATACAGATGATTTTATTGAAGTGAAACTTCTTTATCGGCGTTGGAAAAAATTTACCGTCACATTTTTCCGTTACGCGCCATCTTTTTTCTATTCATGTCTATGATAATAAAATCCTTTTGTTTAAACTTTATCTAATTTAACTTTATTTTTTAATATTGTTATATATCACCTTTGTGACTTGTGGTTTATTAAAATGAAACACCGAAGTTTATCATTTCGTGCGTGCGCGACACTTCCTTCCACGTCGACGTCTGTCAACGTAATGCGGGGAGCGGGTGTCGCAGGCGCACATATTTAATTATAATATCAAATACATCACATCTCTCCCTTTCAATAAATTTAAATTGAATCACATTTTTAAATAATCATTAAACAGTAATTGTAATAATACTTGGTCTCTAAACAATTAATAGAAATTTGATTGATTACATAACTTCATGGTATGATATTATTATTAATCTTCATGTAATGGCCTATCTTCATCAGTGTTTATTTGTACCTCATTATCATTATAGGTTCTCCATTATCCTTTTATTTTCTTGAGGTGAATTACATTTCTTCTAATTTCCTGACCAATATTATTATTAATCTTCATGTAATGGCCTTAATAAATAAATTTTAAACTTCATCAGTGTTTATTTGTACCTCATTATCATTATCATTATAGGTTCACCATTATCCTTCTATTTCTTGAAGTGAATTACATTTCTTCTAATTTCCTGACCTGTTTCATCAATTTGTACCTTAATGTCACCTCCTTTAGCGCTAATGACTGTGTGTGGAATAGAGTTGAAATCCGGTGTCAGTTTGTTCTCTTTAATATTTTTTTTTTTATAAACCTTTTCATCTACACGAATTTTATTATCTACTGCTTTTCTCTTTCTATCTTCGATTATCTTGCTCTTTTCTTTCATTGTTTTGTTCTTATTGTATATTTCTAAATCGGTGCGCCTAGTTTCAATATCTACAACTGAAGGTATCTTGTCTCTGAATTGCCATATTTTCAGCGTCTTTGTCGATTTTAGGCCACCAAACTTTAGTCCGTACTCTGTTCTTTATAGCAACTATTCCCGGACGCCTTTTGTGTGCCGAGGCAAGCACTCGTTTGCGTATTTCCGTGTGAATAATTATTTTGTTTCCACGTAGTAGGATATCGTCATGTATCCAGAGCTCCTGCTCAAAAACCTTATAATTGTTGGCTTTAGGGTCCCAATCCTTCCCAGAAAGTGTCATTCTTACTAAACGAATGTCATCATCATCTTGTGATTTATTAGTAATTTCTCCATAGATAAAGCCCTAGTCTTGCATACTCTACGATTGCATTAATGAGTTGCTCAAACTTATGAGGACCTAAATTTGGTTGATTCGAGCATAACCGAGACAGGGAGTCAGCTATATTATTTTTACCCGAGCAATACACTACTTTATAGTTGTACGCCTGTAACCTTAATACCCATCGTTCGATTCGTGATCGCGGGCCGAATATTACCTCGAGAGGTTTGTGTATTGTAGAAATAACGTACTTGTCTAGAGGTTTGAGACCTCGTGGAGACAATTCATGACTAAAAAAATCTATTTTTGATACGTTAAAAATGCACTTTTCATGGTTGAGAAGCACAATATTTTGTTTTAAAACGTGTAATACCTGTTATAATCTATCGTTATGTTGAGTAATGCTTCATCCAAACATCACGACATCATCAATGAAATTAACGACACCGTTACAAGATAGAAGCATCCTCACCATGCTTTTTGAAAATGTTCGGGAGCACATGATATCCCGAACATCAGATGTTTATATCGAAATAGGCCTTTATTTGTTATGAACGTTGTTATGTCCCTACAATCTTCTTTTATCTCTACCTGATGCATCTTTTATATCAAGTTTAGAGAAGATACAAGATTTCCTAAGCTTAGGTAAAATCTGAGTTATTGTTGGTAGAGGATGATTCTCTCTTATAATGGCTTTATTAGCACATCTCATGTCAACACAGAGTCTTAAAGAGCCATCATTCTCAAGAATGGGCACGACTGGAGAAACCCAGGACGTAGCTTGATCTAACGATTCGATAATATCCCTTTTAACTAACTCGTCGATTTTATCATTGATTTTATTTTCAAGTGGAATGGGAACTCTTCTATATGGCTGGCAGATTGGGGTAACAGATGTATCTATGGCAATACCTAACTAACCATCTTTAAATTTGAGAAATGGTTGCGTATCTACTAAATTAATACCCCATTTAAAACGAACCCCAAGAAATTAAGAAAAAGAATCGTTATTGAAGCCTCAAATGAGCCAAGTACATTAAGGGGGTTATTTGAGACATATGCCATAAAAATTTGATCTGAGCCTTGTTGTTAATTAGACAAAACGACAGCTTTTGATTTTAGGTATTCCCACGTTTTATCACTAATTATATTACTTTTGCTACCGGAGTCAATGAGCATATTCATTTCAACGCCACCTACTTGACAAGTTATTTCAGCATCATTATCAATGTGGAATATGTAGTTCACATTACTGACGGGTGACTTAGTCAGTTGTGTATTTGTCTTAACTTTTTCCTGTCGTTCTTTTGTTTTTCTAAAATAGTTTTTGCGCTTGTCCTTTCTTGTGCGACATTGACTTTGAAAGTGACCTTTATAACTACATTTATCGCATACTTTTTCTTTGGCGGGATAGTGCGTATCGTCACTATTATGATTTCACTCACACATCTAAGCATTGTTCTTTATCTGTGTTGGTAACCCGAGTTTGTGTTTTATATGGTCTCGTTCCGATCCTGTTAACCTGTTCAGTCTGATTCCTTTGAAATCCCTTCAGTTGTCTCTTCACGGTTTCAATTGTGTTCGTTTCTTAGGATTTACATTTACCAAAGCCAGTCGCACCATCAAACGTTTTTTAATAGTTAAAGTTATTCGGGTTACTGGGTAAACAATGTAATTAGTCCCAAAAATCAAAGAGGGTAACGTTTTTTTACTTGGCAAGTGTTTCTTATATCTGTAACCAGATGTTCATTGCGCGCAAAAGCCAATGCGTTGTAATTACTTTCCTTTGTTATTTACTTTGCAACTGTTTCCGTGAAGTTGTATATTAGATATTTAAGTATTGATATATTTATATCTATGGTTAATTCAGAGAAAAGTAATACAAGTATATCATATATTTTACTATATATTATATTTTGTGGTGCATATTGAATTTTAATAACGTGTAAATAGAAATAGTTCATACTTCATAGTCTGTTAACAAATGCTCTAAGTACAATGCGTTTGCTAATTTTTTAGAGACCTGAAATCTGTTCAAGAATAATTCTTCGTCCCATTTTGCAAACCGATCAATTCTAGAAAGATAAACTTTTTTCTTCCCAAGACGCAAATTATCTTCAAATATACTAGTTTCGTCATCGGAAGCACTATTTTCAGTTTCCCACAGGATGTCTCTCAACACCGACATAATATTTTGAAGTTTTTACTTTTGAACTTGACAATCGATTCAAAAATTGACAATAACATTAACCGGCCAACATCGAGCCGTAATAGTTAACGTTAAATTGTGACGTCATTTTAACTATTGTCAACTGGTGCAACCCGTTTTTTACCTACCAATAACTTTAACCGAATTTTTAACGTTAACATTGACTGGTGCAACTCAGCCTAAGATAACCTTTTCAATTGTAACCGAATCTCCGAACTGTAGTATATTTTTTCGAAGATCCGACATTGTACATTTTTTTACAATTTGGTCTATTAGGACATTGTCCTTATTGACGAAGTTACACTTTAAACTCTGATTACGTAACCTAATTAGGAATTTTTCAAATTTTTCCTCTGGTTCCTGTTTCATGAGCCGGGATAAATGACGCTTATAAAGAAAGCTCTGCTTCGAGGAAAAGTACTCGTCTATTTTTTGTTTTTTTTTTTAGCGGTTTGAAACGCATCGGAGGAGTCATCCTTTTCGACATGTGCACCAGGGAGGTTATATGTCTTGTAATTCAAATCCGTATGCAAAAGCGTTGCACGTTTCTTTAAGGGTTGGTTTATACGCAAGGCTAAAAGATAAATTTCGAGAGCCCGTTTCTATCCTTGCCAACGATGCCCTAATGAATTTGGATCTGTTTCGCAATCGAGAAGTTCTATTGCCGGTAACTGTCCCTCAGTTGTTGGGACAATCATGATTTATTTTGTTAAATTGCATACACTGGTCGGTTATACCAATATATGAACTTGATGAGTTTTTACTCATTGGAAATGATGTTTAAATAATAATTATTATTATTTGGTAACTAGTATAGTTTTCTTGATGAGTTTTCACTCATTGGAAATTGGGTTTAAATAATAATTATTATCATTGCATAACTAGTATTTTCTTGATGGGTTTTCACCCATTGGAAATTATGTTTAAATAATTTTTTCATGCATAACTGTTTTTCTGATGGGCACTCATTGGAAAGAGTTAAATAATTATTATTATATTGCATAACTAGTATTTTCTTGATGGGTTTTCACCCATTGCAAAATGATGTTTAAATAATTATTATTATCATTGCATAACTAGTATTTTCTTGATGGGTTTTCACCCATTGGAAATGATGTTTAAATAATAATTGTTATTATTGCATAACTAGTATTTTTCTTGATGGGTTTTCACCCATTGGAAATGATGTTTCAATAATAATTATTATAATTGCATAACTAGTATAGTTTTTATACCAGTGTATGAGCTTGATGGGTGTTTACCCATTGGAATTGTTTACATCGTTCCCGACTTGGTTAACGCTAACAATGTTTATATTTCAATCCATCCACTAGTTTACAATGAATGGAATATTTATATTGGTAACCGTTAACTGGCACTGTTTTTAAACTTTAATCTGACCGAAGGTATCAGCCTGTTTAGTTGAATTAAATACATTAATTTTTCGAATATAGCAAATGTTGACAGCCTTGTTATTTTTCTCGACAAATAATTACTCGTTTGTTATTTGAGAATTGAGAATTTATTATTTTTTATTAATATTATTATTATGAGAATTTATCTTTATATCGAATAAGAAAAGCATAATTTTGAAGTGTAACAGTTGCGAAATTACATAATGTATATTACGATTTTTCAAAACTGATAGCCTCGGTTATGTTTGTAGTCTCATTATTTATTGCTTATTATACTCACGTTCTTTATCCTCGTCGCCAATGTTATATATCACCTTTGTGACTTGTGGTTTATTAAAATGAAACACCGAAGTTTATCATTTCGTGCGTGCGCGACACTTCCTTCCACGTCGACGTCTGTCAACGTAATGCGGGGAGCGGGTGTCGCAGGCGCACATATTTAATTATAATATCAAATAC
>AP028426.1:15817530-15974177 GCA_036509395.1 Antheraea yamamai | reverse complement strand
CGCACACATTTTTAATCATTGTTTTTTACATTAGGATCCATGCGGATAGAGTCGCGGGCACAGCTAGTTATCAATAATATTATCTACATTTCCTCGTATCTAAAATATGTCCTAATTCCAATCTGTCTGTTATTAACATTTATCTCAAAACTGAATCAATATAACACAGAAAAATCTAACTTCGCTTTCAGTCAAATTGGACATGATTTAGAATATTATAATAAGCTACCAGTTATAACCGGTCCAGCAACAGTTATAAATATTATCATTATACAGTAGAAAATACGAATTTATTCTTCATTCGAAAACGACTATTTTTGTAAGGTGTTAAATCTAATCTAACCAAATTTTCTACGGTTATAACGCGTTTGTTTACTTAAAGGGTCGATGAGTTAATGTTTATTTAAGCACCGCGCCGAGAGATATAATAAAATTTTTTATTCTCTTTCTGATTTTACAAGTGGTGAGGCAAGGGTATTACTGATAATCAGCCTAGTTTGGCACCATTATTATGTAATATTCAATTATCATACTTACAAGTCAACTTTTTATTTAAATTACTTTTGTTTACAATTTTAATTGAATAAGAAAGAAAATTTATTCAGTATAAATACTCACAAAATTAAACATATGTAAGTAAATAACAATAATGATCATAGTAAAGTGTGATATACAATTTTAACACTTTACCGAAATAGTTAACCCATATGAATCAGAAGATTTGATACAGCACATTGCCAAAACACTGGTTTTAAAATCAATAACCTCACATACAATAAATCATTTTTTCCAAAGGCGAAGCATCTAAAATGAATATATTTATATCAAGAACAGAATAAAACCGATTACAACCAAAATATTACAGGCATCGCGTTCAGTGGTACATGGTAAAAACGGAAACACATCAACTAATTTATTGTCATATTCACTTATCATCTCAAATCATAAACCTATATTTATCTGGATCACCGAACAAAAAACTATAAAGAAACAGATTATTAATACTATGGCATTAACACAGCCTGCTTACTGTGTTTTAATAACATAACCCTTTGTTCTTTACAACACCTCTAATACCGAACCGTACGACATTTGACCAATGTCAATGATATTATATTATAATGTCTACTGTTGAGCAATGCCACAGACCAAATTATAAAATATGTGTAATATCAATACCGGATGCAATTTCATTTGCATTAAATTGCAATATAAATTAATAGCAACAAAATAAAACATTACGCCATATAGTAGCGAGTTCTTGTAAAGAGAAAAGTATAAAAACATCTTTTATAAATCACTTTATATATGCCAACTCTCGTGGAAAAGATTCAAACAAGATCGCAATTTTACAATCTCATAGACTATAAAAGTAACTAGATAATAAAAAAAAAACTATAATTGAAACATGAATAAATAGAAGTACCTAATTTCGTAGTGTCTTCGTACCAAAAGCCACTGATCTCATAAAATAAATTATAAAATAACAGTAGATCTTGCTAAAAAGTTTAAGAAACTTAAAATGCAAACTTTTTGTATGTAATTGGATTGTCGTACAATCTCGTAACCACGCTCTTTTCCATAAGTCCCCAACGCTACAAAATGAATAAAATGAAACATAAGACATTTAACGGAATTTGGTTGTAATAATAATATAAGTCAATTATTGTGTACTGAGAAATGAAATCATACCGCAATATAATACAAAACGCTACACGTAATTGCGTTTATCTTTTTGAAAAACTTATATTTACAATTTGAATATGCTAACGGAATAACAGTAAGAAATATTACGAAAAGAAACTTACAATAATCGTAACTAAATTAATTCCTTTTCTTTGTATATTTTAATCACTACACAAAAATATTCACAGAAAAGAGAAAATGTAAATAAACTTTTTAATTCCCGCAATAGTTTTATTTGTTAGATATTATGAAAAGCGCGCGCAACGCAACGTACACCCCTAACGCGCGCTCTCGAGCAACTGAAGCGCGCCGCTCTAAGAGAGAATGCTCGTGTTTTATTTAAATTAAAACCGCAAAAAAATCCATTCGCTCTGCTGTCACAATAACATTAAACATTATCGTGCCTACACGGTGATTGTAAAATATCGATTAATAAACTCTTATTGCGTCTATCACAATAAACCCGTATTGGGTGTTGTAATAATACAAAAGGGTTTTTGACCTTTAACGCGGCCTAACGAATAATCTAAATCACGCGATTAAAGCGGATCTCTATGAGATTTCATCTTTACAATCAAATGATACGTAATGTTCGAAATTCAAAATAGTCTTCCAATTTTTTTTTTAAACCTGCACTGGCATTATTGTTATTTGGTCTGTAGTAAATTTAATAAACATGATTAATAAAATAAATTGCAATAGATAGTGTTGCTGGTAACACCCATAACAGCTAAGTACATTACACATATCCATAGGAATTTTTGGTGGTTCTTGACCTGTCATGTGATAGTTTTTATGATATATTTTTAGTTATTAAATATTGACACTATATAGATATAATCTTGTGTAATATAGGTAAACTATTTTCACAAGTGAACCTATATAGATCATAAATAAAAAGTAGGTACATGCATTTTAAATGTTATAAAAAACTGTCTAGATAGTTCTGGCAATGAAACCACAATCTTGTTAAAGCGATGTTGGAAGGTTAGAGAGTGCAATGTTACATTTAAAGGACGCGTATACTGTGAGATTAACAAAAAAAAGCAAATAAAATATGGAGTTCTTGGCGGTATCTTATAGCTAGTCATGTAGTAGATTTTATATTTTATTCATAATCTTATATTTATTGACTTTATATTTTATAATATTGGTGGTGTTTTACGTAATATAATCCGGTTATTCTGCATAAGTGAAATGGCCGGGAAATAATACCACGGAGCATGAATTCTGAAATGCCACAAAACTCCCTAGAAAGTTATTCCTCATCGCAAAACACTTAAAATATTATTACCTACTCAACAATGGCAGTAATATACTGGACGATTGACTGCCAAAAAAAAAACAAGTATTCATAAACCACAGATAATAAATAGTACGTCAGACGACGTAAGCTAACAATACATATATACTTATATAACAACACAAGTACAATACTTTCACCGTCAAATCTGCGATCGGTCTGTCAATACCGATAGTTCAAGGCTTTGGCGAGTGCTGAGAGACGATACTTAGAAAGTATGGCCATGAAATTGCATTATATCAACGAATGTTATTACGAAATTAGGTAGGTGTTGCTCGGTTCTGTTAGCTCACGAAAATGTGAATTTCAGTAGATGTTTTAAATTTGTACGGTAACATTTAAAATGAAAAATGTACTTTTTAGTTCCTTGGATTTTAATTTGTATTTTATTGCAATTGTTTTAAAAAGAAAAATGTGAAATACCCATGTTAATATATATAGACGAGAGACTAATAACTTTTGAGGCATGTTTTTTTTATCTGATATAATAAATATTTACAGTTTAAACATGTGTGGTGAGGCAGGCGAGTAAATAGCCATGCTCACTGAGCGGTTCGAGAACTTATTATATATATGTCTATACCACGAGCATGTGAAAGTATGTGATTATGTGAACGATAGGGGGGTGTATATAGTACTTCTTCGCTTACCTAGCCCCCCTCTGGATGCGGCTGCCAATCCTCGCACGTTCACAAGTATCACTCGGTGCTGGTGGCCACCAGTTCGTACACACACATAACACATGAAACGTAGTGTTTATTGTGAGGCGAAATATGCGGAGATAGTTCCTTATTACACTTAAAACTAAAAGCGGTTTAAACACAACGTAATTAAGGTGCAGGCGACGGCAAGCGGATCGGGTATTTGAAACAGTATCGCGAAGAGCGCACTTATGTCAAAAGACAAAGTCGCCACCGTATCGACACAACTTCTCCTCATTCGATCATTCCTAAACTAGATGGCGGGGCATCCGTCTCACCAATGTGTTTGATTTGAATTACCAGAATATTCTATATATATACCTAGTGTTGCCATAAATACTGAAACAAAGAAAAAAAATATTTTCTATTACAAATAACATTTATCACTTTTACAGTATGTTAGTTTAATACATAAATATAAAACAATTTAAAATATAAAAAGCTTATTCGAAGTGGTTTCCATTGGCTACAATACAGTCCTTTAAACGTTGAGGCCAGTTATCAATAGAAGCACGCACTCTTTCCATGAGAAAATTCTTCACTGCTAATCGTACGGATTGTTTTAGGGACTCCAAATAATAATGGCATTTAGAGCAAGCCGTGCTCTCTAAAACTGACCATAAATCATAATCCAGCGGACTAAGATCGGAACTAGACGACGGCCAGTCTTCAGCTCTGATGAAGTCCGAAACGTTCGTTTCCAACCAAGACTGCGTAGACCGAGCTTTATGACCCAGCGCCGAGTCTTGCTGGAAGGACCATTCTTGGTTATTGAATATGGTGTTATTAAGGGGCTTCACTATCTTCTCAAGAATGGTATCTTCATACACTTGTGCCGATGTTTTGATACCTTTCTCACAAAAGTATGGCTCAGTCACTCCTTCATAGCTAATACCCCACCAAACCATCACTGAAGTCGGATAGTGCCCACGTTGCACTCTGTCGACTAATTGGGAAGCTTCCTTAGAGCTTTGAGCATAAATACGGTCATTTTGTTTGTTAAAACGTTGTTCAATTGTAAAAATTTTCTCATCCGTAAACAAAATTTTCTGTCACCTCCCTTTGCGTACCGCTTCAGTAGTTGTTACGATTTTACCACCCTATTCTTTTTTAAATTATCAGTTAAGAAATGACCAGTACGTCTCTTATAGGGTGCAAGTCCTAACTCATCTTTTAAAATACGCGACATGGTTCTAGGTGCTATCTTCATCTCCCGAGATAAAATCTTTTGCTTTCGGACAGGATTTCCTCGAATTCTTTCCTTTACTGCTAGGACCACCTTTTTCATACGAACACTAAGTGGACAGCCAGATCTTTTTCTGTCACAAACAGAGGAGGTCTCATTGCACCTATTAATAGCCCGGTACACAAACATTTTACTAATACCAAGCGTATGGAGAATTCTAAATATTGCATTTGGCTCCATACCTACTTTGTGTATTGCAATCTCAGCGATTCGGTTCTCTTTATCACCCCACTCCATTTTAATATCACAAAATATTGTACAATGTATTGGCGCCAAAATGAGATAATTCATAATAATATAATCATATAAAAATGACAGATTCCAAATTCAAATGTCATATTTTGTTTATTTTTTATTGTAACAGTATTTATGGCCAGACTAAGTATATATATATATATATACTAGCGGGCCCGGCGGACGATGTCCCGCCCTGATAATAAAAAAAAACCTTGACAAATTATACACCAAAACGTTCCTCATGAATCACTTTATCCACTGGTGAAAACCCCATGAAGATCCGTTCAGTTGTTTTTGAGTTTATCGCGAACAGACAGACAGACAGACGCGGTAGGGGACTTTGTTTTATACTATGTAATGATATATGTATAGTTGTTATAGGAAAAAAATATATAAAATCCAATCTAAAAATAACTATTCATATATATGTAGGATTTAGGTACTGGCAATTCAAATCAAACGGGTGTAAAAACTATAAATTTTTATTGTATCAGCGTCAAAAATATGCCTCTTTTAAAAGTCACTCATTAATCTCTCTTCAATTTTTTCTAACATTTACGTCTCACATTTTTTTTTTAAACAATAATTCAGTAATGCAGTAACACAAATTAAAATCCAATTTCCTTAGAACCGTTCCTAATTAAATTATTATACATATTTTCAATAACCTATTAATATTATAAACACCTGGGTAAGATTTTGGCGTGCTGTTACGAGTTATACTAAGGTAATGTACGGTGATATCATTTATAAAGACACACAGACGAAGTTGCAGCCAGATGCTAGTATTTCATATATTTACTTGTAAAACTGAAGTTGGATTTTTAATAAAACAAAAGAAAGAACTGAAGTAACACGGTTTTTTTAATTAAACCAATAAACGAGTTGACCATTCATAAAACAATATTTCTATCAGTTTTAGGAATATATTTAAATATTATACAGGTATTGCCATTTACAAATCAAAACATATAACTACACCTTTTTTGTTGTATTTTTGGGAACAATTCTTCGTTAGCCGTTTCTTATAAATTTAAAAAGTAAATGAAAATTTAATAGCTGCGCTCCAGATAATGAGTTGTGTTTCTGGCCTGCATCTCATTGATCTAGTACGGAGTATGCAAACCAAATTGGTAGGAACTTTTTGGACGTCACTATCACAAAACAGAAGAAAAATTCAAATAACGGGAAAAATAACAATTGAAAAGATTGACGCACTATAATACACAGCATTGTTTTTTCAACGCAGTACGCTTCAGACCACAGAGCTTCAAACCGCCGTGAACGCAAGCCAAAATTTTCTTGGACTGTCTCGCAAGTTGATTATGTATAACTAGTCTGGCCATAAATACTGTTACATAAAAACTTTTCTTTTTTTCAACTTTTTAATTATTTTGAATTTGGAACACGTATGTTATTTTAAAAAGTTCTTTCGATTTTGCGCCGTTTCACATATGATTTCGTGTTTATTATCAAATTACAATATGGAATGGGGTGTTAAAGAAAATACGATTGCAGTGATCGCCTTGCACAAAGTGGGTATGGAGCTGTCGGTCATATTCCAGACACTTCAAAAGCTTGGTATCAGCCGTATGTTCATATATCATACTATAAACAGATACAACAACACTTCCTCTGTCAAAGACAAAAAAAGATCGGGGCGGCCGTGTGCTATCAGAACTACAAAGGCTGTTAATGCCGTTAAAGCCAGAATTCGTCGAAACCCCATTAGGAAGCAAAAAATCTTATCGCGAGAAATGAAGATTCCCGCTAGGACTCTGTCGCGTATTATAAAACAAAACCTGAAGCTCGGTGCTTATCGTCGATATATAGGACATGCCCTAAATCAATCTTTACAATTAAAGAGAGTGGATCGATCAAATCGCCTTCTGTCGCGATACACAGGCGAAAGGCACAAAAATATCCTCTTTACCGATGAATAACTTTTCACGGTTGAAGAACACTACAATAAGCAAAATGATAACGTGTACGCTCACAGTTCTAAAGAAGCTGCTCAAGTGGTCGGAAAGGTCCACTCCTGCGTCAGTGATGGTTTGGTGGGCCGTGTCTTATCAAGGAGTCACAAAACTACATTTTTGTGAAAAAGGAGTGAAAACTTCAGCCAAAGTGTATCAAGATACAGTCTTGGATCACGTGAAACCTCTCAGCAACATACTTTTTAAAAATATACCGTGGGCTTTCCAGCAGGATTCTGAACCTAGTCACAAGGCAAGAACTACCCAAGCCTGGCTTGAAGCCAACGTTCCGGACTTTATAAGAGCTGAATACTAGCCCTCATCTAGCCCAGACCTCAACGCTTTAGACTTCAAATTATGGTCAGTTTTAGAGGATATGGCCTGCTCTAAACAACACGGCGACTTTGAGTCTCTAAAAAAATCTTTGGAGCAAGCAGTAGCGAAATTTCCCTTGGAAACAGTGCGTAAATCCATAGATTCGTGGCCAAACAGATTAAAGGCCTGTATAAAACCAAAGGTGACCATTTCGAATAGAATATGTTTTTATTTTTTGCTGCTGAGACTAATAAATATATAGGTATAAATTTTAATAATATTACATTACTTCATTTAAAAAAATGCATTTTTATTTGTAACAGAACTTATGCCTATAGAGATATATACCTATCTCATCGGCAACGCTTCACTTCATTACCCGCTGGAGAATAATACCGCACATTCGCCTGAGACGCCGCTGCTCCATACGAGGTGTTGAGTTGCAGGTCAGGTTTTTATTTGGGGTTCTCGTTATTTATTTCTAAGCAAGGCCACCAATCTCTCTACGCCCTCTATTTTTATTTCACCGCATAATCCTGGTGGGGCCTATTTACACGGTCCCACCAGCCCCTTCAAATATTCTAGTAGATTATTACTGCCATTATCGAGTGGTTAATAATATTACAAGTTTCTGGAGATTATTTCAATGAACTAACAAGATTATATTTTTGTGGTAAGTCAGAAGCCATGCATCACTACACACTACACTGCACACACACAACACTTGTGCACCATAACCAAACTATATTACGCAAAATACCACCGATATTACAAAATATAGAGGTAAATAACATAAGATTATAAATAAAATATAAAATTCACTTCATGACATTCCAAGATCCCGCCAAAAACTCCAACAACACCTTAAATTCAAAAAGCTACATAGGCCACAAATATACACAAAAAAAAACAAAATTCTAAATTATAAAAATCCAGTCTCATGATTTCTGTCTACGATGAACTGCGAAACTACTCAATCGATCTTCGTGACAGTTGGCATTTACGTATTATTGGTCCAACTTGAGAGTTCGATTCAATATTTTTAATTAGAAATTAAATTGATTATTTAAGTTTTATCAGTCTCGAGCAGATAGCGTTGTAAATTAGTTTGTTGAAAGAATACTGCAGGACCGACTGTTATAAATATCTCATAGATGGCGCCAGGTTTTAAATTTGAATTTCTTTTTCAACAACCGAGCCACAGAAACGCGTGGCCGGGTCTACTAGTAAAATATAAAAACATACACTCGTTAAATGTTTTCCCGCTTTGGAATAAAAAAAATATCATCCATTTCTTGATAAATTTTGCACAATTTACATGGCAGCACAATCTCTGTTTGACATGGCCCTACTATTACACGGTGACCTCGGACGTCATTAAATACTTACGTACTACATGCAGTTAATTGTATGTAATCAATACAATTCTACTAATGGAATAGTCGAAAGTACTTAATTGCTTTTAAAATACATACCACAAAGATATTGACCTAATTCGTAAATTAATATAATAGCAATGAAGATGTTTGAACACATAATAATTATTAATGACGTATGTCAGACAAACAAGGACGTTGTGGCGAGTTCAATTATTATAAACCTGGTGAATTAAATACCTACAGCCAATGATATTATTATTATAAAAATGCTTTGACAGCGCCTTGGTAAAACTTGGCTAGCTAGCTTCTTTTTAACGGCTGCCCCGTCAATCCGCCCGTATCCGAGCAACATATAACTATCTCTTTTTCACCACCGATATTGAGAATATGCTATCTTATTTCCACATTTTATCTAGAACAGTTTACGTTTGTGTGCGTTATCTTGCCATTTGTCTTGTCAAAATGTCATGTAGGTAATGTATGTACACCTTTTTAGGTATAACTAGCGGGCTCGGCAGACGTTGTTCCGCCTTGATTAAAAATAAACCCTTGACAAATTATATACTAAAACGTTCCTCATGAATCACTTCATCCAATGGTGAAACCCGGATGAAAATCCGTTCAGTAGTTTTTGAGTTTATCGCGACCAGACAGACAGACAGACGCGGTAGGGGACTTTATTTTATACTATGTAATGATATCATCGCCTACAGCCCTCGTCAATATTTTTGGCCGCTCTGAATATTGCCTTAAGTGCGGGCTTCCCCGTAATATACTTACAAGTTTGATATAAAACAAAGTTAAAATGTTTTTATACTAATCTAAATTTGTTATTTATTAATCCTTAATTTGTCTCGATGTCATACATCAATACATAGTATAAAACAAAGTCCCATACCGCGTGTGTCTGTCTGTTCGCGATAAACTCAAAAACTACTGAACGGCTTTTATACGGTTCTCAACAGTGGGTAAAGTGATTCACGAGGAACATTTTGGTATATAATTTATCAAGGATTTTTTAATAATCAGGGTGGGACAACGTCTGCCGTGCCCGCTAATATATTACAAAAACGTATTTATTCCTAAATTTGTGATCTGTTCGTCACTTAAAGGCGAGTGAGATTATGGTAAAACGCTAAACCGATAGTAAATATAAAAGTCATGTGGAGTCCGACTGTCGTCAGATACGTCACTTATGCTACTTCTTAAACTTCAATTACCCGTAAAATTAGGTAAGGTGAGCTACACTGCTTATATTCGTATAGATATCAAAGAAAATTTATCACGTAAAAGAAAAACGTTATGCCTTATCCACAGGACTCGTTCTATCCGCTTATTGTGTATATTTTTATTCATTTCAATTAGTAACGTAGGCGCAATGATCGTTTGTATGAAAATTGTATATATAATAGTGAATTATATATTATATAAGAAGTGATAACAATAAAGGACAGGACTTAGAATGATAATTACGCTAACAATATTTTCTTACTACCTTTTTATAAATGATGACTATATTGACGTAAGCATTAATATAGGCTATTGAATACTTTTGCCGGTAAGCAGGACGGGCGAGTAATATATATATGTATAACCTAGCGGGCCCGGCGGATGTTGTCCTGCCTTGATAGTAAAAAAAAATCCTTGACAAATTATATACCTAAAGCATCCTTCCTCGTGAATGACTTTATCTACTAGTATAACTCAATGAAAATCCGGTCAGTAGTTTTTGAGTTTATCGCGAACATACAGACAGATGTGAAACCTTTGTTTTATATTATAATATGTAGTGATAACGTAAGATAAATAACTTCAGTACCTTTTTCGCTTCTATCTCATAAGCGATTTCCTTTTTTTGAAGTTATACTTCTTTTGGCGCGTTAGGGAAAAATGATGAGAGTAAATTTTTGAGACCGTCACGAAAAACCGACACTTTGAAGTTATTACGATGCGCGCGCACACCCTCACGAACCCTAAAGTTAGCTATAGTCAACATTTTGTTTCTTTGTATTTATTGTTTATATTTCTTTGCATTAAAACTTTCAATGTATTAAAAACCTTTTTTCTATTTTTAGTGTCGTTTTTTCTACAAACGTAGAATAAGGCGAAAGATAAAATTTTTGAAAAGATGTTTATCTTGTTACGCCAAAGAAGTATAACCTCTAACGCGTGTACATAAGTACACACACACTTTTTTTGAGATGCTCTCCACGAGTATTTTCAAATGTTGTTTGTGCTGTTATCAAGAAAATTGGAGATAGTTTCTATTTCATACCATCGATGAGTTGAAACATTTATTTATATGCCTCTATCTATACTAATATTATAAAGAGGTAAAGTTTGTGAGTTTGTGACGTTGTGGCGTTGTATGAGGTAATCTCAGGAACTACTGGTCCGATTTGAATAATTCTTTCAATGTCATATAGCTCATTCATTGAGAATGGTTACAGGCTATATATCATCACGCTAAGACCAGTAGGAGCGGAGCACAGTTGAAAAATGTTTCAAAATCGACATGTTTTTTTTTGAGAGCTTCTGCTGTGTGTCAGCGTTCGCCCAGAGTAGCAACTATTACTACGCGGACGAAGTCGCGGGCAGGGGCTATAATCTATATACTAATATTATAAAGAGGTAAAGTTTGTGAGGTTGTAGGGGGTAATATCTGGGGAGTCGGAGAAAAATTGTCGAAAACGTTTCTTACGAACGCTGCCTTAATTATGAGATATATATGATTGAGTTCTAGAGAAAAGTTGTAGCTTGATAATGCCTATTACCGCCCAACGAAGTGGGCACGGGTCGGCTAGTTGTTCATAATTCGCGCTCCTTACACCTACCAGACTTGCACAATATTCAATACGTATAATAACATCCAAAAATAATGTGATAAGTTTGTACCCCTTTATTATGGCCGTAATTCGACCAAATGATATTAAATTTCTGCTTATGTAATATTTTAAAAAAGCATCATGTGTAAAATCGTTTCCATGTATCAATTGAAACAAATTATACAGTTTACTAAGCCTCGTTTTATTCACCTCTATTGACCTAGCAAGGTCTTAACAGCTTCACCGGACTACGGGAGTAGCGTGATAGCAGGTTCGAAGCTGGTAACAACTAGCTAAAAATACGGGTCTATCTACAGAATGATATGACGAACCGAAAGGTTTTTGATGCGATAACGTCTTATAAATCGATAAACGCCGGCTGCGCGTATGAAAGAGCATGACTCATTGTCACGTTCCGCCTGAGTTGAGTGTGCAAGCGAGAGCGCGGAACAAGCGATAGAGAGCCGTGATCGGCCTAAGTGTACGACCAGAGTGGACGCTATAATCGAGTGTCGAGCGGGCCGTCGCGTGCGGCGTTCATTTCAAACAGATGCATTAATACGTGAGTGTCCTGAGACGCGCGTTTCCTTTTTACGGATAGTACTCTTTGGACGCGCGCCAGCGTTGTTCTTGGGCGCTGCAAGCCCCACTGGACGCCCCGCCGAACGCAGAGTCATTCAGGCCGTACACTAAACGTTCGGCTACTGACGCATCTATATATAGAATAATTCAATTCAATTCATAAAAGTATGCAATTTTCATCAACGTTTTCTTATGACGTTATCACGTAAAGTTGTCGTCCTTAAACTGACTTTACAGGCAACCATTTTTTTTTCGAACCTAATAATGCTATTGGCTTGAAGGTCTTCGATAGCTTCACCGGCCTTTGTGGCGAACACGGAACGGAAGGCACTCCTCTAAGATGCCAATTAACGCAAGAGTGTCAAAATGACCAGACCTCCACTGCAGCCTTGCATGCAATTCCGCGAATTAAATCTAACTGAATTCGAAATAACTTATTAACACAAATAAATGAATTTCAAATGTCTGTCTGTAATATCAAAATAATAGGGTTTACTAAATGGATATGGGTGTATATACGGTAATTATAACACAAAACCAATTTAAAAAAAATTCTCAGTCTGTCTGTCAGTCAGTCAGTCCTGGCTAATCACAAAAAGTTGGATTGGTTTTGACTGGGGTTTCACTGTTATGTTATAAGGAGTAACTTAGAACATTTCTATTCACATTTATTTAATTTAAAATACTATGGTTAGACGTATATATAATAAATTAAACAAGTATTATCCAGTACTGATAACACACGGCCACACGCATAATCTTACACATAATATCTTTTTTTCTAATCTTCACACGGACGCAGCCACATATAACGTTTAGTTTATACAAGTAAACGTATCAACTAAATATATTTGCATGGTGGTAGGGCTTTTTGTATGTCCGCTTGGCTAGCTACCTCCACCTTAAAGTGGAAAATCAGTCGCCAAGCACATGTTGGTGTGTTCCAGCAGCTGCACTTGAGAGCCAGTTCCCTCTAGTTTTAACGTATTTACCATTTAAGATCATATCATCGTTTAATATCAGATGGAATTGTGGTCAAACGCTAAGTATTAAAAAAATGAGTGAAGTAATTTTTAAAAAGTTTAAAAAATTTTTGATTTTGTCAATAAATAGTTTTAAATTTAAAAAAATAAATAAAAATATGAAATTGAATAATAATAAAAAAACATACAATGGGATTAATTATGTATATATGGGCGCGCAACCGTGCTCCCATATCGTTTCAGTGTAAGTAAGTAACAGACTAAATCAAAGCTTCATTATCTGTACTGCCATCTGTCAGCTAATTCGGAACTTAAATAACACAGGAAATATTATTAGCAACTCTTTGTTATAAAGTAAATAAACTATAGAAAAGTACGAACAGATTACTATGATAAGTAACGAATTAAATTAATTATGATTTAATAAAAGTTTTGGTTATGTTTAATTATTATCTAACCGGATGGTACAGAAACGTGCCGCATTATTGCCGTAACGGACTTCCGTTGCATTGTCGTCCAGTTACCTCCTAGTCGCACCTAAAGAAGTTTTACTTCAAAAACTTAATTTATCAGGCAATTTTTGCAAAATCTAACTAATAAATAAAGACACGCTCCCTCATAAAACCTATGTGTCTATTATGTGGGTGTGCAGGTGGGAAGTGCAATGTGGTGTTTGTTGTTCCATAGCGAATGATAGCAGCACTGTACAGTGCAACCAGTGGGTTAGAAGGCTCCATTAACCGAAATAATTTATTATACAGCTTTTTATCGCGCATACTTTTATATTTTTAATACATTTTAACCTTCATTGATGGCAGTCTAAGTTGATATTAAATTAGAGGAGCTGGCTCTCAAGTGCTGCTATCGGAACACAGTAATAGTGCGTGTTCAAACAGACAGACATCTCTAAAAATGATTGAAATGTATTTTCCTACTTACTAGCGGTCCCGGCAGGCTTTATCCTGCTCTGTTAATAAATAATAAATCTTGACAAGTTATATACCTAAACTTTCCTCATGAATCACTTTATCTACTGAGGAAACCCCAAGAAAATCCGTTCAGTAGTTTTTGAGTTTATCACGAACAGACAGACGGACGCGGCAGAGCACTTTGTTTTGTAATATGTAATGACACCTTGACACGTGCATCAATTTTTTTTTTCACAGTAATCTAAAAGTACTTACAGACACGTTAGATTTACATTCTTATTATATATAAGATACTTGCTCTAAAATTTCACTATTATGAGCTGACTCGGGAGGAATATAGCAATAATTACAGGCAAAGTAACAGAGCGCGACAGCATCCACCGCTATCTGGGTCATCGCGTGACACTTCATGTGACACATCCGCCGGCGGTGTGGCCACAAACAATGCGTTTGATCGATGATACCCGAGCCGAGGCCAATGCACTACATATTATAACAATTTTCCGCAACACATCTCCCCGTCTCATTCAAACAACACACGTATTTATCTATCTATTTATACATACATTGACGTTAAATTACTGTGGATTTTTTTCTCATTCGAAAAGAAATCTGTGTGCCGGATAAAGATGACTCGTTTCGTTCCTTTAAGATATGACGTTTCGCCACGTGATAGAATGGGACAGAAGACGTTAGCATCGTTTACAATGTGTGAAATAATAATTTTAATTTATTTTATTTACTATTTCCTTTTTTTTCTATTTTATCTTTGGCAACCATTCTTCTACATTATTACTACCAATATTTTTTCTGCTGACTGTTGGTCGGTACCTTTTTTTGCTTTCGTTTAATTTGTTTTACACGTCAAAAATTATATATAAATATCATTACATAGTATAAAACAAAGTCCCCTACCGCGTCTGTCTGTCTGTCTGTTCGCGATAAACTCAAAAACTACTGAACGGATCTTTATGCGGTTTTCACCAGTGGATAAAGTGATTCACGAGGGACGTTTTGGTATATAATTTGTCCAGGATTTTTTATAATCAGGGCGGGACAACGTCTGCCGGGCCCGCTAGTATATATATATATATATACTCTATTCTATTTGAGGAACGAAATGTGTTACTCTGCAATTTATATCCTTTTTTTTTTAAATTGTACAAATTGTTTTTTTGGTTCCAATTATTTGTTATTATTCAAGTTTTGTAATTTTTTGTAAAACTATTGAATTTTTTTTACTTAACTATTAGCTGTCCGTTTTTGTAATAGGAATATGAACTAAGCTCATTGAATCATCATCAACTGCGACATGGACTCTGAGTTTCTAGTACATGTTTCCATATGTACAAAACATTGGCAGTTATTCCGTAATAATATCCATTATAATAATATTTACGTAATACGTAATTATATCGCATGTAAGCTTAATAAATCACAGGTGATGCAAACAATTTTAATTAATAAAAGTTTTGTTAATTTTTGACACGCGTAATATTATGATTTTTTTCGCTACAATAAAAGCGTAAAAGGAACGGTCTCAGCTGTAAATTAGCGTAATTAATGCTGAGCCAACTTCGCTCGAAATTTACGTAACAACTTTCCCTTACGAACGATCCGCAATACACGTTACCAGTTCCGCTGCACTTTATACATTTGTCTGTAAATGCACTTTTGCGTTCTCTTTATTTATTTATACTTTTATTATCAAAATAATAAACCTTGCCCACAGAATAGTAACTACGCCTTAACTATCAATAGCACTTCTGGAAGCGTCCTGCACGAAGGGTCCTATGGGTGTAGAGGCACTAGAGGCACCATCCCAATGCCTCGGCTTGATAAAAGTCTCAAAATAACAAACCCTTCATTTCCACCACGAAAGGGAGTCAATTTTTATTGTTATTTTACTAAATATTGCCGTTTAAGTTGCAATATCAAAATAATATAAATCGGTAACATGATAGTGTCTCCAAATATCTTCTAGCATTTAAGTAAAAGTATTATAGGTATATAGATTTTATTGAATCCAAAAATATGGACAGACTTATACGACTATCAGCAGCCTGGGACTTTCGCAGGGGCGGTTTCTCAGGAAGACAGCAGGTTCGATCCCTGGCCGCCTCTACCATGCGGCGGACGGTACACCGTGGGGTTTTAGTCCGTGCGAATCGGACATAACCCACTCGCTCCCGCGAGAGGGTGGCGTATCCATAAAGGATTTCCCCACGTAAATAAAAAAAAAGTCTGGGACTTTGTCTGTGTTTGTATCTTTATAAAGGATTATATTTGCGCAGATGCTTTTTCTTTTTTATAAAATAAAAGTAGTATATAAAACCTAAATCTAAAATATAAGTACTCCTTATATAACATTAGCTATCTGTTAGTGAAAGTCCTGTAAAAATCAGTCCAACCGTTTCGGAGGCTAGCAAGAATAAACAGACAGACAGTTTTATTGTTATAAACACTGAATATACTTTCATATCCATTTAGTAAAAAGGCGTTATTTTGACGGTAAAACACACACAATTCAATGCGACAATTTTTAATATTCCACTATCCAAAATTCGTGAAATTTATCTTGCCTTTATCAAACGTTGTGTCGCTTCGCCACTGAATGCTATCAAAAACTTACAACTAAAAGTATACTATCTAATCTGAAAATTACTAGAATTACAACTACAAACATTGGATTAAAAATATATAGTGTTTTAACAATTTATTAAGCCTTACATACACTGTACATACATATACAGTGAGGTGATAACAGTTTTTTTGTAAATATTCTCTATAAAATATGTTTTATGTATTGAGACTTTTTAGTGCATGTATTATTTTTTTGGTAAAAATATTTATTTATTGTTATTAATTTGAACTTCTTCCATATAGCCAAAGACCCACGCCGTATTCTGGATTCACTAATCACTACATATTATAAAATAAATCTCTCTGTCTGTTCGCGATAAACTCAAAAACTGCTAAACGGATTTTTATGCGTATTTCACCAGTAGACAAATGATTCATGAGGAAGGTTTAGGTATATAATATATCAAGACTTTTTATTATCTAGGCGGGACAGCGTTCGCCGCGCCCGTTAGTAATATATATGACGACATTATATGCGATCTACACAAAAACTTTAGAAAAGACGAATATCTTTAACTGCAGAATTCCAATATAAATTATTTCCCGTAGTATTTACAAGTAACCACTCTTAAATGCACGGGTTAAAATTTAAGTTATTTCCAAGACACTTTCCAGCCACAGCATCATGACCTCTGCCTTCTCGTCCACTTTCCCCTAAGTATAAAATCCATTAGTCACAAATGTTATACAGGTAAATGAACTCTCACTTACCTACTACCAAGTGCAAGATTATAAAATTAAAAATAAACTTTCCACTAGAATGCATATTAACAGATTACATAACATCAAAGCATAGACATTATCAATTTCAAGTATTATATCTATTTTTTTGTGGCAACTAATCTTCAAGTTGATTATTACCACCTTTGTCGAGTAGATAATTATATTAAAAGTTTGTCATTACAATTTGTACAATTCGTGGCCGTCTTGTTAGAACTTTTCAGGGAGTTTTGTGCCAAGTCAGAATCCAAGTTTCGTGGTATCATTTTCCATCCGCTTCACTTCTACACAATAACCGAACTATATTACGTAAAACACCACCAATATTACAAAATATAGAGTCAAATAACTCAAGAATAAAACATATAAACCATTACATGACATTCCAAGATCCCGCCAAAAACTCTATGATATCTATGTATATCTGAATTTTTGGCGGCATTTTAATCTGTTATTTTTATTCCAATATTTTGTTATATCGGAGAAATCTTACTTCACATAATTTAGTTATTTAACACATATACCACTGAACTTGAACTCTGTAATGTCACATAAACTTTCCAGAAAGTTCTAACAAGGGGTAACATAGTTGGTACATTGATATAACTACACACTTCGTTACAACGTTACCCACTTGATTATGACAGTAATAATTTACATAAAGAGGATTGGTTAAAACGTAAGATTAGGATAAAAAGAAAATTATATCGGACTTTTCGGCGGAATCTTAGGAGAAAATCTATGAAGCGTACTCAGCCTTATCTTAGCTAAGCAGTCACTCAGCGCAATCTTAGTCCTCGAATTTATCGCCTAAGCACAACCTTATCTTAGTTTCAAAAACGTATCGAGTTTGTAAAATAAATTTAATTGTAAAAAATTAATTGAATCAGTAAAAAGAATATAAAAATAAAAACCACCGAAAAAACCAAGAATTGAAACAAACACGCTAAACCTGGAAGGGAACGGTTCTCGAATGCAGCTGCCGGAACACACCAACAGATGCTTGGTGACAGATTTTCACCTTGAGGGTGGTAGCTAGACAGGCGAACTTAGTAAAAGCTCTACTGCAATGCTACTTATGGTTTCATCACAATATTTCCCTTCATCGATAGTTCCGAGTCAATCGCACGGCAAAGATTCACACCTACGTGTTCGAACACGCTAGAAACTGAGCCACCATCTGATTGTCTATTACATTTTATGACTATATCTTTGAACATATCGTACGTAATAAAATCTAGTATAGAAGTAGTAGAGGAGATGGAGTACAATAGACTACTTTAATCTTAAATTATACTGAAAAATACAGAGTAATTCGAGAAAACAGCATATTATAAAATAACCAGCGGGCCCTGCGAACGTCGTCCTGCCTTGATAATAAAAAAAACGAAAATTCAACCGCAGCGCCACCTAACGGTTCCAATTGTGAATCTAAACCATTATTTAATCCAACTGAACATGCAAAAATTTTCATCAAAATCTGTCCAGCCGTTTAGGAGGAGTTCAGTCGCATACACACGGACAGAAGAATTATATATATAAAGATTACCCCGACATTAATCCAATCTCGCGGTGGAATGTGAAACTATACATGGTCGATGTGGAACAAGCAGAGAGTTAAGGCGACTAGAGCTGTGTATAGAAACATGACATTTCGATAGGATCACCATGTTTACCTTCAGAAATTATTGGATATTGGATAATTTCTTACCGTCAAGTGACCCGCATGTTCGTTTGCCTCCAATCGCATAAAAAAGTTGAGGCAGTCTTAAGGACTGCCGACAAAAGTAAAAACTCAAAACGATGAAATAGCTGTTCTGTTTTGAATTTTTAAATTAATTATAGCGTGAGTTATTTAAATTTTATAATTTGTATATTGAAATTATTAACATTAGTCTGGTTTTCGCATTTATTGGCACTCGGAGAAATATTTATATACATTCTTATAGAGTTTATTAATCAATCAAACCAATGATGAGCTGCAAAATAGCAATATTACACGTACACCACAGGCTGCTATACCACTGACGCAAACTGACTGACTAGTCTGACGCAAGCCGCGCAAGCACAACACGGTCGTTCACGCCTACTACGCGAAACTATAATTTATCTCATGTCAAAAAATACCCTAGTTACGAACCCGGGTCACCTGATGTTAAGTGATCACCACCGTCCATAGACACTAGCAACACCAAGGGAGTCGCAATTAGGTTGCCAGGCTGTGTATAGGGGGAAGGGAAAGGGAAAGACGGAGAGAGAAGGGAGGTGACCCTCTGGCGTTCTCAGTGACCGAACGAAACGCAACAATGCAAGCACTGCTACTTCACGTCGGTTTTCTGTGAGAGGGTGGTACTACCCCGAGCGAGCCGACTAAGTCGTGCTAAAACCAGTAATAGCTACAGCATGGCTCTACCACCTATAAATGTTAAAGAAGGTAAAGAAATAAAGGTACGCCTAAAGACGTTTTCACTTCAAAAAAACTCTCATGGGCTGGACGAGACATTTCCAACTTGAGAATTTGATTGAAGAAGGCGTTACTTTGCGGAAATCCATCATTAAATATTATAGTGGCCGCTACTATAATATTTAACTTGAGAATGCTAACCAAACGGACATGAAATTGACTCATCTCCGTGCATCCATTACAAACGTTTGTGATATGTACCTAATAAATTCTAAATATTATATATATTTGTTAAAAAGATAAACCTGATCGAGTTTCTTGCCGGTTCTTCTCGATGACTGGGTTGTTTTCCGAACCAGTGATAGTTTTGACATTTACGAGTGCCTTCTTAGGGCCTAAATTGAATAAAGTGTTTTCGATTTTGATTCGAGAAAACCTTGTTGATTAATAGTAAAATAAAAGGCAGTCCAAAATTAATCCAAAGAAAACACGTTCTCTATACTTCTTAAGGGTTATCGTTTAGCAATCTATCTCTATAATAGCACAATCTCATCTGCTGTTAAATGAGGACGTGGTCTAAGATGGTAAACACGGGAAAGCTAGAGGGAAACTGGTTCTGAAGTGGAGCTGCCGGAATACACCAAAACGTGCTTGGTGACAGAATTTAAACTTGAGGGTGGTAACTAGGCGGAAGGACTTAAAAATGAGCCGTCACGGGACGACTGACACATGTGAAACATCGAAATTGTTCGAATCGAACGAATCTCAAATTCTCCAATTACACTATAGGTATGCGAGCTCAGTGCGGCACAGAGACTGCGCACAGTCGATTGCGCATGGCATCGCGTCGCCACGTCACACACACACCACGGCCTGTATCGTCACGGTATCGACACGCCAACTGGTTGCGCCGCTTTATGTATGTTTGAAAATTCCCGCATTATGGATTAAATCGCGTCACTTTGAATTTTGACCAATTAATGCGATCAGGTCACGCCATCTAGTTTTGCCCAATCACACTTCCCTTTAACTATGGCACATGCTAGTTCGGTATCGCGACGCTCGCGCCGCCAATAGTTTTCGATTGCCGCCGCCAGTGTTCGACTGGTGCCGCCATTGTGGTGTGTTACTTCGTCCGCTATCGTCGTGTAGTTTACGCGGCTTGCACAGTGGCTTGCGAGCCGCGCCGCATGCTTACATTTTGAGTTTTTGCAAGCTCGAGTGAGAAATAAACGCATCGCTATATACGTGCCGACATTTATTATGAACAATAAGTGTTTTGTGAGAGAAGACTCGGTGGAAAGAAACGAGAAACACCTAGCCGGCTAGCCACGTGGAGACTGCATCACCGCGAGGTATGTGCCAGGTTTCCATCCTGCCCTTCTCTCCTTAATCGTAACTGATCGCAATAGTTGAATATCAATACGCCCCCAGCATATACAGTCCACTTAAATTGAACATAGATAACCCCGCATGCACGCACCGCCCCTCCGGCTCGTCGACCATCGCCGCGGCGTCACCACCAACAATCAGGTTTACCCTCGCCTATAGATGTTTCACATCAAAAACCGTACCACCGTGCTATGGTTCATTACTATGTTTTCCTTCACTGGAACTCTGACTCAGTTGCAAAGATTCGAATCTACGTACATCGACGCTGTATCCAAACATGCTATCATCTAAACCATCCTCGCTTCAACCACAACTGCGTGCATCTTCTGTAAAAGCGATATACTTTTCAGGACAGAGAGTTCCCTTGCATTAAGCAGTATATAATAAACTAGTGGACCCGGCATTGTCCCACCGTGATAATAAAATAAAAAAATGAATCACTTTATCTACTGGTGAAAGTACATGAAAATCCGTTCAGTAGGTTTTGAGCTTATCGCGAACAGACAGACAGACACACGTGGCAGAGGCCTTTGTTGTAATCTATACATATAATAAGAATGTAAATCAAACGCGCCTGTACTTTTTCGATTTTCGTGAAAAAAAGGTTGTTGCAGATGTCTAGGAATAAGTAATAAAATACATTTCGATCCTTTTTAGAAATGTGTCTGTCTGTCTGTTGGTTTGTATGAACGCGCATCACTGCTAAAATACTGGGGTCACAATAAAACCTCAGAAAATAAAAAAAAATCATAAAGCCTCGAGAGTAACTTAGTCTTTGCTTCATCAAAATCGGTCCACACTATCAAAAGTTATTGTAATTTGAATGACGGGCTCGAGTTAAGTACGAGAGAAGAGTAGCAATCTACATATACTAATATTACAAAGCTGGAGGGTTTGTTTGTTTGTTTAGTTGAACGTGCTAATCTCAGGAAATACTGGTCCGTACTGTTAGATAGCTCATTTATCGAGGAAGGCTATAAGCTATACATCATCACGCTAAGACCAATTGGAGCGGAGCACCAGTGAACAACAGCTTCCATTGCGTGTTAGCGTTAGCCCAAAGCAACTATTCTACGCGGACAAAGACAATATAATATTTACGAAGTATAGATGGACACCCTAAGCCGCACCGTCGCATCGACGCGAATCAGCGCCGGGTATTCGATTTCATAGCATACGACTCACCGGTCACGGTTCATTCATCCGCTGACAGATTGCTTTAATGCTCCATTAATTTTGTCTGTCATATCTTAAGAACGTACAAACGTTTTACAAGACTGCAATAGAAAGACAAGTAATTATTTTAGCTCGCGTTCGATAGTACACTTTTTGGCGGAACTTTGATTTATTTATATTCATAAATATTACCTTAATACTAGATCATTTGAGCGGTTTTAAATTAACTCTTTAAAACGTGACAGCGGTGAAGGGGTTAAAAAAGTAAAATTTGGCGTGGCATATTCTATAGTCAGCCTCGCAAGGTCCACACCTGCAAGACTACCTATATTTTGTTACTTTTTAAACACAAAATTAAGTTAATAGATAGAAAACTTTAAATGAAGATAATTTTTTCATAAGTTGATTTTGATGAAATAGACCTTATATGTTGTGTCAAGTTAAGCTCTAGTTATTTGTGAAAGTCCCATGAAGATTCGTTTAATAGTTTTAGAAATTAACGATTTTAGAGATTTGGCAAATATTTTCAATATACACTTTGGGCCTCCAATTTAGTTATAATATACATTTCTAATTCATTTTGTTGAAATAAATGTGTCGTTGTGGACGTTTGTGGCGACAGTTAATAAAGTATGACGTCACCAATAGATGACGTTCTCTTATTATTATTATTCTTATTCTAGAAACGGGGCTATGCAGGCCTTAGTCCTTTATCACTGCGACCAGTACTGATCTATCGTGATCGCCCCCATATTACTAAAACTCCCTGCCTAGTCGTATAGCATCAAGAACTGCAGGACTTTTTTGGTTGGGAGCATCTGTACCTCATCCGGGAGCAATACATGCTTTCCCAGATTCTAGTTTCGTGTAAGCTTCAGTGGATGACATTCACCCAAGAGGTGTTTGGGGGTTGCATCCACTATATCACAAAACCTACACTCTCTTGTGCTCTGGACACCGATGTTGTACAAATGCTTTTTAAGACAACAGTGTCCATTCAGTGCTCTCACCAAAACCTGTAATTGATTCCTACCGAGTAACAGGGCCTCTCCAGCATATCGCTGGTTGAATGCCCTGATGAGTTCTTTGGAATGTTTTTATCCTGGCAAGTTATGCCAGAACCTTTTGGCTTCTTGCTTGTAATGGTTTCTAAGGGTCAAAATGCTTTTGGGTATTCCACAGAATGGTTCAGGGCAAATGTGTATCTCCGTAGCACCTGCTCTGCAAGCTCCGCTTTATTATAACTAAATAAAATTATATATTATTATCAAATTAACCAAATTAAATAAAACATATGAATATGTGTGCTACCTAGAGATGTATTGGAAGTCGGTGCGAACCGAAAATCATATCATAGGTACAAAGTTTAAGTCCACTCTCGCGTCTCTGTAATACATTTCTACCTGGAACAAATTTGAAATTTCGGTTGGCACCGACTTCCAATACATCTCTAGGTAGCACACATATTCATATGTTTTATTTAATTTGGTTAATTTGATAAACTATTTATTTTCCGCTTTTTAGTGCCTTATGGGTTTTTGATTGATATTGAAGTCGGTTAATACTTTTTTTTGAAAATTTACTTTATTAAATAAAATATTAGACAATATAATGTCGTTTATGTGTCTATCTATACTGGTTGATTAAAGTAGTACGGTTTCTTCATACACTCGTTCGCATCACATGATGGCCACATGTGACCAATTAGCTCTCAGGTCAATAATCAGTTGTCTCGTCAATTTGCGTTGTCACGAGTTTCGTTGTAGTTATCTATCAACGTGTATCATCATGGCTTCGTCTTTGTGGTATTTAATTAGAACTTATAGCGTCTCACTTTTATTTTTATACATTTTTATTTCTCAAAACATTGGCGCTTTAAAAAAATGGAATAGGTAAGTGACATTGTTTTAGAAAGACAAGAATCCTGGCCAAATGCTATTCACTAATAGTTTTTGTTTATGTCTTTGCCCAAATTTAATATCAATTTGACCTACCCCTCTATACGTTGTTCAGGATGACAAATACTCTATGTACTTTCCTGTACTCCTGACTACATTGTATGTAAAATTTCATGGTGATCGGCTAAGTAGTTAAGACATGGGAATGTGACAAACAAACTCAACTTCGCTTTTGGAATATTGTATGTTATTACAATAAACATTGTAGAAAATACGACATAATGGACCAATAACAACCTCCTCACCAAAATTGTATATTGAATCCTTTTAGAACATCATGAAGACAATAATGCAACAATCGACAATTCCCAGTTTCTAATTATCTCTCTAGAAATAGACAGAGAAAATTCTCCTATGTTTCTGAGCGGATCTTCTTTTTTTTGTGTCGTTGGTATTGTACCATCAATAAAAAAAATATAGAAGTAGTTTTCTTTCCATAACGTTCGCGAATCAAAGCTTTTATTAATCTCTATTCGTTACAACTCACGCGTTTTACGTCTACAATCTACAACATATGCACAATACTCAATACAATTTATACCAGGCGAATAAGGATTCAAAGAAAAATAGAGATAATAATATCTTTATATAATATGAAACTATAACACGAAAAAATACTCTGTACCATTTATTATGGTCGAATTTTGACAACTGAGTTTTTAAATTGATTGCTAATTAATCTACCGAGTAGCTAATGATTTTAAATGTCTAATTAAAACAAAGAAGATTAGAGTATTCGAATACCGTTAAGCTTAATTCGATTTCAATTGATTTGTTATTTCTGAAACTATTCACGTGGTGATACATAATATAATCGAATTTTAAAATAACGGCGATTGTGAAAATTTAATAGACCAAAACGCGATTTACGGTCTTTCTCGCCTTTACAAGGTAAATTAATTATAGGAGAAAAACAAGAAAAACAACAATAAATAGAAAGGCTTATAGAATCGTCGATAGAATTTTGATTATATTTCAATACTTTTTGAACTTCATTATTATATGACGATATAACAATATCGTCTGGGTGATAAAACCCTTAACAAATAGGTACAGTAGCCTGCTAGAGAATTGGATATAATTTTTGAAGTGAAACTTCTTTATCGCCGTAGGGAGGAATTTTAGAGCATGTAAAAACGTATGTAACGTTTTTCGATTACGCGCCTTTTTAATTTCTGTACATTTTTCCGTTACGCGCCATGTTTATTTCTAAAGGAATGATCAGATTCCGTTTTTTTTTTCTAAAGGTGTGCTCACAATGATCAGATTCCGCTTTTTTTCTAAAGGTGTGCTCACAATGATCAGATTCCGCTTTTTTTTCTGTAAAGTTGTAAATATAGTAGATCATTTTTCGAAAAATGATGTCATAAAGAAGTTTCACTTCTTACGTGTGTACACTGATACATACTGTATTTTTTTTCTCGTACTGACTATGCTATTGACCTGGCAAGGTCTTTACAGCTTCACTGGACTACTTCGAATTGGATATAAAAACCTGCATTTGTAAACAAACAGTGGTAAAGTCATTAATGACATCGCGATGTAGCTGCGCAAAGATATTGTACAGCGCCATCTATTGACCCAAAGCGATTTAACAGCGCCATTATCTACGAGGTCTGTCAACAATGCGCGGTTGTAATTAGACTTCTGGAAGCATTTGATCTCCTCTGATCTTTGAATTATGAGTGACCACGAACTTCGATTGAAGGGTATGCCTTATAAAGTCCTTGTTTCTATCAGTAGGTTATATTTCGTAGCATATACACACACTGAATAGATAATACAAAAGTGAGTGTGGAGTAATTCACAATATTCCACTTACTGTCACACTAAATTATCTATTTCCTACAAACTAATCGACGTTTCTCTCGATTCGTTCCCTTTGTTTATACAAGTTTGTTTCAAAACTGCCTCTATAAATCACTCGCTGATAAGTGAAACGACACTCGAGATATTACTTCAGATAAAACATGAATTAATTATCAGACAATTAGACAATTCGTAGTCATCGGCGTAGAATTCACTTCCTGGCGCGTTATTGTATGCAGATATCACACACTATCGTCGACAGAATATTATTAAAGCTGATTAAATAACATGTCAAATTATACTCTAACGTGTAGCAATTAAGACTAATTTTGAAAAACAAAAAGTATTCTGGTATAGAGATAAGAAATGTCAGTGACATTGTCAAAGGAAATGATGGCACTTAATAGTGTTGCTTATCGCCTCACACATACTGTGCGAGTTAAGTGTAGATCTATCTTCTATATACTTGTATAATGAATACAGTTTATTTTTGGTACAATCACTTTAAAACTTCTGAATGTATTGTCATAAAATTATTTTTAGGCTTTAATTGACTCTTTGCCATTTTGAAAAGCAGCTAGTACTATATATGACAACAAGGATTATTTATTTATTTATTTTTGGCACCCAATCTTCTAGTAGATTATTAATGCCATTGTCGAGTAGGTAATGGATATTACAAGTTCTTATCCATTCCATTTTTGGCAACCAGTCTTCTAGTAGACTATTAATGCCATTGTCAAGTGAGTATCGATATTACAAGTTTCTTGATATAATTTCAATGAACCAACAAGATGGTGGCCATCTTGTTAGAACTTTCCAGGGAGTTTTTGTGGCAATTCAGAATTCATGTTCCGTGGTATTATTTTATATCCACTTCACTTTTCCACAATAAACAAACTATACTACTTAAAACACCACCAATATTACAAAATATAGAGCCAAATGAGTTAAATTATTAATAAAATATTAAATTCATTACATGACATTCCAAGATCCCGTCAAAAACTCCAACAAAGAAGTTATCATGACAGCAAAGTTTGATCGTCTTTTGTTTGTAAGATACCCAAAAAAATAGCTGACGTTCTTATCGGGAACTTGTCATGTAGTAGCTTTTGTTTCTTACTAGTAAACCGTCCCGGCTTCGCATGGATGCAGTGTACTAATTTGGACATTAGTGTATAAAAGATGTAGATCAATTTTTAACCTCTTTTATATTTACTCTTCATTAATGTCATAGAAGCTATGTAAGAATATTGTCACATACAACTTCTTTTTGTTGCGTGTAATCTTAAATCTGACATATCTTCAAATATATTGAAATAATATGTTGTAAAGAGCAGTTTTGATCAATATTGAATGCTCAACGTTACTAAAGTATGTAACTCTGTGAGTATTAATGCCGCATTTGTCAAAATAGCGTCGCAAATAACCGATTCTTTTTTAATAATGTGTAGATTATATACATTATTACTGTGAGTTATCCGTAAGAAATAGAGATACGTCATCAAAGACTATTCTGTAGACATTTTTTATAATAAACAATTCTGTAGTACATTGTTTTTATGAATCTTACAAGATTTAGCTACTGTTACCAATGAATGCCCTAGAAACTCCTTACAATTTCATTAAATTACATCGACTTTTCTACACTATATATAAATAAAATAGACATCTATTATATAGCTAAACCTTCCGACATAAATCCTGTAAACAATAGTGAAAACCGTATCACAATCCTTTATGTAATTTAGAAGAACTAAGGGGATACAGAAAGACGTGAAAAGCGATTTGTAATAGTGGAGGTTACTTTGCACTTCCGGCGGCAATTGATTAGATCTTAATTTTATTTAAAAAAAAATTAAATATGTATAGCAAATTATACACCAAAAACTTCCTCATGAATCACTTTATCCACTGGTGAAAACCGCATGAAAACCCGTTCAGTAGTTTTTGAGTTTACCGCGAACAAACAGACAGACAGACGCGGTAGACGACTTTGTTTTATACTATGTAATAACGATAAGAAAGTTCACCGTTTGTCTTATAATATTATTTAAGTATTTATGCAAAGAATATTTTGAAAATGTATCTTTTCCTCTAAGTATTAGTTTAATAATTTTTCCTTATTATGAATATATTCGAATAGTTCCAATAATGGGAATAGTTCGAATAGCTCGAATATTCAATTCGAAATTCTAATCGAACATAATTATTTGATTCGAGCACTTTTTGGCACACCCCTAATATTGTAATCTTTTCTTTATATTTAATAGATTCATACCAACAGTGTCAACTAACGACAAGTTTTCTTTTTTTTAACTTTATTTTTGGCAACCAATCTTCTAGTAGACTATTAATGCCATTGTCAAGTGAGTATCGATATTACAAGTTTCCTGATATAATGTCAATGAACCAACAAGATGGTGGCCATTTCGTTAGAACTTTCCATGGAGTTTTTGTGGCATCTCAGAATTCATGGTCCGTGGTATTATTTTCCATTCACTTCACTTATGCACAATAAACAAAGTATATTAAATAAAACACTACCAGTTTTACACAATATAGAGTCAAATAACACAAGATTATAAATAAAATATAAAATCCACCACATGATAGACCAAAATCCCGCCAAAAATTCAAACGACAAGTTGAACCATCCGCCAATGTCCGGTTCAACAGCCAACCAAGGACGCATTTTAATTACTTTTTGTCGTTTCAGATACTAATATTTTGCTCTTTTTATTACTAATTTCAGATTTATCTTTTTCAGGTACACATAAATAAAATTAAACGTTTTAGTTGCAATAATACGTGGCTGCGGTTAATAAATTCCAGGCGGAAGTGCAAAGTAACTTCCATTATAATATTGTATTATGGATTTCCGCCAAGTAACGCCTTAATCAATTGAAAAGAAGCATTTTTTAATAATAATTATATATAGATATAGATGTAAAAACTCACGTTGTATGACTCATTTTGTGTAGTATTGATAGCATGTTATTTAATAATATATAGATAATATATATATATATATATATATATATATATATATATATATAATACGGAATTAGAGTGGATGCACACTTACACTGCGCAATCGCATGGTGCAGTCATACTTCAGGGCTGTCCTACATATCAAGCAACATAATATTGTGATAATAAAATCTTTATTTTAAACTAGCTTCTGCCCGCGACTTCGTCCGCATGGAATAGATACTTTGGGCTAACGCTTACACGCAGCGGAAGCTCTCAAAAGTAAAAAAGAACGATTATGAAACATTCTTCATTGATGCTCCGCTCCTTAGCGTGATGATATATATTTTCTCGATAAATAAGCTATCTAACACTGAAAGATTTTTTTTAATCGTACCAAGTAGTTCCTGAGATTAGCACGTTCAACCAGACAAATAAGATTTACAATATTAGCATACTCATAGATTACTACTTCTCTCGTATATACCTCGAGCCATCATTCAAATTACAATAACTTTTGATAGAGTGGAGCGATTTTAATGAAACAAAGACTAAGTTACACCCGATATGCTTTACGATTTTCTTAGTGAGATTTTTTTGTGAATCCAGTACTTTAGCAATGATGCGTGTTCACACAAACAGACAGACAGACATTTCTAAAAATGACTGAAATGTATTCTATTACTTATTTCTAGACACCTGCAACATTTTTTTTCACGAAAATAAAAAAAAGTACAGCCACGTTATATTTACATTCCTATATGTATAGAAGACTATTGATTTAGTCAAGGTACACGTCACAAATATTTTTAATTTAAAATTAGTAAGTTATAACATCTGAATATACATAATTTTTTTACAAATAAACATAAGTATGTCTTTTGTCGACGCGACATCAGAGGAGAGTATTTTCCCTGGAACGTTTGTATGTGATATCATAAGAAACTACATGACCGATTTTGTTAATTCTTTCATTCAAGTACCTAATTTATACTATTGTAGGAAGGTTTTAAGGTATAACATATTAAGAGACAATTAATTTTAATAGACAAAAATAATTGTGTGTAATGAAATATCAAAAATAATTTAGAAAAAGAATAAAGGCACACATTCAGCCAGTAATTTTTATACCCAAATTGAGAGATATACCTATAATTTGTTGTCAACCCTAACACAGGAATCAAACAGATAAACACTAAAAAGTTACATCACGATTTCGTTCCGAAACGTAATAAGTATTAATTTAAATCAACACGTAATTATTTGATTACATCTCTGGTCCGCCATTTTGGCAGCACGTACAATTCGTAATTAGTCCAGTCCGTTTATTATTATTTCAAGATTAATTCTCCTTTATACATTTATATTTATTTTCTCAGTTATAAATCAAATATTAATCGAGTCATCGTGTCGTGGGAATAAAATAAACAAATTACACGACAAAATTATACATGTTGTTAAAATAAAAAAAATTAAATGTTACTCTGAAATTAATATTAAAGGATTTTCATTCGATTTAGTTTCTACAAATAATTCCAAAAGTCTAATGCCAGGTTTCTAAGTCACATTTATATGTTCAGTAGCGTTATCGGTTCGGTAACTTGTCAAATTGTGTTTCTGAACATACAATCATACGATAAACCTCCGTTAAACTTAACTGGCCAATCTGGACGTTCATCTATCCAATAAGTTTTATTTGACATTTCTGAATAGTTTTTAATATTTTGACAATGACGTGTCATTAACGAACAACTAACGAATTGAAAAGTTTTGTATCTAAAATAATTAGATGTATAACTAAATAATTATAAAATAAAATTAAAGCATCTAATAATCTCCAAAGTATTTTTTTCATCATAACATTACTACTATAAGTTAAGAATTAGAATAATAAAATCAATATTTAACACTCTTTCTTAAAAAGAGCCATCTAGTGAACATCAAAGAACTAGTTATGGGATTCATAATTATTTAACAACTTGATGTGTACTCAGAAACGCATTGACAGGTTATCTTCTTTTTTATTTCATTGGAAGCAAACGAACAGGCGCGTTACCTGATGTTAAGTGATCACCACCGTCCATAGACACTTGCGACACCAAGGGAAGGACAAGTGCGTTTCCAGCCAGTTTGGAGAAGGGGAAAGGATTGGGGAGAGCAGGGGAGGGGAGGTTAGGTGGGTAACCGGCGCTCTCACTGACCGAACGAAACGCAACAATGCAAGCACTGTTACTTCACGTCGGTTTTCTGTGAGAGGGTGGTTCTACCCCGGGCGAGCCGACCCATTCATGCTGAAACCAATAATATCTTCAGCGTGGCCCTACCACCTACAAAATTTTATGGATAACTTTATTGAATCAATAACTAATGATAGTTTAACCAAGTACCTCAGAAACCGGGCATACGCAGACTAAACAGTCTCTATAAGCGCTAAATGAAATAAAAATAATTTCGGTTTTCAAATTCAATTGAAATGTATATAAATAATATTTTGATTAACTCTTGTTTAATTTAAAATAAAATCAATTCCAGCACTAGGGAGTCGGATCGTCCCAAAACTGGGTGACCGAAGTCTTCGATAAGACAATTTAATGGGCAAAAGCGGATGGTAGAAATGACGAAACGATAGAGGTCGCGTTTGGAGCGGATGTGAGGTCACTGAGACCTTGATAGAGACCTTCTCTTTATGGATACACGCGTCGGTGCACACGGGCAAAACGTTTGCACTTTATGTTTCCAATATAACTGAATTTCCAAAAAGAAAAACAACTTTGTAACATACTACAATATAGTAAACTGTCACATATTGTGTGCTTCACTAAATAATTCCTATATGTACGATTAGCTTAGCTAGTTTAACTTAGTAACATTCGCGATGTTGATTTCAAGGCCACAACCCAAGCCTAGGTTCGGCTACTTTATCACCTTGTTACCAATCGGCCGAGCACCATAATCGCTCACCCCATTAGTTCGGCAAAGCTGTGAAGGCCCAATATGCCATCAGAGTATGGTCAGTTAGGAAAAACAAAAAAAAATGTAACAAACAGTAACACAGCGTAGTTGTAATTTCTAGAGATAGAGCAATCATCACATTCGTTGTTCACAAGCTTGATTGACAAGCTTTTATTTTTCGAACTGACTACGCCATTGCTCTGACGCGGACGGTCATTTAACAGTTTTACCGGGCTATTAATGCGAGCGCTTACGACACTTAGCCGCTTGGCAACAAGCTAAAGAGTGTCAAAGTAAACCGAAAAAAAGAAACTTGGCTTAGTCTGTTGCCTTGGATGCAACACCGCGAATCTGTCTAAGCTAAACTAAGCTAGCTATTGATACATATAAGAATTCGTGAGACATACATGTGTGCCTCACGATTTTAAATATGTATGACGTATCTGACAACTACGGAGATTTATAAGCAAACGATCGCGACTTGAAACCATTTCTTTCGACGTTTTTCATCTTATATAATATTTCGAAACATTTCTTCGGGACTTGTTTTTGTAATATTCGTACCTACCTATTGGTACAAAACAGGAGCGATAACTTTTGAGGTTCGAGATTTTCCATATGTTTTTGAGTATTTAACAATGACAACAGAATTTAATAGATCAAAAGTCAAAACATTGTACTTATTATCTTTGTATGCTACAATGGGTGAAAACTTACATTATGGCGTCACACGCGCTCGGGTTCGTTCGGGAGTTGTCGGCGGATTTTCGGTACTGGATTCAAAAATTATTTTTTATTTTGATATAACTTTTTATATATTGCGAAAAAAAATAGTTTTGTTATAAAACTTATATATGATCTTTTCAATTATCATAAAAAAAAAATTTCAAATACCTAATTACGATATAAAATTAAATTATAATACAATATCACACAGCGTCATCTACAGTTACACTAGAATACACATCATGTGAACATTATTTTAAACTTTCAATATGATCTGTTAAGTGTTGTTACTGTTTTTTTATATATTTCTTATTATTATTTAGGGGCTTTTGACTTTAGTAACATGAGCCCTATCATCCTAATCTAATAATACTAACGTTAAAGCCTTTCGTACATCTTCTTTTATAAAATCATCTTTCACTCATTTCACATAGCATTTTAGTAACCTCACTCGAAGGTTTTGCTAAAATGCTATGGAACATGCCGACATTCAGTTTATTTAAATTACACTCACTAAATAAACTAAAAAGGCTGCCGGAACATAACTATAGTTATGCTAGTTAGTTAGATATTATAGTTAAATTCAAATTCAAATTAAAAAGACTTTATTAATTAGGCCCTAAGAGTTAGCTAGTTGATGAGCGACAAAACTACCACCGGTTCGGAAAACGACCCAGTCATTGAGAAGAACGGGAAAGAAACTAGATGGGGTTTTTTTTTGACAATGTTTATAATAGTAAATTTCAAAACGTTTTTAATGGGTGCACAGAGATGAGTCAATTCCAGACATCACCATCGTTCACATATTGAAAGTTAGCTAGTTGATTAGCGACAGACTTTCATCTTAAAAGCTATACCTATACAGGGGGGGGGTATTATAAAAACTCCCTACCACTATGATATAGTTTCACAACCATTGACATATAAAAACACTTGATTTTGTATAATATCAATGTTCACAACGATGTTTCTTTTTACCGAAGGTTCAAACTTATTTCAGTATTCGCCGTCCAACTGTATGCGCCATCATAGCAACGAATTTAAGATTTCTCCTAATACTAAGGCTTTGCGTTTGTTCGGGTTTTGAAGTATAATAAAAGAAAAATGAGTGCGTGTAACCGTCACACTCGGTTCAAGTAAAACTTCTTTGACGTTATAAGAGATGGCGATTAAGTCAAAAATAAATACATCATATGAAAATTGAAAAAGTCATTTATTGATTATACGTTATACATTTATTATCGTTGACCACTTCACATTTTTTAAATAATAATTTAATTTTTATCATACTTCACGTTTTAATTTAATTCGTTACTTAACATAGTAATCTGTTTGTGCTTTTCCATATCTTATTTACTTTATAACAAAGAGTTGCTAATAATATTTCCTGTGTTATTTAATTTCGGAATTAGCTGGTAGATGACACTACAGATATTGAAGCTTTGATTTAATTTGTTACTTACTTACATTGAAACCAGATGGCAGCACAGTCGAGCTCCCTATATATATAATTAATTCCATTGTATGATTTTTATTATACCATTAAATTTTTTTTTGTCAAAAGTTTTAGTTTGATTTGTATATAAAATATTTATTGACAAAATCGAGAATATTTAAAAACCGGATGGCACAAAAACGTGACGCCATATTTTCGTAACGAACTTCCGTTGCATTGTCGTCCTAAAGAAGTTTTACTTCAAAAAAGGCTTAATGTTACGAAGTCTCATTTTATTTTTTCCGAACTCAAAGACAATTGTAAAAAACTCTTCTAAACAACATATCGGATTTCGGTACGACCTTCATTGATATTTATAGAATTTCTTTCAGGTCTGTTGCATAGTACATACAAATTATTTGCATAGAAAGTAGAGAAAATTCGATTTATAATTAACTAAGGTAGTGAAACGGGGGAGGGAGTTTGTAAGAGAATCTGTTATTTAGCATTTTAGTTAAAGAGTAAAAAAGATGGGTTTAATAGTTTTTTTTCCAATCTATCTTAATATATATATTTCTTGTGTGCGTGTGTATGTGACTGAACTCCTCCTAAACGACTGGACCGATTTTGATGAAATTTTTTGTGCGTGTTCGAGTGGATCCGAGAATGGTTTAGATTCACAATTGGACCCGGTAGGTGGCGCTGCGGTTGAATTTTAGTTTTTTTTAATTATTATCAAGGCAGGACAACGTCCGCTTGGCCCGCTATTACTATTATAAAGCTGGAGGGTTTGTTTGGTTGAACGCGCTAATTTCAGGTACTACTGGTCCGATTAAAAAAAAATTCTTTCAGTGTTATATAGCTAATTTATCGAGGACGGCTATAAGCTATATATTATCACGCTAATACCAATAGGAGCGGAGCGCCAATGAAGAATGTTTCGAAATCTGGTTTTCCTTTTAAGAGCTTCCGCTGCGTGTCAGCGTTAGCCCAAAGTAACTATTCCACGCGGAAGAAGTCGCGGGCAGAAGCTAGTATATTATATAGTCTGTTACTAAACTACATTTTTACCATAAGTCGAAATGAATTGACGACGCGACGCGCGGCTCTGCGCTCTAAATTCTTAACAGGCGAACATGTCCAACGTAGAGAGACTTACAACACGGAATTCCTTCCATGTTGTGTATGTCGCATAATTCTATTTACGGTGATTATGTTCTCAGATAGCGTACCTGGGTGCGGCAAACCGCTGCGGCACCGTTAAAATGTCGATAAACACGCGGCCGAGCGAAACGGAACGTATAATTGTTACGTGGGAATGGTACACTTGTGGAAAAGATCTGTCGGCTGTATTTGCATTCGGAGCACGTGATATATCCGAACTCGTTTCATAAGGTTGCAATAAAACCTATTTTAATATAGCACTTCACAGATAGACGATATATTTTTTTAATGAAACTTCAATTGGAATTTTTGGCGGGACCTTGGAATGCCATGTAGTGGTCTTTATATTTTATCCATAATCTTGTGTTATTTGACTCTTTATAGTGTAATATTCGTGGTGCTTTGTGTAATATAGTTAGATTATTGTGCACAAGTGAAGTGGATCGGAAATAATACCACGGAGCATGGATTCTGACTTAACATAAAAACTCCCTGGAAAGTTCTAGTTCATTGAAAGTATAACAAGAAACTTGTAATATTGATACTCACTTGACAATGGCAGTAATAGTCTACTAGAAGACTGGTTGCCAAAAATAAAATAGAAGAAACTTCTATTGGATTAGGTGAATTAGATTTTATGAAACGATTTTTTTTATAGAAAACTAGCGGGCCCAGCAGACGTTGTCCCGCCCTGATTATGAAAAAATCCTTGACAAATTATATACTAAAACGTTCCTCACCAATCACTCTATCCACCGGTGAAAACCGCATGAAAATCCGTTCGTTAGTTTTTGAGATTATCGCGAACATACAGACAGGCAGACGCGGTAGGGGACTCTGTTTTATACTATGTAATGAAGAGATAGTTATAAATGTATATACAGGTTTTAAGGCTGTGAGATAATGAGACAGTATATTATTTATGTGCTGTACTGTATTTATGGATGAAAGAACCTTATCTCCTTTTCTAAAACCCTAACAACGTGTAAGCAAAATTACATGATGATCGGTTGAGCAGTTAATGCATGACAGCGTAACAAACAGATTCGAAATTGCATTTATAATATTACTAACTGTTACCCGCGGTTTACCTCTCGGAATTATAGACTTGACTGTCATCTCTCGGGAGCAGTACTCTTTTTCTGGATAAAAGGTTCAGTAGTTACGAGGTACAAAACATAACAAACAAAATTATTTTTGCAGTTATGTTAGTTAGGATTCAGTATCCTTTTATTTTAATAAATTACTAGCGAACACGGCAGACGTTGTCCCACCCTGATTATAAAGAAAGCCTTAACAAACTATATACCAAAACCTTCCCCATGAATCACTTTATCCACTGGTGAAAACCGCATGGAAATCCGTTCAGTAGTTTTTGAGTTTATCGCGAACAGATAGACAGACAGATGCGGTAGAGGACTTTGTTTTATACTATGTAATGATTAAGGTATTTGGTAGGATAATAATGTCTACCAACCGGGTTCGGTAACGTAAGATGTTTACCTCATCCTCTTTGTTACAAATCGCTGCGAGATGATGCCGGGCTGTACTTTATTGTTATTAAGTTTTACAATGTATTAAAAAACGACATGACTATGATTGACTTCACGCCACGGGCTGTTTTTGCATTGTAAAATTCATATATTCTATTCATTTCCTTAAATAACATTTGGCATCTATAAATGAGTTTGTTATAGTAATAAACATTATATGCTTAATATTGGCATAAAAATACATTAACTTCCAACCGAAAAACTTAATAATCTAATACAAGAGTGACCGATATAATTCAGCTTTAAAAACGCCAAATACGTTACGAAAACGACACGAAAGTATCAAAATTTATTGTGAACGTTATCAACAAATCATTTACAAGTAGGACAGACACCTCTTCGACTTTCTTATTATATAAAAATAACAGTCAAAACATAAAACGGGAAATAATATTCATAAATCTATATTAGGCGTACGTCTAATTATGTATTTTCGCATCTTTTAAACACATACATATACGATATATAAAAACAGTGATGTAACTCGAGCCAGCCGGTTCAGAAAATACAAAACAACTTTCCTTGTAAACACACGCAGCGTCACAACCCGAACGGAAACCAGTTTTACTTCTTATACTGGAGTAATATGCAAATCATTTGAAGATGTAGTAGCGTTTAAAATAAAAGAAATTATAATCAATATGTTACCTGTGACCAGATGTAGCCAATATTTTTATTACATAGTATAAAACAAAGTCCCCTACCGCGTCTGTCTGTCTATCTGTTCGCGATAAACTCAAAAACTACTGAATGGATTTTCATGCGGTTTTCACCAGTGGATAAAGTGATTCATGAGGAAGGTTTTGGTGTGTAATTTGTTAAGGATTTCTTTATAATCAGGGCGGGACAACGTCTGCCGTGCCCGCTAGTAATCTATATATAAATAGGCAGTGGGGAAACAGTTAAGAATAACCCCCTTCTCTGTTTCTCAGCCGATTTTCTTCATTCTTGTTTTTTATATTGTAGCTAATGGCGAGTTTTAGTATTATCAATAAAATAAAGTTTTTTTTTTTTAATTCGACACTGGACTTACGCTCGTAATAATAAATAATACGGAGCTTTGAGGTATAAAACCAAAAAAATCCTAAATATATCTTGCACAACTTTAAATTCTTAATAATAATTAACTCGTGGTGAATTAAGAATGTCACTCATCTCAAAAGAACAATGTAACGCAACAGTACGCACCTCTCTCGCTTCTCAGCCCTCAACCCTCGACAAGAATTTTTGATATCACGACATTTTAAGATTATATATGCCATTGTTTATGTCACTAATAAATGTGCCAATATACTACCTATAGATATAGATATTTTATATATAAGGCAAACTGTTTAAAAATATTGGTTGCGCCGCTTTATGCATTTTGAAAATTCCCGCATTATCGTTTAAATCGCGTCACTTTGAAGCCCGACCAATTAATTGCGATCAGGTCACGCCACCTTTCTAGCCTTGCCCAATCACCTTTTCCTGGCACATGCTAAGTCGGTATCGCGACGCCCGCGCCGCTAGTTTCGATTGCGGCCACCAGTGTTCGACTGTTGCCGCCATTGTGTGAGTTCGACTGCTATCGTCTTGTAGTTTGCGCGCCGGACAGTGGTTGTGTCCGCGCCGAGCCGCGCCGCATGCTAACATTTTGAGTTTTCACATGGTCGAGTGAGAAATAAACGCATCGCTACATACGTGTCGACATATATTATAAACAATAAGTGTTGTGAGGGAGGAAACCCAGTGGAAAGAAACGAGAATCACCTAGCCGGCTAGCCACGTGGAGACTGCATCGCCGCGAGGTATGTGCCAAGTTTCCTTCCTACCCTTGTCTCCCTAGTCGTAACTGATCGCAATAGTTGAATATCAAATATAGCACCCCCGCATATACAGTCCACTTAAATTTAGCATAGATACCCCCTCACGCACACCCGCACCCCACGGTGACGTCGACATCGCCGCGGCGTCACCAAATATGTTAGTAAGTCATGACTTCAAATTTCACTTTCATATGATGTTGAAGATAGATCGGTTAGCTCAAAGCAGAAGAAAGAAATATTTATTCATAATGCATTATACGATACAAAACTGGATAACAGTCTGCACATCGCAGCTTTATGAATGAGTGTTCAGCTCAACATATACTAGTGTCATAAGAAACACTCAACACTGATTTTCGACTAGAACCCAGTGCAAATCACGATACGTAATAAAAAAATATCAATAAAAACTGTTAAATATAATATACAAGGAAAACAAATAATGTAACAATAGATGCTATCTCTAATATACCTTACGGTTTCATTCGCTATTTTGTCCCTCATCAGTCTCCGTAATCGGCCGCGGCGCAACGCCGTGTTTTATGTCTTGTCTGTAATTTTACTCTGTTCTCGTTTACTGTACTTTGTAGGATAATAGCTAGACTCCTTAAAGCCAAAAAAACCTTGAAATTATAGATTATAAGCATGCAAAAGGAAATGTCCTATTGTCGTTGGTAGTTAGTTCCGGAAATTTTCAACTTCAAACCATTGTCCAACATTTTCGCAATAATCAATTTTGTTAGAATTTATTTCTGATAGCTTTCGATTACCAAAAATATATGAGTCGTTATATTTCAAAATGAACTAAATCCAATTTTATCCGTATTATAGATCTTCATACATATCTTAAACATGTAACATTTGAATATCATAACATGAAACTAAAAACTTGTGAACGGCAAAATTTGGACTTCGTTCACGTTGAATAAGGACTGAAAATCTTTGATAAATTAAAGGTCTTATATTAGCGATTAAAATTGGATTTGGCTCATTTTGAACTGTAATAACTGATATATATTGTTAGCTTATATATTTTCAATTGCTCTTAAGTTTTACGCGTTCCATAAGGAATAGATAGCTAAAGTAGTTATCTAAAATAAACTTTTAAGTTTCATGTCCATTGATAAGTAATAGATACAAATTCCAGGTTTAAAACAAACCTAAACGCAGTCGTTTGCATAAATAATGGGTTATCAACTCAATCGAACGCTTTGTCCGAGTCGACTCGACACACCCACATATTTGTTATAGACTTGCTAGGTGGGTTCAAAGGAATGCTTTGTCGGACTATGCAGCTAAACGCTGCCGTCGAGTCGTTATTGCGATAACGATGTGTGGCAATAGGAATTTACACATGAATAACTTACTGGTGTCTCCAAACAGGATACCTTAAATGACTTCGTAAGGAAATATTACAAAATAAATCCAGAGCAAATTTTAATTGATACCCGTTTCGTAAGTTATGATCTTGTAGCTTGTCGACGACTTAACGTGTTGTATAAAAACATGATGATAATCTATATTAGCCGCTACACGCGACATAACCTGCGCGGAATTTTGCAAAAAAAAATTTGATCAGTGTATACGGACGCGTGGAACACGCGTTATACTAGGCACTGCTTCTTTTTTTTTCTACAATAAAAGTAACCTAAGTTATAATACTTCTTATAACATCAGCTATCTGTCAATGAAATTCCCGCCGTAATCGATCCAAATGTTTCAGAGACTAAATGGAACAAAAAGGCTGACAATAATTTTTAAAATTGTTTTTTTTTAATGTAACCGCCGTATTTTATATCCATTTAGTATAAAGCTATTATTTTCATATTACAAACAGACACCAAATTCACTTATTTGTATAAATATAGATAATAATGGTCCTAACTTATTGTACTGTGATAAGGATGTAAATGTTTTTCTTTCCGGTTGTTAGTTTGCTGTTCTGTTTTCTTTTGCAAAAGTCACAAGATGTAATGCATACGTTTTCTTCTCTGTACGTTAAATATATTGTAAAGATAATAGACGATTCAGACGAAGCCACGAGTGTCAACTAGTTTATATATCAAACTTATTCTTGCAACTAAATAGCAGTGTTCACAGCTTTGTTCTGAATCTATGAATGTTATAGGCACTACGCACCGACACGCGAGGCATTCCATCGCCGTCTTTGGTAGGTAAATTTGTCGCTACATTTCAAAATGAGCTTAAACCAATTTTAATCGTCCATATAATCTTTTATGATTTCCAGTTTTTATACACCGAGACCGAAATTCAAATTTTGCTGTCTATTTTAGTGTTTTTTGTGACCTTCATATTGAACATGTACAAAAATTAAAGATCTTGAAAAATAGCGTAGAATATTAAGAACGGCCAAAATTGGATTTAGTTCATTTTGTAATGTAACGACACAAGTATTTACTGGCATTAAAACGTTTTTCACGTGCTTTAAAACCGCAGCCTTTTTATTGTTAGTTATAACTATAAACTGAAGTGATCACTTAAAATCAAATGAACTACACAAATATCAGCTACCTAACAGTAGAAAAGTGAAAGTAAATGTATTAATATCGCATAAGGAACTGTTTGGATTAATAAAAGTTTTATTATGTTTTTAATAAAGAACGTAAACTTCCATTGCTATTGCCACGGCCATTTGCGTTGCAATCTCATTAAAGATTCTTCGAGTTGCGTTCGCTTATTTTACATTCACGGAATCGTTTATTTTTTCCATACGCAAAATACAAACTCATTTCCTATCCGATTATAATGATTCGATATCACCAAAAATGTTTAACAAAGCGAATTGTTATGTTAATTTTTTATCATAAATTCTACAGGTTTATTACTAGGTTAATTGATATGTTACCCATGTGTTATCATATTATTGTATAACAGTATAGATTTAATTTTATTATACTAGAAACAATCCGCGACTTTTTCTGAGTTTGGATCTTTATAAATTAATATAACAAGATAAATAAAAACAAGGTTTTATTCAATCAAATACACGAAAAAAGTTAATCGAATTTTACTTTCAATATGCATGGCGGCCATTTTGAAATTCTCCTTTTTATTTATCTTTGGCAATTTATATTCTAGTAGATTATTACTGCACTAGTCGATTAGGGAATGATATTACAAGTTTCTTTCGATCATTTCAAGAATTTAACAAGATACTGGTTGTCTTGTTAGAACTTTCCAGGGAGTTTTTGTAGCAAGTCAGAATTCATACTCCTTGGTATTATTTCCTATCCAATTCAGTTACACACAATGACCAAACCATATTTCACAAAAGACCACCAACATTACAAAATATAAAGGCAAATAACACAGAATTATGAATAAACTATAAAATGCACAACATGACTTCCAAGATCCCGCCAAAAACTCGATTTTATTTTTATTTTCATTTTCGTGTATTGTCATCAAGAGTGAACAAACAAGCAAAATTGCGAAATCATAAGTCGAAATTTGCTGGTTCTAATTCAGCTTGCGAGATTTTACTTAAACAAACATTTCAAGCTAATTAAAAGCGTGTAATAACAATGATAAATATTTTGGAGTTTTTGGCGGGATTTTAGTCTGTCATGTAGTGGATTTTATATTTTATTCATAATCTTGTGTTACTTGACTCTATATTGTGTAAAATCGGTGATGTTTTATGTGTATTGTGCATAAGTGAAGTGAATGGAAAATAATACCACGGAGCATGAATTCTGAGATGCCACAAAAATTCCCTGGAAAGTTGCAACAAGGGAGCCGCCATCTTGTTGGAACATTAACATTGGCGTTGAAATGATCGCACGACACTAATTTGTAATAATATTAACTTCTCAACAATGGCAGTAATAATCTAAAAGATTGGTTGCCAAAAACAAAGTAAAAAAAAGATAAATATTGATTTTCTTCATGTAACTCTAACGGTTTATACCTCGAACGCCATGATAACCGTTAGATGGCAGGATTTTTTCAAACTTACTTGAAATTAACGTTATATTTTGATCAATTTGTATAAACAAATAAGCAGAGACAAAACAGGCACGTCTTTCTCGTATATCTCTTAACTGATTATTTTATTGACTAAATATTGAAATGCTTTAGTTTTATCACTAAAATATGGAAATAGTTTGTTTTTTGACGGTGAGCCAACCAGCTTTCTATATCTTTGGTGCATTGTGGAGGAAGTTTTTTTAATTTTTAACCATATTATGATTTTAGCTTCCCAAGAAACTGCCACACTGGGTAGGGTCTCGATTTGCTACCCTCTCTAGATCCAGGGCTGGGCACTACCTTAGAGCATATTCACACGTCCTAAAATACCATATATACATTATTAATACTTTAACCAATAGGTTTTCATAAATATATAAAAAGTAATACAACATATATTTTTTCAAGTATTAAGAACTATGGTGGCATCACGTAAGTCTGTATTTTTTAAATAAACAAATGCTGAATATGATATAAAAATAATTGTACTAGATATATATTTATGAGCATAATAATTGTGTTTCTTCATAATAGTAATGCTTACGAAATTTTCTGATAATGGAAGATTACAGAATAGCTTGTAATGATTGTAGATGGTAAAGCCACGCTGTAGCTATTACTGGTTTCAGCATGAATGGGTCGGCACGCCCGGGGTACTACCACCCGACCCACAAAAACACCTACGTGAAGTGACAGTGCTTGCATTGTTGCGTTTCGTTCGGTCAGTGAGAGCGCCGGATACACACCTACCCTCCCCCTTCCCCTCCGCCAAACACAGGCTGGCAGCGCACTTGCGACTGCCCTGGTGTTGTTGCAAGTGCCTATGGACGGTGGTGATCACTTAACAGCAGGTGACCCACCTGTTCGTTTACCTCCTATGATATAAAAAAAAAACTTTTTCTAATGGAAAACGTGACTTTAATGACGGTAGAACTCATTATATGAACAACAGTGATTATTTTAAATTGGTTATATAATATACTAGCTGGCTCGACGGACGTTATCCCGTCCTGATAATAATAAAAATCTTGACAAATTATATACCCAAAACCTTCCTCATGATTCACTTCATCTACTGATGAAAATCCGTTCAATAGTTTTGGAGTTTATCGCGAACAGAGATATTCACATACAGACATATGTGACAGAGGACTTTGTCTTATAATATGTAGTGATTAGATGTTATATATTCGCGACTAAACAAATAAAACCTCTTGGTGAGTCCCCAGACAATTAGGCTTAGTAAGGTAATAAAGTTCTTTAGTTTACGTTCATTTATGCCCCTACCATTTCCATACAATCCAAAACAGTGACGAATTAAAAGTGAAAACTGAAGAAGTTGCGCCTTCACTATCAAATTATAAGTTACAATCGCAAGCTATTTTATAAAAATCCAGTAAACATCCACAACTATCGCGACAGAGTGACGTTACCATCTGTCATAGATGCACTTTCGTGTGCGAATCTTCTAATTGCTCGGTAGAAAGTCACAGTTGCATTTTTTATCAACTTGTTCGCTGCTTCCGAACGTAAAGCAGATGCGTAATCAGGTTTACTTTGATGAGGGGTATCAAATTTGGAGAACATTAATTTTTATATTATCGAAAAACCGAATTCATCTAGTACCACTATTAAATAGTTACTGGGTCATAGAAGTAAAAAATTTTTCGAATCTAAAATGTGATAATTTATTATCTTTTCTACATATGTAATATTATTTATCTTCATGGAAACCGTTTCTATTTTGTTTATTCGATTAATATTACAAACGAGAAGGTTTGTGAACCTGAGTATATGTTTTTTACTCTTTCACAGAAAGTCTATTGGACGGATTCTTAAGAAACTTTGTACTAATATAGGTCATACATCAGCATAACACATAGGCTGTAATGTATAAAAATATTGTTTAATTCGTCCGAAATATAAAAGTCTCAAATACATTGAAAAAAATTCTACCATCTGGCGTATGCTCCATAAATAGGTAGTTACACAAAAATAATGTATGGCGTCATTATTCAAAGACATTAACACAGATGAAATCGCGAGCGGCCTTTAGTAAACCCTAATTTAAAATTTAGTGATGACGTCAATCGAAGATTTTAGGTTTATATTCCTCTAGTATTATTAGATAGTCATACCAATCATAACATTTTAAGAATTACTTATAGACAATATGTTTATAGTAATTGTTAACGATGCTTCTTTTATAATGAACTAGCAGCCCCGGAGGACGTTCTCCCGCCCTGATAATAAAACAACTTAGACAAATTATATACATATACCAAAATCTTCCTCGTGAATCACTCTATCCGTTCAGTAGTTTTTAAGTTTATCGCGAACAGACAAACAGACGCGGTAGGGGACTTTGTTTTATACTATGTAATAATGATGATGGCAACCGAATTGTTACATTCATATTTGAAATGTGCAACGATATTAATTCAATTTTTTCTCTTCAAATTGTAAAGACTAAATATTTCGTATATTATCTTTAATATACGAAATATTTAGTCTTTACAATTTGAAGAGATTACTTCTTCTTCTATTACTTCTATTTCTACATTTATTCAAAGTCCATCTCCTAATACAATTAACAGTAATCTATATTTTAACATATTGTATTGTGGCCATATATAGATTGACAGGTCCTAAGACGTCTTGAGTACAATATGACAGGAAATTAACACCAATAGACCGTTAAAAAACTGTTTCATATTTTCAAGTAATATTTATGATGGATAAATATAATTAATTATATTGATATTTAGTGTTCTATATAATTTATGAACCATGAGCGATGTTTCTTGTATATACAAAAGATATATCTTTAAATATAAATTATGTGTAGTATAGTTAGTTTTTATACTTAAGTATGCAATAAAACATACGTTAAAATCATGATATATGTCTTGTAATTACATTATAATTACCAGATTCATAAACGCTTATTAGATAAGAACCTTCCGGCGTCAATGCAATTTGCGGTACGCGCGTATAGGTATTTTAAACTACATTGGGGGTCAACTCGACTCACTTCTAAATGCGACCCTGTCCGGCGCGATTTTTGTGCGTTGTTAGTATTACGTGGAGATTCCTCACTAACAAGATGAAAGTCTGATCACACTTTTAATGAATTCCGCTTGCATTCCTGCAGTCGCGTAGCATTCGGAAAGTGATTACCTCGCCCGTGTACAAACGATTTCGCTAATTACTATTCTTAATTAGTGCTTACGTACTTGAAATTAATTAACTATGAATAAGAATATAGATTTTTTAATATATTATCTATTTCTTTGACGCGTCTAACACGGTTTGCGAGTCTGCTACGTGAAGCGCATAAAGCGATTAAAAACGCAAGATGAAAGATCAAGTAGTGTAACACGTTCTAGTAGACATAGGTCCAGCAGTAAAGTAATGTGAGCTAGAAGTGGGTTGGTGTCTACGGATATTACATGAAAAACAATGACTATATATATTATTTTTATTGATAGTATAAAACAAAGTCCACTACCGCGTCTGTTCGCGATAAACTCAAAAAGTATTGAACGGATTTTCATCCTGTTTTCACCAGTCGATAAAGTGATTCACGGGGAAGGTTTTAATATATAATTTGTCTAGGATTTTTTTATAATCAGGGCGGGAGGATTTTCATGCTGTTTTTACCAGTCGATAAAGTGATTCACGGGGAAGGTTTTAATATATAATTTGTCTAGGATTTTTTTATAATCAGGGCGGGAGGATTTTCGTGCTGTTTTCACCAGTCGATAAAGTGATTCACGGGGAAGGTGTTAATATATAATTTGTCTAAGATTTTTTTTATAATCAGGGCGGGACAACGTCTGCCTGGCCCGCTAGTTATTGATATAAGATTGCAAAAATCTACTTAATAAATCTAAGCAACATACGATGTAATATGGCAATTATAAGTTATTTTTAAAGCTCTTCCGCAGGTGCTTTATTATTTTGTCTCTAAATCAATACATACTTTATATTATTTATACAAGCACAACCTTCATCCATAGTCATTACATAGTATAAAACAAAGTCCCCTACCGCGTCTGTCTGTCTGTCTGTTCGCGATAAACTGAAAAACTACTGAACGGATTTTCAAGCGGTTTTCACCAGCCGATAAAGTGATTCATGAGGAACGTTTTGGTATATAATTTGTTAAGGTTTTTTTTTTTTATAATCAGGGCGGGACGTCTGCAGGCCCGCTAGTAATATTATAAAGAGGAAAAGTTTGTGAAGTTGTAAGGGGTCCGATTAAAAAAATTATTGAAGTGTTATATAGCTCATTTATCGAGGAAAGATATAGGCTATATACCATCACGCTAAGAACAATAGGAGCGGAGCACCAATGAAGAATGTTTCAAAATCGGAGTTTCTTTTCCTCTTGAGAGCTTCCGCTGCGTGTTAGCGTTAGCCCAAAGTAACTATTTCAGTAGATGAGCAGAAGCTAGTATGTACATATAATTCTTTCTTTCGTGTGCATGTGATTGAACTCCTCAACAGCTGGACAGATTTTGATGGTTTTTTTTTGTGTGTTCAGGTGGATGCAAGAATCGTTTAGATTGATAATTGGACATGGTAGGTGCCGCTGCGGTTGACTTTTAGGATTTTTTTATTATCAATGCAGGATAACGTCCTCCGGTCGCGCTAGTACATATATTGTAAGATTAGTTACTAGCAAGGAGTTTACAGAAATTATTTATGGAGATGTAGCTAGTCTTATAGGGCTCACTATCTACATTTATTGGGGGTGGTTCCTTAATGTTAAACTATATCTATTTTCGCAATGTGTGCCCTACAGTCACTAGAAGCACTATTGTAATTTTCATTATTAATTCATGATGAGTCGTTTCATGAGTAACATTTTAAGAATTTTTGCTTATAAACAACGGATCCCATGCAGATTGACTCTAACGACTCTATTTAGGCAACAATTTATATGTCTACTAGCGGGTCCGGCAGACGTTGTCCTGCCCTGATTATGAAAAAATCCTTGACAAATTATATACTAAAACGTTCCTGATCAATCACTCTATCCACCGGTGAAAACCGCATGAAAATCCGTTCGGTAGTTTTTGAGTTTATCGCAAACAGACAGACAGACAGACGCGGTAGGGGAATGTTTTATACTATGTAATGATATGTTACTAATGTACAAAAAGGTGCAATTATTATCCATCAGTTGGTTCATTGGACCAATCAACTATTACCGCGGCTAAAAGTAGAAAATGTGCTGTCAAGCACTTAACAGATGTACGAGATATCCAGCCCATCAAGGCAAATTGACATCATGAATTAACATCCGGGGACATTGCTATTAAATATATAAAAGCATATAGTTTTAATATACCTGGATACCTGATTTATTATCTCAAATTACTAACAAGATTTACACTTGTGAGTGATGATTATATTCAGAACGTTTTACTTAAAAATTTATATATATATATATACTAGCGGGCCCGCCAGACGCTGTCCCGCCACGATTACAAGTAAATCCTTGACAAATTATATACTAAAACCTTCCTCATGAATTACTGTATCCACTGGTGAAAATCGCATGAAAATCCGTTCAGTAGTTTTTGAGTTTATCGCGAACAGACAAACAGACAGACGCGGTAGGGGACTTTGTTTTATACTATGTAATGATGTACGCGTCGACTTGAGAACCTCCTCCGTTTTTTTCGTCGGTTAAAACATATATTATCCTGGACCATAATATAACTATTATATCAAATTAATTATTCATTACAATTTTTTTCAATTTTCAACTAAATATTTATTTATATAAGTATGCTTATATGCATATTTCAATTCTTACATATGTATTCTTTCTATTAAAAATATTAAACTGTTACTAAGCGAAAAAATAAACATAGCAAACCTCTATGCATATAACTCTCGCGCATCCGTATGCAACAAAAATAAATATTCACAACACTACGCTGTGATTTGAGGGACAAATCATAATACCGCGTTCGAATTTCGAAAACCGCGCCAAGCGCACTCCCGCCGGCGGTCACGTCACGCGACCGACTGCAATGGCGGCGGACGGGAAAGGCGCGCGAAGCGAAATAATTTCTCCATCCGTTTGTTTACGGCAGCTGCGGCCTTTTTATACGGTAAGTGACTTTGCTCCAGTTTTTAAGTTCACACTGGTAGATTTATTGATGTTTAAAGTAATCAATGACGTAGTAGAACATTACTCCATAACTGTTATTACACATATAAACCATTCAACGTTCTGAGAATGTAAACAAACGGCGCCCTTGAAATTACATTTACTGGAGCGATTGATTTGAAACACTCAAAACAATGAACAGGTTTTTATCAATACATAGTTTTTGTTCAAATTATTATTGTTTGTTCAGTTCACATACTATCTACAATTAATAAAGACGCAAAACCCGCTTAATGGAACTAAATAGTAATAAACGTAATAAAATAACAATAGGATAGATCATTTTATTACTTAATTATATATTGGTAACTGGTGAATTGATAAAATCTGTAAAATTGGCTATAACATAGCAAAATTTCATTTTAATTCTGCTGGCATTTCCTTATCCTTCAGAGCTCCTAATATGTTCCTGGCTGTCAGATCACTCATCATGTTCCTAGCTTCTATGGCAGCACTTCCTATATGTGGCAGAACAACACAATTTTTCAGCTTAAACAGTGGACTGTCCAAAGGCAAAGGTTCTGGAGTGGTGACATCTAAACCAGCAGCCCTTATAGTATTATTCTTTAATGCTTCTATCAAAGCATCCTGATCAACTGTTCCACCTCGGCTGGTATTAACAAAGATCGCAGTTTTTTTCATCTTTTCAAATGCATCTTTATTAAATATTTCTTTTGTTTCTGGAGTTAAAGCAGCACAGCAAATAACAAAATCACTCTCAGTTAGTAACTCATCAAAGCTGACTTTAACCGCCCCCGTTTCCGCCTCCTCTGATCTTTGACTGCGATTAAAATAAAGAATCCGAGATGTGTTGAAAGCCTTTACTCGTCTGGCAACGGCCTGCCCGATCCTACCGAATCCGACAATACCGACTGTGGCTCCGGCAAGACCTGGCCCAGTCATCCATGTTGGAGCCCACGATACCCAACCGCCAGTTCGGGCTTCATGCATAGCTTCTGGGAGACGTCGAGAGGTAGTAAGTAATAGGGCAAGCTGGAAAAACAAGTCAATTGTTTCCATTCAATAAGAATACGACATTTCAATTTTCATATAAACAATGAAGAAACTACCTACTAAAATAAAGTAAAAATTAGAATATTTTCTAATATGCTACAACCACCAGTTAAGTAGCGTCATCTATTCTTAACAATAACAAACTAACTTACACTACTGACACAAGATGGAGCTAGCTATAGATATTTGTATGCAATTAAACTGCTGGGTTCTTTTTTCTCAAACTGATTTCGCTATTGACCTAGCAAGGTCTTAACAGCTTCACCGAACTACATTGCTGGGTTGATAATTGATATAAATTTATATTAAATATGTTTTACAGAAACAGGATATTTCATATATTAAATGAATATTGATAGAAATGTATCTAGAAATAAAAATAAAATATTTGAAATTTTATCATTTGGAATGTCTTGACTACAATTATGTTAAAATATTTGCATGGTGGTAGGGCTTTTCTAATCCTAAACATCTTTCACCAAGCGTCATTTAACATCCGATGACACTGTGGTCAAACTCTAAACCCTATAAAGATTTTTTTTTATGTAATGATTTAACATATTGTGTTGTCTGTAATTTCAAGACATTATAAAACTAAAAAACAACATTATTGACATGGAAAATGATTCCAAATAAGTTTTTAAACTCACTGTCAGTTCTGCTGTAGCATCTGTTAACACATTGGGAGTATAGCCGACTCTCACTCCCCTTTTCTTGCACTCAGCTAAATCTATGTGATCATGACCCACTGAGATAGTTGCAACCACTTTAAGACTAGGTCCAGCTGTATCTAGGAGTTCAGAGTCAATTTTTTCAGTTAATGAACAATAGATACCATTAACTCCGGGCACTGCTTTTAGAAGTTCTGCTCTTGGTACAGGTGATGGGTGATTCCACAGTTTTAGATCATACCTGGAAATAAAAATGTTAATATTGTTATTATATAATAATTTCATATACATCCACTGCTGGACATGAGACATATTGTAAATGGGCATGTTGGACTGATGACCCAATGATCATTTATCTGCTTGCATCTATCTAGTCCTACAGCCTTAATTATGTGGTGGCACCTTGTAGTTAATCTCTGCCTTCATTTTCCAATGTATGGAAGTTACTTGAGAACCCTTTGGTTTTTTTAGGCTTCCATTCTTCAAGCAATGTCAGTAGCTAAATGCAATTACAGACTAATTCTGGCTAACCCCAGGCTATCATAAAGGGTGACTAAGGGTGAATCATGGCTAGCAGTAACTTTTGAACTTTTCTAACCAACCTGCAAGCATGATTAAACTTCTCATTAAAGATATTGAGTATAAAGCAATAACTTCTTTACTTTTCAGGATTTAATGAGGGTGAAATTCAGTAGAGATAATCTAATCTACTTTTAAGAAATATAGGTAGATCATAGTATTCACATAAATGTAGGATATCTTATATTTATTATATTATAGACAAGAATAGTATATTAAACTCATAATACTAATTCAAAAAGCAATTATATTCTACAAATAATAGCATTCAATATTATTTAAAAAATTATCAGGTATTTCCAATGCTATTCATGTCATTCATTCAGGTCATAAATCCTTATCAAATTAAATATTTTGGTTACACTGGTCTTTCAATATAGATCTAAATTACCCATTATAGCAATTGATTTCAATGAATATCCTATGACATAACATTGTTTTAAAAATACCCATAATTAAAAAAAATGTTTGTATCTGTAAATATAAACATTGAAAATGGCCCTCAATTTGTTTAAAATCTAAACTTACAAACTCTTTTACTTTATTGTAATAATAGTATATAAAAAAGTAGTATTACTATACTACTATACTGCAAAACTAAGCATGGCCTTCATGTTTAATTGGGGGAACAGAGCCAAGGTCAAAAAAGTTAAACAAATGTAATAAAATTGTGACCAATCATCTAAAAAGCTGTTGAATATTATGATGAAATATGTAGGTTTACCTGAGCAAGGTTGGATATTCAAAGACATTTTTTTTAAACTTATACTATGGATATAGAATTTATGATTATAATAAATTGAGTGTGAAAATGAACACAATGTGTTAAATCTATGAGTAACACTTCTAAACACACATTTTTAATATGTTGCAATGTCTGATTTCTAATTTGGGAAGTCCAAAAACAGCCAGGAAGAGGAGACACTAATAATTTGTAACATTATTAATGAACTTGGGAATGTATTTGGAAGTAAAAAAAAAATTGTTATACTTTTATAATAAAAAAATTTGGACTCATAGGAATAGCTATTTAATAAAGACAGAACTTCTGCTTTGTGGCAGAAATAGGTATAGTGATAATGTTTCAAAAGTTATATTTTTTTTAACTTTATTTTTGGCAACCATACTTTTAGATTATTAGTACCATTGTCAAGTAGTTAATAGTATTACAAGTTCTTCTTCCATCCCATTTTTGGAAACCAGTCTTCTAGTAGACTATTACTGCCATTGTCATGTGATTATTGATATTATAAATCTCTTGATATAATTTCAATGAACTAACAAGATGGTGGCCATCTTGTTAGAACTTTCCATGGAGTTTTTGTGGCATCTCAGAATTCATGGTCCGTGCTATTATTTTCCATTCACTTCACTTATGCACAATAAACAATCTATACTACATAAAACACCACCAATTTTACACAATATAGAGTCAAGTAACACAAGATTATGAATAAAAAATAAAATCCACTACGTGACAGACCAAGATCCCGCCAAAAATCCAGATTATCTGAAATTAGAATTAGAGTACGAACTGATTGCTCATTTCTGACAAACTATCATGTTTAAAATTTATTCTACAAATTTATATGGAAATTCAAGGTAAACTTATACATAGTAGTTAATTTATTATATAGATACCTATTAATTTAATAAGAAATTATATGTAATAAATAATAAATTACCATTAGTGAGCTGGCATAATAAAATATAGTAAATATTGTTTGATATTTTTACTATTAATGAAAATTATGTACGAACTTGAAGATTTAGGAGCGGATTCACCTCTATATTTAAAATATAAACTAATAACCTGTAATTCAACTTACTCTTTCTTTAACAACTCCACGCCACATTCTGGCATATCAGACCTCGCAATGTACACTTGAAATCTTCCTGAACTCATATTTCTACTGAATAAGTTACCTCGGTGGACTAAACACTGCGCGATCGATTTGATGCCTTTATAAATCATGTGTAAACCGACTGTTACAGCGGCAGTGACAGCGCGATCCACTAATTTCCGGGTACTTTTTTGTCCACAAGGTCACTTAATTCTCTGGCAAGTATTTAGGCGGTGCGGGATGTGTATTCACGTTTTTTTCGCTCTTAAAAAATGAAGGTTTCGCTAAATAAATAGAAACGTGAAGAGCGGCTACAGTAGCGAGCAATACCTTTCCTTTTGTGGATTTAATAAATGATAAAGCACTCATTTTATCAAGAGTTCAAGTTTACCGAGGTCGTTATGTAATATAAACTAACATTACTACGAATTTACGGAACAAACAGTCGCGATAAGGTTCATAATTCTAAGGCTTACTATAAATTCCAACATTTCAGAATTCAATGAATTCAAATAAAATATGGCAATAATTTTGATGTTGACGTAACTGCTATAAATGTTGCCAAAGCAACTATACTAAATGCTCTCTTTACAGTTTATAGCATTAACTTTCATAAGGTATATTACTATATTATAGCCTTCGATCAACAATAACTAGATAAAGGGTCGGGTGGTAGGGTGTGCGGGGTGGTAGGGTATGCGGGGTGGTAGGGTGTGCGGGGTGGTAGGGTGTCTGTACCCGACTGGATCGCGACCACCGTACACCAGGTGGAACACCCGCCATAGTGACACGTTTGGGCGTGTCGCGTTCCGGGATCAGCCGGTGTATATCCAGCAACCGGGGGGGGGCTGTCCCTGACTGGGTCGCTTTCAGGCCGGCATGACAGCGGCGACCGGCGATGGATAGTATGTCTTTCGGTGGTCGCCATTGTTTTTGGATTGTACTGTGCTTACCATCAGGCACAGTACAGTCACTTTGCCGAGCAACAATAAAAAAAAAAAAAAAAAAAAAAAATACGTCTCGGTAAATAACAGCTCACTTGAAATGTGAGCTTTTATTTTGTTTGAAACACAGTCAATGTAAGCAAGTTTCACATGCCGCAGTGTATTCAAAAGATGCAAAAATAATACCCGAAAAAGCAATTTAATGGCCGGAGTATCTTACTTTCGCTAAATACATGTTAAATAAGTTATATTTTAAGCTTTAAACTAACAAATAATATCAAATTTTGAACAAAATTACCGATTTTAAACCTGTGGTACAAATGTTTGGTCTAGGCTCTCCACCCACGCACAATAACGGGAAAACGTACTTTATTCATTACGTGTTAAGGTTGAATTCACACTAAATGTTGTATATGTTGTCTTTTCATTTGTGAGGGGAGTAATTTATTGCTTTGCTCGTTCTATCGTAAGTATTAGATAATATTTTGAACATTTGTGCCTTTATTACTAGGTGTCATGCTTATAATTAGGTTGAACTTAAAACTGTTTTAAAACTTTTTTCTTCCTTTCTTAGTAAACAAATAGCTACACATAAGTATATATTTACGCGGACAGCTTTTAGCTTCGATTTTGTACGTGACCCTTTATCTAGTTATTGTTGATCGAAGATTATAGCTATATTAGTTATACACAACTATAATATTATACTCGATTTATGTGTTATTACATCTTCGACAATATCATTTTAGGCTATATAAGTCCTACCATGCTGTCGCTGTTTGTAATTCTCCGCTAGGACATTTATTTCTCTACATTGCATGATAATAGCAGAGATCGGATTATCTTACTCTTTTTCTCGTTTAGACTCTGTAGTAACATTTGCCAGTGTCAACATTTGTAACTTAAAAACCCTAAGTCATTTTTATTTATTTAGAAGGATCGAGATATTTCAAAATATAAGATATTGGCTCTTAAATTTATGCATTTTTAAACGTTCATGAAACCATGATCTTCATGAACCGCATCTAAAGTTAATCGGATATTTAATAACGACAGTATGATCCGAATAAACTGAATAATAGATAGATAACGTTGACAACTTAAACCAATCAATGTATTGAGATTAGTCGATTTATAATGAAGATCAATTAAATAATATCATGGTTTCAAGTTCGATTTCTGTCTCTTTTGAAGTTCTTTATATGATCTTACAATTATTTATCATGTAGTTTTTTATTTTGTGACACTATTTTGCCCTAAATTTTGTAACAGTGATATATATGTTTTATCATGATTAGTGTTGTCAAATGTTTGTTAAAAAGTACTGATTTCATTTAGATATATGCCTGCCTTATCTCTTTTCCGTCATAGCTATGGTTATTACGGTGTCACTACCATTACATTAGTGGATTTCCACTAGCAAGGCATAATTGTAAAATATATATATATATATATATATATATCGTACTGACTACGCTATTGGCATGGTAGGGCCTTTACAGCTTCACCGGACTACCAAAAAATAATGATCAAAAAGGTTTACATCTGATAAAATAATCATACGAAAGATTGCCGCCATTTTTAAGTTTTCATTAAAAAAAGCGAGTGACTCAAAATATTTACATGAAAAAAAAATACTTTTGCAGGAATAAGTAGCCATGATTGATTGGCTAATTATAGAACGAAGACATAATATTTCGGGCAAAGAATTTTATTGACATATACAACACGGATCTTAATAATTGTGAAATCTTGATGTTTTTGATAGATACTTCACAAATAGTTCACATAGAACAACTTTTAAATACATAATAAAGTTCACGTCAGCTTGAGTTGTAATGGAATAAAAAAATAATTATTTACACTTAAATTACTTTCCAATAAATATAGTTTCACAGACACCAATTTTATTTTTGAACAACTAAAAAGCAAATTTGGTTTTATTATTTGTTTTCTTGTTGTCTGTACTGAGAACATTTGCATGTATAGTATGTAGTACATTCATAGTAAAGAATTGTTTAGTTCACTCTGATTTGTTGTTAATCATTATGTTCATGCTGGGCCTCAGACTCCCTCCAATTATTTTGCACCATTTCCACTATCATCTTCCACCATTTAGATTGTACAAAATAATGAACTGAACAGATAATTATAAATAACCATGATAATATTAAAAAGTAATCAGTCTCTTTTTCAACTACACTTGAAACTGGGCCTTGGAAATCTTTGGATGTCACCAATAAAGATTGTGGTTGTTGCCCAGTGATAGCATTTATAAATTTGCTAAATGAATGTATATTATATTCTGTGCCATTGAATTTGCCTACTGGACGTCCATTGTGGAACATTTTTAAAGTTGGTACACCAACAACACCATACTGTGTATTTATACCATGATATTTCAAAGCATCTAATGCAACCATTTTGACATTCGGATATGATCTAGCTAATGCATTATAGTGCGGTGCTGCATGTGCACTGAATGGACAAGCCCTTGCATAAAAGAGTACAAGAACACAGTCTGCTTCCATATCTCTACTTGTTATATCAGGTTTAACTTGTAAGAGTTTAGCTAAGTAACTTCCATTTATGATTTCCACCGTGTGCTCAATTTCTGTTTGGTCATAAACAATTTCTTTGCATTTTACCAGTTTCCTTGTCTCATTTACAGACTGTGTTGTATTTTCTGCAGTAACATTAGCCAATGTGACAGTATTATAAAGGTTTGTCAGAGTTTTATTAACATCTGATACTACATTGGATAGTAATGATTCTGATTCATCAACATTGGATACATCTGAATCAACAATTTCTTGAGGGTTTAATTCATCTTGTACATCGAATTGTGTTGTAACATTTACTAATGCTGAAAAATAAAATAAAACATATCATCTAAGATATAAAAATTAGTTGGTTGAATATTACATGTCTACAAGTTTAGTCGATAGCTTTGCCTGTGTTTATGTAGTAGACCAGTGGTTTCCAAACTTTTTCAGTCCGCTGCTCACTTTCAAGTTTGTTATTTTATCATGGCACCCTAAACTAGCTAACTAGTCAATATAGATACAATTGAAAGAAATACCTACAACAATACTAGTTAGATGGGTACAGACATTAAACCATGTATAACACAGATTTGTGTGTGCTAGGAATATATTGGTTTATGTTATGTGTGAAGAACTAAGTTAACTACCAGAGCAAGGTTAAGATAAATGCCTCACGGCTCCCCTTTATATTTTGTTTGGAAGATTAGGGCGCCGTGGTGTACACTTTAGGAATTCCTGTAGTAGACTATACTTTTCTATCCCTTGGCTACATTACATTTTATCGTGATGAAATGTAACCTGTCTTTTTCTGTAACCTTGACAATTTGTACACAAAATTTCATGACGATTGGTCGAGTAGTTAAAGTGTAAAAGTTTAATAATTAAATAAATAAACTTAAATTCATGTTTAAAATATTAGTTTCGAATTAAAATATGAATTAGAACATAAGAAATTTTTGAGCCAAAATCCAGTACACAGAAAGAAATGAAGTAAACCTTATTAGTCAATCTATAAAAAATATATTTCTCTTTAGTTTAAAAAAGGTGTACATAATATTACTTTCCTTAGTGGACATTTTTTAACGAATGCAGACAATGATAAAGCACTACGCATAATTTATTCAAATTTTGTTAAGAAATTCCGTTGAAAACATACCTAATATTACGCTTAAAATGAAATATAAATTACTGTATGAAAGCATAAACATATTGTGAACTGTTTTAAATTAGTACACGATTAAAAAATTAACATACAAATTACTGAAATTACTAATATTCAATCAAATTTAACTCAACACCATTGTTTTTATTTTTCAGATCCACGCTTCAAGTTTCAATTTCAATTGGATTTTGTGTTCAAAGAAATATTGTCATTTATTTGACATAACCAGAGTTGCCACTACAGATAATTTATTTTATACCGTTGGGTAGTTGGGATTATACAGATAAAAATTGTTAGACAATTTAAAATTATAAGTACCTAAAAGGAGTTTTTCGTGAGATCTTAGTCTGTCATGTAGTGGATTTTATATTTTATTCATAATCTTGTGTTATTTGACTCTATATTTTGCAAAATTTGGTGGTGTTAACGTAATATAGTTCGGTTATTGTGCTCAAGTGAAGTGGACGAGGAATAATACCACGGATTATGAATTCTGAGATGCCACGAGAACTCCACGAAAGGTCCTAACAAGGGGGCCACCATCTCGTTGACATAATCACAAGACCTTACCTTACCTACTCGATAATGGCAGTAATAATTCAAATCATTGGTTGTCTAAAATAATAATAAAAAAACTCTATATCAAAAAAACCTTGTGCAATTTTTTAACACTTTGACTTATAGCAAAAAAAATACACATTTTATTTTTGTTATTTGGTATAAGTTATAAGCACGCAACAAAAATATAGACGAAGTTGTAATTATTGCAAAATTATTTTACTTATTAATTCTTATCGAAGTAAAAACTTCTGTAATCGCATTGAGCGATTTTGTAGGGAAAATTTATTTGGTAAAGCAAAAATGTACGGTTTCGCGTCTCCGATGACCTCGACATGCTCGTGACGTAATGCCCTTGTGCTAGATATTGTATATATTTGACTGTATCATATGCATGTTTGACTTTTTGGATCTTGGGAACTCTTGTGATTCGCGTCGCCAACCGTCATCGATGACTGACGTGTTGCGCTTGCGATAGACTAGCGACGCGTTGTATAGCGGCCTATGTACATGTCACGAAAGAAAGTCTATTCTTTATTCCGTGGTACATATAATATTGATATTTTGTATTGAACTTGTGTAACCTATCATGTTTTTGATTACTTAATGAACTGTATAAAAATGTATATGTATAATTAAAAAACCAGACCAATATTAATATTTTCAATAAAAAAATAAATAATTCAAACTATAATTGATGTAATAATAAAAAAAAGTACACAGTTATTTCATTGTTTTGAGTGTTCACTTCTGTCCGCAGTCGTTATGACTGCCTCGACTTTTATTTGTATCCATTTACACAAGGCAATCTGATGTATAAACTGAATACATAAATCGTGAAACCAAGTGTTCTTAAATATCGTGAATCTTAATTAACCATTGAATATAATAACAGAATATATTACTAAAAAGAAGATCTCTACAACATTATTACTGTCATTGTCAAGTATGATATTACAAATTTCTTGCGATTATTTCAATGAACTAACAAAATGGTGGCCGTCTTGTTAGAACTTTCCAGGGAGTTTTTGTGACAAGTCAGAATCCATGCTCCGTGATATTATTTCCCATCCACTTCACTTGTGTACACTAACCAAACTATAGTACGTAAAACACCACCAATATTACAAAATATAGAGCCAAATAACACAATATTACGAATAAAATTTAAAAACAACTACATGACATTCCAAGATTTCGCCATTCCAAACTCCTCATCAAGTATTATCTTTGATTAAACTGTTTGGTTTTTATTTATCAGTCACAAATCTGCCCATTATTTGCACGGATCCATAAAAAACAAATATTATCCAGTATCCAGTACCTATATATCCAGTGAAGAAGCGTCCAGTTTTCCTTTTTAATATTAACATTAAAGTTTAAAATGTTATATCTTAAATAAAAAATAACTCGATGATCAATAAAATTTGTGGAATACGGATTATCAAACAATTTTAATAAACCCTACTAAAAATTAGAAAATACACACCCATTCTGTTTTTTTCTACTGTAGCTACCGAGAATGTCATCCTCTCTGGCAGACTGGCTGAAACTTTTGTAAATATTGTAAATAGAATATCGTTCAAACAATTGAACAAATAAATGAAATGTCGCATGTCTGTATAAATAGCTTTTATGATAATTTTAATAGACAGTCTATTTTACACTCTCCAAGTCTTATTATTACGCTGTCCGTGTTAGTCTGGAATGTTCTAGTAGTGAGCCGAAGCTCCTACATTTGGTGACCCCGACGTGATGACGCACCTTCGGCGGTGACAGCAGTGGGATGCGAAGCTCCAACGGAAAATGTTCAGAAGTTAGTTCAGGCTCCTACATTTGGTGACCCTACTCTACTCTAAAATGTAAACCAAATCTACATGTATGGTACCCATTATTAATTAAAATGCATACAATATTCTATTCAATATATAATTCTATTATAATATTACAGTGGAACCTGGTTAATTGGGATCTCAAGGGACCAAGAATGTTGTACCATTTATTGAGGGTTTCCATTAATCCAGTTTTCCAATTAGGCAGGTTTAAAATTATAGTTGTCTCATTTACAGAGGCTCCCGATTATAGAGGTCGAAATGTACGGCTATTCCATTTATGCTATGCTCTCTACACGTTTCATCACGCGACTTTCCACAATCATAATCTGATAGAAGATTTAATTTTTCAGATACTGATAACGTTTTATATTTACGTTTGGGCATTTTGTACACTTTTACTCCCTTGTTTTCAGGTCAAAACCTGAGATAATACTGACAAACAAAGCGTGTGCGAAAAACATTTGAATGTTTGTAAACAAAAGTGTCAAAACCTGTCCCAACCCGATTAATTTGTCTCATTTATAGAGGGAATTGAGTTACAGAGTCCCAGTTATAAAGGTAAACATCGAATAAATCCTAGAAATCAGATCTCATTTAACCAGGTTCGAAAAGTCCCATTAATAGAGGTAATTCAATGAAAAAGTACCGGGACCTCATTGCAACTCTCAATAATAGAGGTTTCTCATTTATCCAGGTCCCATTTAACCAAGTTTCACTGTATATTATAACTAGGTCCTGCCCGCGACTTCATCCGCGTGGAATAGTTACTTTGGGCTAATGCTAACACACAGCGGAAGCTCTCGAAAGGAAAAAAAGGGTTTTGGAAAATTCTTAATTAGTGCTCAGCTTCTATAGGTCTGATGATATATATAGCCTTCCTCGATAACTGAGCTATCTAACACTGAAAGAATTTTGAAATCGGACCAGAAGTTCCTGAGATTAGCACGTTCAAGCAAACAAACTTTTCAGCTTTATAATATTGGTATGTACTAATATAAATAGTATAGATGAGTCATGAACTTACTGGAACTAATCGCAGTATATCTATAAAGATATACTCCTAAATTATAATATTTTTATAGTCCTCTTCAGTTAAAATGCCGTTTGAACAAACCACTAAAATTTGTACCTGCAGATCTCTCTACCTATCCTCTTTCATCATTTCCGTCTACAATCTACACGCTACGTGCTGATATATTTCGGGCTATGATACCGTGACGTATTTAGTTTACACTCATTGTTTTATTTTAACTTACGATTGGCTAATGCCTTGTCTAAACTGGCAGTTACGATGTGGAGCGCTTTTACCCATGAAGATTTGGTCTTATACAGAAAAACCTGACACTTTTATGGTAATTTCTCCTCTCCCCCCTCAAACACAGGCTGGTAACGCACTTGCGACTCCTCTGGTGTTGCTCGTTTTGTTCGTTAGTTCGTGTGCCTCCTATGATATAAAAAAATATATAAGCTTATGGTCAGTAGGATAACTAGGAATTTTAAAGTAGTTCGGTATCTATCTTCTTTAGGGCACTGAAAGAGCTTGTTAATGCTGGATTATATCCTGCTATTCACGATTTGTGAACTACGATTAGGATATAATTAGGAACACTATCGTATTTTTTATATTATTAATGCACAACGAGTTCTTTATTTTTTTTTTTAACTTTATTTTTGGCAACCAATCTTTTAGATTATTACTGCCATTGTCGAGTAGTTTATAGTATTACAAGTTCTTCTTCCATTCCATTTTGGCAACCAGTCTTCTAGTAGACTATTACTGCCATTATCAAGTGAGTATCGATATTACAAGTTTCTTGATATAATTTCAATGAATGCCATTGTCGAGTAGTTAATAGTATTTCAAGTTCTTCTTCCATTCCATTTTGGCAACCAGTCTTCTAGTAGACCATTACTGCCATTGTCAAGTGAGTATCGATATTACAAGTTTCTTGATATAATTTCAATGAACTAACAAGATGGGGGCTATCTTGTTAGAACTTTCCATGGAATTTTTGTGGCATCTCAGAATTCATGGTCCGTGGTATTATTTTACATTCACTTCACTTATGCACAATATACAAACTATATTACATAAAACACCACCAATTTTACACAATATAGAGTCAAGTAACACAAGATTATGAATAAAAAATAAAATCCACTACATGACAGACCAAGATCCCGCCAAAAACTCCGAGTCCTTTATTAATAAGAATTCAAGGTTGTGGTAAACTTTTTATTTAAGTTTTGCTTAATCACATAGGGCCGCTGTAGTTCGGAGGCTCCACGTCATTGATAGCCTACCACCATGCTATAGCTTAATTGTGATGTTATCCATCATCAAATGGTCTGGTATAATCCAAGATTTGAATAAACATCGATCGATGCAATGTCCGAACACGCTAACCGTGAACTATCATTGCTTCAAAACATCTGCAAATTCAGTGCACGCTTCCGTATTTGCGGATTTAAATAGCGTACCTTATCAGTTGAGTAGTTAAAGTTTTGTGATTAAGTATGCGCAACCGTAAGTGTGTGATGGACCTTAGTCCGAACGCTGTGACTACAGCCGTTATTAATGTTTGGCAGTCGTTCGTGTAACTCGTCGCGAGGCGTGCGATTTTATTAAAACTGTACTATGGCTTATTCGTGGGATAACAGAGTTGCGTTTGTCGTGAGATATCTTTACGGTGAGTTTAGTGTTTATTTTATCAATCACGGATATTAAGTACGAAATAATAAGGTAAGTGTTTTTGTAAATGTTTAAAACGTCGTGAACTGAGTCGTTACATTGCAAAATGAGCTAAATCCAATTTAATCGTTCAGATAATACGTTAATTTTTTTTTAAGATTTCCAGTTTTTATACACCGAGAACGAAGTTTAAATTTTGCCGTCCATATGTTTTTTTTATTATCTTCATATTTTAAATGAATTTAGCTTATTTTGAAATGTAACGACTCAATTAGCAAATCTTACATTGAACCTGAAGTTTTGATAAAAATTATATCTAAGCTATAGCACAATGAAAGGTCTTGAGTGCATATTTTATATACATATCGTAATTTACTTTTTAATATGAGGATATACATTCACGAAATTCCTTTAAATTCCGAATTATAGTATAGCTTGTATTATGATAACTAAACAACTGATATATCATACGTATAGGTGTATACATTTAATTACCCAGACCGAGAACTAACAGTTACACTCATAACACAATAGCCATGGGTAAGTCAGTGATAAATCCCGTAACATTTGGCTCTTTTATTAAGGGTTTACTACAGGTAAACAGGATGCTCAAACTTGAACTGCTGTCAATCCACCTCAATATTGTTAGAGTACGATCGATTGACCCTGAAAGGTATGTGTGATGCAGGATTGTCGATGCAGGATGCAGGATGTTGTAGGTAACTCCCGCTAAAAAAAAGAAAGGATTATAGACGGGATTATTCTGGCCAAATTTTGGATAAAATACATTTTTGAAGGTGGTAGAGCTACGCTGAAGCAATTATTGGTTGGCTGAATGGGTCGGCTCGTCCGGGGTAGTACCACCCTCTCACAGAAAACCGACGTGAAGTAACAGTGCTTCCATTGTTGCGTTTCGTTTGGTCGGTGAGAGCGCCGGATACCCACCTCCCCGCCCCCTCTCCCCTCCCCTTCTCCCTGCCCCCACTCCCCGTCCCTCAAACACAGGTCGGAAACGCACGCGACTAATATATATTTAAAAAAAATATAGTTGTTTAGTTACCTACATACTAAAACAAAATCTGTGAATAGTTCTATACCGACAAATTTTTCTCGAGATCGACCTGTCAATCTCGATCGACCGTTTGAGCACCCATGGTTTAACATTACCAGTGATTGTCGATTTCAACAACGTAAAACGTTCTATCAACTGATTCGAACATTAGTTAATTGACATGGCATCGGAAAACAACGAAAATGTTCTTGAAGCTGCAAGTGATAGATTTAAAAATAAGAAACTAATTTAATCCGAGATTAAATGCTGTGTGTGATACATGTATTGAACCGAAAACAACGTAATATATATTTTGAAATATTCTATAATTCTAGTTATAGTAGTAGTCTAGCAATTGGCGACGGAATCGCGCTATCACCGTTCACACTATTTCAAAGCAATTGATACCTCCTTTAACCACATTTTGATCATACTTAAAATGTACTGTACATAAATTCTTATTGATTTTGAATGACTATTTTATAATAATATCTGTTATAGTAAACTAAAAGTATAGAAGAAAAAAGGATTGTGTGGTTTTATGAAACCACGGTAAAAGTGAAACTTTTTTTCACACTATAGACATTTAACTAATAATAGTCTATACACTACACGGTCAGCTGCTGCGAACTATAGGTGCCGCCATATTGGCCCTGGCTGCTCTGACGAGCGCCTTTCACTTTATCCCTACTCCGCGGCCGACCATCACGCGACATGCAACACAAGAGACGAAAAAGTTTGAGACGATGTAATAAAAGTTTCACTTTAAAAATTGGATTATTTACGTGAGTTATCTTGCTGTCTCGTAGTCAACAAAACACGTCAAAATTGCGCAGTTGTAGGTGGAAATCTTTCTAAGATTTAAGATTTCTAAAAAAGAGGAACATATTTAGGGATTTGTATAGCAACCTAACTAATACTCTAAATGCGAATATGACTTTCTTTGTTTGTTACGCTTTCACGTCTTAAATACTAAACCGATCTTAGTGAAATTTTGCATACATGTTGGTGGGATACTGAAAATGACATGGGTATATTTTATCCAGTATAAAAACGATTCCCAAGGAATAAACTAGTATTTGAATATTAATTGGAGTGTGTTTTTAATTTGTTAATTGTTATTTTGACATTACTAGTAAACCTGTATAGTTTTTTTTACCCATTTAGAGTTACATCTGTTAAATTGGGTCACTACTTTTTTTTAGCGCCTATGCAGTAACGCGATGATATGTAACTTGGATAATCCTCTGAAACACAGATAAAAATCTGCCGGTCAAAGTCTCATCAAAATCGGTTCATTTGTAATGGAGATTAGCCCAGACAAACAACAGACAATGTTACGTACCTATATGTATAGTCTGGTGTAGCTTTTGATCAATCCGTAATTATTAAATTCTATATAAAGGTATTTAAGGTATAGGGGGTATAGGGCTTGCCCCACAATGTCCCCCCCCCCCACTAGTTACGACCGTGGGGGCAATTGGTGTGTTGCTTGTGTTTTTGCCTCTGTATATAAATAAACAACGCAGATGAATTCGCGGGTATCGGCTGGTTGTTAATAAATCCAATTTCCTTTTTGCCTCGCATAACAAAATGAAACGGGAAATTCGTAATATAAACAGAACAAGATATTTCCTATATACCTATAAATTAGACGTACAATAAAACAATTTGAATAAACTGCAACGCATTCATCGATAGTAGCGGACAGTAGAGTAAGCGTGACGGGTCTGCCAAGATTGCACAATTACCAATTCAGCGGCTCCCTGAATACAAGAGTAGTTCTCACGGCCGACTATACACGGCTCATCGAGTAATCTACACCCACCTAAACGTAATTAACAAAGTTATTTCATTATGTGTTCGTAGATTTCAACCGGCGTCCGGTATCGAGGTGTATATATTACCTCGAGGAATGTTGGCGGGTGTTACATTCTTACATTTCCGAACGCTCAACCTTTCCGCTCACCTCTTTCCTTCCTTTTTCTTTCTCTTTGCTTCTATCTTGATCGTAGACGCATTGACGCGTATGCCACTCAAAAAGTACATACTGGATACATCGCTAAATTAAAAATAGTAAACTTTGGTGTAAATGAACATCGCCGACTATAAATAAAATAATGTATGGATAAAATATGTGCATTTTCGATGCGTTAGGTTGCGTTCGTGATCAAGATGGAAGCAAAGAGAAAGAAAAAGAAGGTAAGAGGTGGCCGGAAGGGATAACAATGCGTTCGGAAATGTCAATATATAACACGCGCCAGCAAGGAATTTAAGTAAAAAGATATAATAACAATTCAGAATAGGTCTAAATAAAACTTTATCGTATTTGCGATATAAAAGAATTATTTACAATAATTACGCATATATTTAAAATATCAAAGACAGAATAACATATTTAAATCTATTTAGTAATAGTTAATCTATACTATTTTAATATTATGAAGCTGAAGAGTTTGTATGCTTGAGCGCTAATCTCAGGAACTACTTGTCCGATTTGAAAAATTCTTTCAGCGTTATATAGCTCATTTATCAAGTAAGGCTATATGCCATATACTATCACGCTAAAACCGATAGGAGCAGAGCATCGATGAAGAATGTTTCTAAATCGTTTTGTTTTTGCTTTTGAGAGCTTCCACTGAGTTATTAGCGTTAGCCCAAAGTAACTATTCTACGCGGACAAAGTCGCGGGCAGAAGCTAGTTATAATTAAATTGCCTGATACCCGCAACTTCGTCTGTGTCGTACATAAAGAAAAATATAAGCGTCACGGCAAGAAAACACACATCGCTGAAGGTGCAGTGCTTACAACAATCGAAGTTTCTTTAGAGCGTGAGTTCTTTAGACGGGTTTTTATTTTTTGTGTATTAAAAAAATGTAAAACATAATATATTGTAGGCGCTCTTGCCGTGTGGGCCACGGAGCTATCTCTACTAAATCTAACCCTGATAAAGTGATAATATCCAACGTCACTTGGCTCGAACACCAGATTTATAGGACGTTCTTGTGTAAACAGCGGTTATTTGCATTTTGTAATAATTACGTAAAGGTATTCTAATAACACATGGCTCCGAATAAAACTCTAATTGTAGTAGTTCAATAATTATCATTAGATACTTTTTGTTTGACAAATACATCATGAAAGATTTATAAGGATTCTAGAAAAATATTTCCATATTTTTTTCTTGATGACATTAAACCTCGTCAATAGCTACTAAAAAAACAATAAAGAAAATCGTCTGAGAAGCAAAGATGGAAGATGTACTTAAACGGTTGGTCTCTACCTATCTTTATATATAAATTTCTTCTGTACGTGTGTATGTCACTGAACTCCTAAACGGCTTAACGATTTTGATGAAATTTTGTGTGCGTGTTCTAGTGGATCTGAGAATGGTTTAGATTCACAATTGGACCCGGTAGGTGGCGTTGCGGTTGAATTATATTTTTTTTTATCAAGGCAGGACAACATCCGCCCGGCCTGCTAGTTTATATATAGATTTTTACTTATAGTAGTATTTTTTTCTATAGTAATACTGCAAAATAACGACGCTGTACTGAGAGATCGACAATCCAACAAATATACGTATATAGGTTGATCCCGAAACCCGACATACTAAAAGGGAATCCAGCTTACTAGAACTCATAATACTTTTATAAATTTAACAGTAGTTCCCAACTTACACTGCAACAAAAACAACAATAAATTTGACATGCAACTAGTCTTCGTTAAAGATAAAAACGCAGAAATATTAAGTGTTAAGCCACACTGCGAAATCGCGCTGCACGATTTTTAATCGCGTTCTGAGAAGCCCTTAACCCGCCCTGAGAACATTTCCCACGATTTTTGTCGTTTTTACTATACATATGCAGTTCTCGAACAAAAACCTTGGTTTGTCATTTAATACTTTGTAGTCCGGTGAAGCTGTTAAGACCTTGCTGCTGTAGTTAGATCGAAAAAAAAATCATTTAATAGTAAGTAAGAATGTAATGAATGCTAGATTAATTCTTTTAAAACTTATAACAAGGTTTTAAGGAAATATTTGTGCGAATTACATTTGTACCTCTCAATGTCTTATTTCTATTAAATCACATGTTTTTTAACCTGCGAATTATAAATTACCAATTCGTGTACATAAATATGATTCATAATCTAATAAAGATTTGCGAGAAAATTAAATGTTTTTTTTCGGAATGAATAGTGATGTTTGCCTGAAAGACTTTTACAGTTTCACTTGGTGACGGTAGTACGAAATGGCAACTACACACACATTTATGAGCTACAGAATAATAATGTCACTGTATCATACAAGCTGCGGACTTGCGAGCAGTACGATCGGAGAAACAAAACGCTCGGTTTTTTTGCGCAGTGTGGCCTAGTCTTAACAATACCATTTTCCTTATTACAGATATAGATAACAACGGTTATTTGGACGCACACGACTTCCACTGCCTCGCACTGAGGACGTGCGTTCTTGAAGGCAGGGGTGAATGCAGTTCCGCCCGTCTGCAGAAGTATCAGCATGTGATGCTGAGCCTGTGGGAAGAGATCGCACAGCTGGCGGACTTCGATAAGGTGCCAGACTATGTCGGTTACCCCACACACATTCACTAAGCGATGTACGCAACGCTTCAACGTCGTAGTTAGCTTCGATATCAAAGTAGACAGCTTATGTATGAAATCTATCCCACTTGTTGTTCTGTCGCATGTTACTTGTACGCTAATAAAAACAACAAACGTATTGAAGTTTTTGGCGGACCTTAGGCGCTCATGTAGTGGATGTTATATTCCATTCATTATCTTGTGTTATTTGACTACATTATACTCTATATTAGGGTGGGCCAAAAAAAACTTTTAATTTTTTTTTATTAATTACCATGAAAATATCGTCTGACATGACGAAAAAAAAAAATTGTGTTAAAGTTTCAGCTCTTAATATTAATATTAAGAGGTGGCGCATTAGAGTTTTTCTTTTTTTCTTTAGTCCCATACAAAAAAATTCATATCTCACCATTCGTTGTTCGTACAGCAAAATTTTTCAAGAGTTTTTTGTAGGAAATTGAACGTTCTACAAAAAAGGTTTCCTTCATTTTTTTCGCACGCCTCGCCATTTTAAAGATATTCAAGATTGAAATTTAAAGATTTTAAGGTACATTTCTTTTTTGCTTCTGAATTTTGAAGTCGTTGACAAATGAACGTTATGAAATGCGCAATATATATTTCTACAGGAAATTAAATGCTCTACACAAAAGGTCTCTTATGCTTAGTCGATTAGAATAAGCGTTTGAAAGATATTTATGATCAAAGTTCAATACTTATCGCTCTTACTAATTTTTCAACATTTTCTTCGGAAAATTTTAATATAATTCATTAGTTTCGAAAAAATTAATGCAAATTTAAGTTTTTATCAGCACAATAATACTTTTATCTATTATTTAAATTATTTTTTATATACATGTAGGTTCGGGTGGGCGAAAAAAATTTAAAATTCGTTGAAAATGTTGAAAAATTAGTAAGAGCGATAAGTATTGAACTTTGATCATAAATATCTTTCAAACGCTTATTCTAATCGACTAAGCATAAGAGACCTTTTGTGTAGAGCATTTAATTTCCTGCAGAAATATATATTGCGCATTTCATAACGTTCATTTGTCAACGACTTCAAAATTCAGAAGCAAAAAAGAAATGTACCTTAAAATCTTTAAATTTCAATCTTGAATATCTTTAAAATGGCGAGGCGTGCGAAAAAAATGAAGGAAACCTTTTTTGTAGAACGTTCAATTTCCTACAAAAAACTCTTGAAAAATTTTGCTGTACGAACAACGAATGGTGAGATATGAATTTTTTTGTATGGGACTAAAGAAAAAAAGAAAAACTCTAATGCGCCACCTCTTAATATTAATATTAAGAGCTGAAACTTTAACACAATTTTTTTTTCGTCATCTCAGACGTATTTTCATGGTAATTAATAAAAAAAAATTAAAAGTTTTTTTTGGCCCACCCTACTCTATATATCTCAGTATACTCTACATATTGCTAGCATTTTACGTAATATAGTCAAGTTATTATGCATAAGTGAGATGGATGGAAAATAAAATCATGGAGCATGAATTCCGAGATGCCATAAAAACTCTCTGGAAAGTTCTATCAAGGGGACCGCCGCGCCGTTTTGTTAGAACATTGAAATTATCATAAGACTCTTGTAATATTCCTACTAATAATACTCTTAAGATACCTACTCGACAATGGCAGTAATAATCTCGAATAATAAAAAAATATATTTAAAAGTCATTCAAATGGAAGTTATAGAAAGTAATGATCAATACCTATATATCCTACCTGTTACTAAACAGAGGGACATACCCCTATACAAAACCGAAAAGTGCTCTATGTCAGATTAATTGCATTTATATGCATACATTAAAAAATACCCCACGGAACTCTTTCGTATGAAAGTTTTCTTTAAATATCCTCATTACCTAACGAAGAAAAACAAATTATTGTTACATCTTTACTATAAAAAAGCTCCACGTTTTTATCTGCAGTGGATATATTCGTCTTGTCGGCATTCTTTCTTTTCAAGAGAATAGTTATAGTTCAGATTAAAAATAAATATCGCATGCACACTTCAATTAGATACCATGCAATTTCTCCCGACAATAAATGTTTTCGCACATGTTGGCAAATTTCCAACGGGGTCGAAAGGGTTACTGAGAACAATTATTATATTCCTGAGTAATGATAGTTTATTAGCACCGCTTCCTCCAGTAACACGTTAAAATATCAGCCGTAATTACATATTTCGCAAGAGTAACGCGATAACAGTGATCGCTAAAATCGATTTCAAAATTGCAATTCCGGAAACCATTAATATAACGAAGACCGTTAATATAATATAATAATAATAAAATATTAATAATAATTTATGGATATCGCAAAACAAACTCGTTTTTAGTGTCTGTCTGGGTGTTCCTTTAGCTTTTCAGAACGATGTGACGGATTTTGATACAGCTTCCACTATCGTTTATAGGACTTCTTATAGAAGGTTTATATGTATAATAAATGCACATTCTATTTGTAGATTACATGTTATAAAACAAAGTCCTCTGCCACGTCTGTCTGTTCGCGATAAACTCAAAAACTACTGAATGGATTTTCATGGAGTTTTCCCCAGTAGATAAAGTGATTCAAGAGGAAGGTTTAGGTATATGATTTGTCAAGGGTTTTCTTATTATCAGCGCGGGACATCGTCTGCCGGGCCCGCTAGTCTATTATAAAGGACACTGATCACGAATATGACTTGTTTTATTATGTCTGTTTGTATGTCTCGATTTAACGGAAAAACGGCAAGACCGGTTTTTTACAATATTTTATATATAAAGATTTAGAGATCGTAGAATAATAATTTTATAAAACAATATATCTTTTAATTTATTGACAACCAATTCTAGTAAAATGTGTATAGAAAGTTATGCTTCACATATATATTTCCCAAAATTTGTAGCCCATAAATGCAGTTAGCAATAATATTTTTACAAATCATAAGAAAGGAGTAAGCAGAAAATTGCGATATGAAAATAATTACTGCGTGCTAAACATGGACTTCGCCGCGACCACTGTTAACAAGTCGTGGTGGCCGAGCGATTTGACCGGTGGAATATCATTCGGATGTCCGCAGGTTCGAACCCCGGCATGAACCAACGAATTTTTCAGAAATCGCGTACATTTACTAATTTAAATTGGTAACAGTATCGGCTGACGGTGAAAGAAAACATCGTGAGGAAGCCTGAACCTGAGAAATGTGCTTGTAGTACCACTGTATGTGGGAAAATATAAAACTGGATTTCTCGGAATATGAAATCGCCAATACCTATGGGCTAGCGTGGTGATTATGCCCATACCTTCCTTCGGGAAGAGGCTTATGACTCTGCAGTAGGTATCTTACAGGCTGATGATGATTATGATGACTGCTAACATATAAATGAACCACAAAACATATATTTCACCTCACTCCATCATTCACAGCACGTTGAAACAATTTCCGCTGGTAACTAGCCACATAGAGAATAACACTCCACACGCAGCAACGCACACGCTTTTAGCTTATTTAGATTCTAATATCTAACACATAACCTAGGATATCTCATATGCGAGTAATTCCAGGACGGTGTCGTGACAGTAGATGAGTTCAAGCAGGCTGTTATGAACAGTTGCGTTGGGAGACGGTACGAGGACTTCCCTCAAGCGATGCGAGCCTTCATAGAGACCACATTCAAAATGATAGATATAAATTTCGACGGAGTTATCAGTTTGGAAGAGTACAGATACGACTGCGTCCAAAGAATGGTGTTGGACGACATAAAAGTTATCGATGAAGCGTACAGCTCTCTTTTAAATGTAAGTATATATTACATTGTTATAGTGAAAGTAGCATTTTTTCATAGTTTACTAGCTTCTGCCCGCGACTTCGTCCGCATGGAATAGTTACTTTGGGCTAAGACGCAGCGGAAGCTCTTAAAACAAAAAAAAACCCGATTTTAAAACATTATTCATTGGTGCTCCGTTCCTATGGGTCTCAGCGTGATGATATGTAGCCTACAGCCTTCCTCGATAAATGATTTATCCAACACTGATTTTTTTTTTCAAATCAGACCAGTAGTTCCTGAGATTAGTGCGTCCAACCAAACAAATAAATTTTATAATATTAGTATAGATTACTTCTCTTCTCTCGTAATTACCTCGAGCCGTCATTCAAATTACAATAACTTTTGATAGAGTGGACCGATTTTAATAAAACAAAGACTAAGTTACTCCCGAAGATATGCTTTGTGATTGAGGTTTTATTATAAACCCTGTACTTTAGCAGTGATGCGTGTTCATATAAATAGACAGACAGACAGACATTTTCAAAAATGATTGAAATGTATTCTATTACTTATTCCTAGACACCTGCAACAATTTTTTTCACGAAAGTCGAAAAAGTACAGACACGTTAGATTTACATTCTTATTATATGTATAGAAGAAAAAGATAAGATAGGTTGCGTTTGACCACAATATTATCTGATGATAAATGACGACGTGATTGAAGACGGTAAACACGTAGAGTGAATTAGTTCTCAAGTGCACTTGCCGATGTCGGTGCCGACGCTGTGTTCGAATACGCTATCAACTAAACTACCATCGTTCTTTCCCGCGGCTTTGGACGCGTTTTCCACTCATTATTTTCGATAATTTATTTCTATATGTATACTAGTGGGCCTTCGTTCTGAGTTTGTTCATGAGTCTGTCCAGCTGTTAAGGCAGAGTTCAGCCACATACAGACACTTACAGTAGAATTATATATATATATATATAGATGTATAAAGGAATAATTAATTGACGGAAAAGTGATCGATTTCCATATAAAGTTTCATCTCGTTTTTCACCACCTTATGGGTTGAATTTCCAAATATCCTTCCTTAGCGTGCATCTACGGTGTAGAGGGAACTCGCATACAAATTTCCACGGCCCTAGTCCCAGTAGTTTGTGTTGTGGATTGATATGTCATTCAATGATATAGTTAATTTTTGACTTTTTTTAAACTGCTTCGGCAAAATGCCTGCACTTTGCCTTACTTACCTGATGGAAAGTACAGTAAAGTTTATAGATAACGGCGGCTGTAAGTGTTAAATAGCAACAGCAGTCAACGCTAACGTTATTGTTTCATATGTAAAGATCGGATATATGGATCAATTGGTTAAATAACCCCTGACCTTTTTATATATAAAAACCTATAGAGTGTTAAGGTAAGATAAATATCTCCATACAGGTCTTCATTCAACAAGCTGCCTACTAATATACGAATTGAATATTCCATAAGTATAAATATTGCCAGAATCGCACTACTGTACATAGTAGAGTCGCATCGTTGTATCTGTAGTTTGATTCATGCAATGTCAATTCGATGTCCATAGGTTTCGAACCCCGACATGTACCAACGAATTTTTCGGAATTCGCTTACATATAGTAATTTAAATTGGTAACTCTATCTGCTGACGGTGGAGGAAAACATCGTGTAGAAACCTATACCTGAGATGTGTGTTTATATTATCATCGTATGTAGGAAACTATAGAACTGTGGAGTCGTCGCAGTCTGCAATCGCCAATATGTCGTGGACCGGCGTGGTAATTATGTCCATATCTTCCATCGGAAAGAGTCCTGTACATGCCTCTCTCTTACAGGCTGATTCTAGATGTCGTTCATTTTGTTTTATCTTAGGCAAAATCGTCACCTATATTCTAGTTTTTCAAGCTGGGATTTCGTGTCCCCTCAGGCATCGCTGTGTTAGAAATTTAGAATACCGGGCGTAGCAATATTGTTCATAAGTAAATACTCAAACTCGAAATATTTCTTTCCTGCCTTTATTTAAAAATTGTTCTTACATGCTTAAATAGCAGCACATCGCTTCATATCACCTAATCTCTAATATATAAAATTCTCGTGTCACAGTTTTCGTTGCTATACTCCTCCGAAACGGCTTGACCGATTTTGATGAAATTTTTTGTGCTTATCCGGTATCTATGAGAATCGGCCAACATCTATTTTTCATCCCCCTAAATGTTAGGGGTAGTCCACCCCTAAATTTTATTTTTTATTTTTTAGACAACATTTTTAATTTCTATTTTTTTATGATACAACATACAAAAATACATACAATCCTCAATTTTCACCCTTCTACGATCAACCCTTATTTTTTAATAGCCATAGGTAATAACCGATTTGGTGCAGACGAAGTTGCACGGGTCAGCTAGTTTATTATAAAAAAACGACTTTCGTTGTAAATATTGTTATTAAACAAAAGCGCAAAATATGCTAATCGTTTTATTTATTTCATGATAACGAGGTGTTTCCGAGCCTTTAACCTTTTTATTTATAACTAGCTGTGCCCGCGACTTCATCCGCGTGGAACATTATGTAAAAACAGTGATTAATGAGTCATCTTACTTATCTACTTTTCTCTCGTACTTACGACGCGTCGTTATTAAAATTACAATAGCTTTTGATATCGTAGACCGGTTTCTATGAAACAATAACTAAGCTACTCTCGAAGATTTGCTTCATGATTTTCTTGGTGTGGTTTTATTATGAACTACTTTAGCAGTGATACGTGTTCGTACAAACAGACAGACAGACATTTCTAAAAATGATTAAAACGTATTTCTTTACTTATTCCTAGACACCTGCAACAATTTTCTTCACGAAAATCGAAAAAGTACAGACACTTTAGATTTACATTTTCATTTTTATTATTAATTTATGAACTTAAATTCTTTCTAGGGTTGAACCCTATATTCATCTGAAAAATATGAATCAACGAATGAATGAATACGTAATGGCTCTAATATCATTACATAGTATAAAACAAAGTCCCCTACCGCGTCTGTCTGTTTGTCTGTTCGCGATAAACTCAAAAACTACCGAACGGATTTTCATGCGGTTTTCACCGTTGGATAGAGTGATTGACGAGGAACGTTTTAGTATATAATTTTTTTCATAATCAGGGCGGGACAACGTCTGCCGGGCCCGCTAGTTAGTTATAATTATAAAACTACAATAATGAAGTGATCGTTTTAACTATATTTTTTATAGAAGCTAATCTAGTCTAGTCGTAAAACGGTTGACAAATGATATTTTAATGAATTTTTATTTTCCAAAACATAAACTATAAATCATATTGTAAATTCATAATTTGACGCGAATGAAACTGTTTAGATGTCATTACATGTTACGTATATTCAGTTTCTGATAATTATTCGTCAGAAGATAAAATAGATACATATAATAAACGCGTCAAATTTATATTTTAATATCGTCTAACGTAAACCGTGAGGCGGTGGTCATATGATGCAGCCGAAACGTTAATAGAATTTAGATCACGTAGAAATGCTACACGTATTTCTAGAAATACCTCAGAGAGACGGGGGCGCGCCGGAACGCGAACGGTACGGATCACAGAGCGTCCATTAATTGAATGTGATCTCCAAAGGGTATAAAAAAAGGATGTAAAAATCTTAAGCGTTTGTACATTTTAAATGAAAAAGATATATCATTCATTACCTATAATAAATTACGCTGTTGGGTTATTTATTATGTAGTATCATAAGTATTGCAATTTATAATTATATCACGATAATGATATTTATATGCGTTGTTCGTATCGTGACGTTGAGTGTGAGCAAAGTGCTCTAGTCAGTAATAATCATGGATAACAGATAATCATAAAGTATAATGTTACATGTGAAGCATTCGTTATTTATTGCATAGAATAAAAGCATTACTTATGAATATTTTTGCTATATATTTTCTTCCTTTATTTCAAACCGTACAAACAACACACGCTATATCATAGAATTTTTGTCGGTTTTAGTTCCATTTATCGTGATTAATTATTGAAAATATATACATTTACCAAAATAATCAGTAGTGTATTGAAATAATAACCATTTCTAATTGAGATAAAGTACGATATACGTATCCTATATTCACTGAGTGTCAATAGAACCAAAAAGTTTATTTTAAATGTAAATGTAACATCACGGTCACTTGAACGTTTATTTATACACTGATAATAAGAATATAAAATTATGCAACAAGACGAATAGAGCATTAACGACGCTTTCTCCTGGCGAGGAGCCAACGGACTGTCGCGTGTCCACCTTACCTAGTCAATGTGGTTGTTTGTAGATTGTCGTTTGATTGTGATTTTACTAGGTACTTTAAGAATACAAGAAAGAATTGGAGTAATCACGATCACTTTCTATTAAAAAAATGGTTTGACCAGTGGAATATCAATCCGATGTCCGCAGGTTCGAACCCCGGCATGTACCAACGATTTTTCGGAATTCGCGTACATTTACTAAATTAAATTGGTAACACTATCGGCTGACGGTGAAGAAATACATCGTGAGGAAACCTGGACCTGAGAAATGTTCTTGTAGTACCACTGTATGTGGATGAACATAGAACTATGGATTTTTCAGTTTGAAATTGCCGATACTTCGTGGGCTGGCGTGGCGATTATGCCCATACGTTCCTTCGAAAAAAGGCCTATGGGTCTCCTACAGGCTGATGATGATACATTCCTATAAACGTTTAAACTTTGCAGGACGACGACAGAAGAAGAGGTGGGCTTACTTTATCAAGATACCAAGAACTATTCGCACAATTTCTAGGAGATACCAATGACGACTGTAAAGCTAAACATCTATTTGGTCCTTTAGAAGCATAAGCCCTATTCAACTAGACTAGGTTATATGACTGACAGTTGGCCCACTTTCACACAATAACGCTATAAATTAATGCAAGTGGCCATTACAATAATATATACAAAGATTGGTAACGATGTTTAAGTGGGTCCAAATTAATGTAAGTGATTTTTTTGCAAATAAGAACATACTTTTTCGACTCATTAAAAATGTTCAATGAGAACGAATATCTCAAAGTACGTGAGTAATAAAAAAAATTGACTGTAGTTATTATCAAATCGTAGGGATAACTTGTGTTATAAATTGATTTGTGGATATTTATGTAACACGAAAAATGTTTCTAAAACCACAGATTACTCTAAATATCCGACGATCTGGCCTCCTCGATACATTTTTAAAAATAAAACATAATGGTGTGTCACGTTCCAAATTACGCAAATTGTTTTCCAGAAATAATACTCTATGACATTATTTTTCAATCATTTTACTCTTATTATGTATTGTTGAAATATCGGCTTAAATGTTGTGTGCACGTCCAATAAATATATTTTGTACAACTGTTGATTATAATTTTTCATAGTTAACTTTCAATAAAGTTAATGTAGATTGAAGTCTATTTTAATCTTGTTATATATGTGTTATATTCCAAATAAATTTGTTTTTTCAATGTTGTTAATTACAGAAATATTTATTTCATTTACTTATCAATATAATTTAACGAAATTATTGAATCTAGTCATACAATTACGCTAAGAATGTAAATAGATAGAAAGTACTATAAAAACAAAATTTATAGAACTTTCATATAAAATAATTTTGAAGAGAAAAGTTAACAAATATGTGCTTCGAACGGACTTCTTCACGGCGACTCCTTTCTCCTTGACAGAAAATATAAATAAAACAAATACACCTTTGTCATATTTCTTTAATAAAAATTCTAATACACCGATTATACAAACAACATTTAATTAATTACATAATGTCTAAGTACAATTAAATTTATATTATAATAATATCATACGTTATATATTATAAAATATATTTTACTTTAATAATAATAAAACAATAAACTATTTATACTGTAACATGGAAAAAAGGTAATTTTATTTATATGCACTATAACTCGCATTTACTTTATTGTAGATAAAATGAGAGTAATGTCGCATAAGCTGTATTATTTAATATCGTTATTTTTTTAATATAGAAAAAAATATCTCGATGTAATAACTATTATAGGTTAGATATTTTTGAGGAATAACAATACAGAAACGCTATATGACAAGTGACTTTTTTGTAAATGAGAACCGACTTCTTTCTAGCTAATGTTTATTTTCTATGGCATATAATCAGTCAAGTCTCAATAAAATAAACTATAGGTAACTTTCTAATATAATTTGAAAATATGGTTGAATCCTTTAACGGTTGTTTTCTTGCAAAAGGGAGCGTTCATAAATTACGTGAGATGTTTAAGGGGGGGAGGGGGTCGACTCAAATCTCATCTAATCTTAAGTTGGAGAGAGGGGGGATCTCAGTAAATATCACGCAATTTTTTTTCTGATTGAACCAAAAAAAAAAAATACTGTTTTGGTCCATTTAATCCAGATTGTACATGCTTAAGATTTAATATTAAGCGTAATCGTAATACGATTAAGATCATTCACTAATTCGTTCGAAAGAAAATAATTTCATTTTCTTTTTACAATAACAATCCAACGCGTTTACGTAAGAAATCCACATTTTGAAAAATCTCACGTGCGATTGGGGGATGGGGGATGGGGGAGGGGTTTGAATAAAATCTCACGACATCTCACCAGGGGGGGAGGGAGGGACAGAAAATTTAAAAAAACACCTCACGTAATTTATGGACGCCCCCAAAGTATAACTATCATAAAATTGTCAGCTTTTCTTTTAAGACTGCTCAAATTTAAAAATAGTGATTGAATAATAAAATAACTACAATCGACGAGCTACTTGTAGTTATCGAGGTTATTATTTTTCTAGCAAATTTTAAAATTTTGTTCGGACCACAACAACAACGGTGCAATGATTAACTACTAGCATATCGGTACTGTGTATGACGTAAGTTCTAAAATCCCTTATAACTCTATCTCGATAAGTCCTATCTTGAAAAAACGTACAGCATGTTACTTAGTATTTTTTTTAAAGTATTAAACAAAAGTGTATATTCAAGACATTCTCGAAAAATAATCACTTATAGAATCTTCATCTAGAAATATCTGTATTGCGCCATAGAATACATAGATCAGATAGTTCACTTCGCACAAATTGTTGACTTTAAAATTTCAAAAATCACATCTTCTATATATCACCCTAACTAGAGGAGCGCAAGCGGAATCATGGTGGTACCCTCCTCCGGTACAAGGATGTCCAAAAGCGGCACGTGAAGAGATGCAATATAGAGCCATCTTGTTGGGAACGTTTGGCCGCACAACGGCCAGAATGGCGCAGAATGGTGAACAGCCAAGTACGCGAGTTCGAGGCTCAGCGTAAAGCTGACCTTGATACCAAACGCGACCAGTTAAAGGCTCGCCCTCCTGCTGCCGTAACATATCATTTTGAGAACGGCGTACTCACGTACCCTCAATGTGCACGAAGTTTCGCCGCGAAGATAGGCTAGATAAGCCATCTTCGAGCGCACCAGCGCCATTTCTAAATTTAGGGGTCAAAGTGGTCGCCATGGCCGAAACCGGTCGGAACAATCAATCAAACCCTAATTTCACAACAAACACGGGGATATGTGCGAAATAATTATGATTTATATAGACGTGATGCCAAACTTACATTACATATGCGTTACAACAATACAAATGAACTCAATTATGTATATAATCTATGCTTGCCTTGTCTATGGTAACAGATTAATAATTATTAATTCTATCTACATATCATTTAATAAATCTTGTAGAAATCTATTTATATTAACATCTACTATAGAAAAAACTACGGGGAAGATTGTAATGGAATTAGAAACACACTAATGATCGAAAAATATATTGGCATTTTAATTGTACCATAAAAATTACTGCTTATTTAGAAACGAAGAGTACAAAAACGTTGTCTATTTCTAAAATCAAACACTTATTATCAATTTCGGTAGAGTAATATATTTTTGAAGAAAAACTAATACTTAGTTTATTATTATTTTTTTATTTATATGTACAGACTGCGACATTTATTCTTATCTTTTGAGTGTACTATATTGGATGTGGGATATTTTGCTACAGGTAATATAAATTTAATAGATTATGTAATTATTTATTATCTGTTGAAATGTGTTCATAATATTTAATAATTCAATATCGCATCAGACGCGCCGTAACGCGGTACATACTATGAAGTGATCTGAAAGTTTAAATACAGTGTAAACTTTTTAGAACGAAACTAGAGAACTTTTTAGGGACCAAATATTCTTTGTACCATTTCTCAAACAATTTTGTTAAGACACAACGGTTTGCTTTTATTGGCCATCATTAGATAGTATAAAACAAAGTCACATACCGCGTCTGTCTGTCTGTCTGTTCGCGATAAACTCAAAAACTACAGAACGGATCTTCATGCAGCTTCCACCAGTAGATAAATTGAGTCATGAGGAACGTTTTGGTATATAATTTGTCAAGGATTTTTTTATAATCAGGGCGGGACAACGTCTGCTGGGACTGCTAAATTAAATATTTCAGAGTTGGTTTACGATTGATTATATAAAGACACTGTAATACTGAAACTGGAACACGTGTTCTTGTCAATGAATAACAAAAACAAGGTGGATTTTTTAAGGTCATGGTGGTTTTTCTTAGAAATTTCAGCACTTCTAAGATTAAATAGAATCCTTTTATAAACAATAATACTAATAAAACTTACTACCGATATCTGTAATACTCACTTCTAAATCATAATCGTATTTCTTCGTAATAGAGAATGACTGAGCAGAATACATCAGTGTTTTAAAGTAAACCAACCAAATTGAACGAATTGAATCTACATTACATGAAATTTTCTATTACAGCGTACGACTTACATTATACTGTAGTTTGCGAATGGGAACAAATAGATAATTAATAAAGGAGCAATTACAACTTTACTTTAAAGAAAATATCAATAATCACATCTATCTAACCATAATCAGTGATATAATTTAACTATGTTTAATGTATTATGCAAAGTATAATTTTAGGTAACTGTTTTTTTTTTAAATATGTTATTTTATTACAAACCTAAATATAGTTAAACTTTAATTTACTATTTCTTACTTTTTACTAGAATGGAGGAGTCGATTCTACAACAAGGCATCCTCGACTTCCACCATCCACTCTAAAATTGTTATAACTTGTCTATGGCAATATAGAAGCCTGTTTATAAGGCCTGTTTATTAAATTGATTGGTAACTGTTTCAGTGTTGAATTGACATAAAAAGGTAATTACTGGCTGAAGGATTTCTTCACCTTTATCAAATCATATTTGATTTATGAATTTCACTGTATTATTATACTAAAGAAATTATAAATGTTTGAATTTTGTAATTCATAAGTTTTAAACACGAGATAATATAATAACATATCTAGATTTTCACAATGAATCATTTTTAAATATGTCGTCAAGTTTCATCTGATTGACAAATAAATAAAACTGTCAGACATTGGCAGATGCGCAAACCTTGTCTCAACAAACATGTAAAATCAGAAACTTTTAATTAAACTTTCTTAGGTACACAAAGAAGTGGTAAATAAGACAGTTTTTTTTTTAACTCTATTTTTGGCAACCAATCTTTTAGTGCCATTGTCGAGTAGTTAATATTATTACAAGTTAGTGTCGTGCGATCATTTCAACGCCAATGTTATTGTTGCAACAAGATGGCGGCTCCCTTGTTACAACTTTCTAGGGAATTTTTGTGGCATCTCAGAATTCATGCCCCGTGGTATTATTTTCTATTCACTTCACTGATGCTCAATAAACAAACTATATTACACAAAATACCACCAATTTTACACAATATAGAGTCAAGTAACACAAGATTATGAATAAAATATAAAATCCACTACATGGCAGATTAAAATCCCGCCAAAGTCTCAGATAAGACAGTTATCATACTTTTCTTTTTGTCTAAAATTCTTAAAAAAAAAACTGCAAGTTAATTAAGCGAACTCAGTTTCGTAATTTAAATAATTAGAGTTAGTTTAGAGTTAATTATTTCAAATTACGTCAACATAAATAAAATAAAACTATTCTATATCAACATATACAAATATTTTATGAAACTTTGCAACAACATAAAATGAATATCAAACATTTATTTTATTTAATAAAATATATAATATTATAATAAAGAATACTTTGTAAGTGTATTTAACATCGCCAATAGAGATCGTCTGTCGAGGAAAATACTAGTGTATATTTCATATACTTGTCTTTGGTACGTATAGATAGCCTATGGGTATAAGGGATCAACCAATTTGAATTCTTATACTAATTCTCATATTAATTATTGTAATTATTTAACTAAATAATATAATTTGGTATTGTAACTTTTTTAATTACACTTATATATATTTTAAATTTTCATAGTAACTTATGAGATATATTTTCGCATAGCGCCATTTTGATTTTTGTTTATCAGTATTTTTATTTTTTACTGCCTATATTTATTTAGAGAAATACATGCAAATATTATCCTACGTCGCGATAGAAAATTGCAGAATAATATAAATGGCATATGTTACCAGATAGTTAGACATCCTTGTCTCAGTTTATGGTATTTTTATTACTTTTCTCTTAGTTTTGAGTATTTATTACAAGCATAGTACGTGTATACCCTAGATGAGTGGTTGACAAAAAAAATGGCACATTATTAACAATTCAAATTAGTTGATTTGATTCTTGAATATTACCATAATATATTTTAACGATATATTATTACTTACCCAATAAATTTCACTTTTTATTATTAACTTTCGTCCAATGTCATTTAGTGACGTCATTATTTAGGTATTTCACTATAACAAATATGAGATTTACCATCATTTCATGATATTTGTTCATAACAATATACATATATAGTTATTTCGTCAATAAGGGATATAAATCTCAAGTTTGTTAGGCAAATTTGACTATAGGCTCTATTGGTTACATTTCTTCAGTGAGGCCGTTGACGTACTCGCCGCTGGAGGGTCCGGGTGCGGTGCTCGTCGAGCCTAGACTGCCGTAGGTGGGACCGCGTCGCGAAAACACTCGCCACCGTCCCCGGCGGTTGGTTATGCCTAATTACCACAATACATTGCATTTATATCGCCGAACCTGTTGTTCTGTGTTACTGTAAGTCGGTAACTAAGTGGCTGCATTATGCAAAACCAAGTATACAGCCTCCGTAAGAAAAGAGGTCATCTAATTAAAATACAATTTGGAGAAAAGTCGAGAAGTCTGTAGCATACGGCTTTAGTGAACTACATCTAACTGATTTTTTGATAAATAATGCGTGATCAAAGAGATGAAAAGTGAAGAAAAAATAATGATTACATATTTATTTCCTTCGAATATACATACATATACAAAATCAAAAAACGCCAGATGCGCCCCCTTTCTTTGTATAGAATGTCTGACGAAACCAATATACAAGGAGCGCTAATATACTTTCTGCTAAAATGATACGATCATATTACCTATATACGTATTTTAATGTTATGTGCTAGTGTGGTACGGGTGGAAGGACATATTGAATCCTACTAGGTCGGGGGCATGTGGTGTCATAGTGTGGTACAGATAGAGGAACATAGCAATTGTGTCTTACTAGACCGGGGTCCCCAAATATATAGTGATAGGTGTTACATTAACTCTCTTTTACGTTATTACGTATTGGGATAAGACATTTGCTGGCCGGCATGAAAGCGATAAATCCTATATACCACTCCATCGTAGCCGTTATTTTTGTACTCCAGTACGCTTACCATAAAGTACAGTACTGCCATTTTGTTCTGTACAAAACAAAATGTATTCAAAGTGAAAATAATGTGCATGAATTATTCAAACATATTTACAATAAACACATTTTTAAATGTACAAAAACCAAATTTTCCAAAGCATCGACAACTGTAAGAATATTAAAAATCATGCAAATATATAACAGATCGTGCAATCTAGTCCTAAAGTCCCGGATATGCGATTTTACAGAAGAACTGACAAATTCTTTACATCGGTATCACTGCCCTCCAGAATTATAGATATGACGACAATTCCCCTGGTAGACATGATTGAAATGTTCCAAAATCAAATGAATAATCGATAACACTCAGCATTATCAGAGACTTTTGTTTCGGTGGTTTTTTTTTTTCAAAGACGAATGTGACACTCGTCTACATTGTCTCCTTGCCGTAAATCTCGGTTTGAGAATATACTGTGTAGTTAGCATTATATTACACGTCAATTTAGATGTAGATACATAAAATAAATCGCGTTAATAACTAAGCGTATGAAAGAATATAAAAGTTATATTTTATCTTACTTCGTTTGAATTCGATATCAATAGCTGCTTTGACAGAGAAAAAAATCTTGTTTAGTCTTTTATAAATGTTGTATATTGGACCTTTACGATTTCAGTCGCTGATAATTTCTACAAAGTCATTAAATAATATATGACATAAACACGTGATAATAGAAAATTAAAATATCCAATATAAATTAATATTGAATGATTTTGTTTCAATATTTTTATGGAATGAATACATGTCTCAGATACACTTCATAATTGTAAATATAAAATATACATTTTATTCAATAAATTAATGAATATAATTATTATTCCTTATTTATATAAAAACGATAAGATCAAAATTAGAATCAACATATAATGTTACTTTTTAGAGGTGGTTTTGTAGAGAAAAAATAAATTATGATAATTTAATTTAATTGATGACAATTTAATAAAATTTAATAACTCGATTCCATTTTAAACTTTGTAGAAACAATTAAATAGAGTTGACCGCCTTTCTGTCATATTTTTTTTTAAGATTTGCATTTTTTACATACCAAGAACAAAGTTCAAATCTTGCTGTTCATAAGATTTTTAGTTTTTTTTATAATCCTCATATATACATGAACAAAACGTTAAAAATCTTGAAAAATAACGTAAAATATTAGGAACGGCTAAAATTATATTTAGTTTATTTTGAAATATAACGACTCATTTTTTGCAAACAGTAAATCACATATATTCATAAAGAGTCCTTTCACTATAAAAAGAAGAAATCATCAGTGTTATGTATGTAGTTTTATTTAAACAAAGTAATATAGAAGTGCATATGAAACAAGTAGATGATCTGATGCGTCAACCGGATAGCATGCGAAATCTCATCGCCCGTTAACACTAGGATCACTGCCACAGAATAGGTTAAGTACAGAAAGGCCAACTCCGCTCGATTTTGTATTTGCCTATACTCGACTCCACCTATTTATTTCAAGTAAATACAAATCTATAAAATGATTACCAAAAAACGGTTTAAAATCTTTAATTTATTATATAGTATTTAAATCAACGAATTCACAACATTTACTTATTGTTAGTTCAGAACTTAGTGTCACAAACAACATAATGATTACACGTATCAGTAAAGAGTGGATACATCGAATCAAGGTTGCCAACCGTATGAAGTTCCTCGTACAATTACAAGATTTTAGGTTTGTCAGACTTGAATACTGACGTACGTAATTTGAACACAAAGAAAGATACGTTATATTATATTACAAGCAGTATTTTGTAGCATAAATTACTTGTCATTTATCCGGAAAATGGCCCAAAAGAAAACGTTTAGTCGCTAACATTAGTAATATTTATCATACATGGGATAAAATCGACATCTCCTTCTTTCTTATACGGTGTACTTTATCTATTTGTATTAAATAATTACTACACAAATTTTATTACATTAATGTAGGGACAAAAACACTGACAGATCAACAATCTGAACTCTGCTTAAAACGTCCAACGTAAAACGAAAATTGAAGATTAAAAAGGATTTACGTATATAACAAACTCGTTCCAAAATTTCAGACAAAAGAGGTTGAATCGTCCAGCGTATCTTTTATACCCACTTCCGTGCGAGGTAATAATTAAAATAACGACTGCTCAGCAAATTCGGCTCTGTTTAAAACGTCACGCAAAACAGGAGAATGGATAATTAAAAAGTAGAGTAACATTCGCTTCAAAATTATGGATATCGGAGGGCTGAATCGTCTGGTAGCATACCATTTTTACCCACTCCTGTAAGGAGGAAAAGTTGGACAATCGGCAACCCTGATCGGGATAATATTCGGCATGTTTAAAACGAGATGCTCGTACGTATACGTTAATGTGCTAGATTCAATATCTTTCAATGTGTATAGTGGACTGTCTGTGTACTTATCTATTCTGTGACAGTATTTTCACACACATGCGAGGTGCACTCAAATGAAAATGAAACAAAAACAAATAATTTAAAAAACATAATTTATTAATAATTACAATAAAAACTACAAGTAAGTTACAATAAACCATTTTATATACCTTTGGATTAAAAAAACATAAATCGATTCCCTCCAAATTAAGTACTAGGTTTTATTTTAAGTAGGAGATTCTTTGTTCGTAAACAATTGTGTGAAAATGTGAAAAAAATACTATATTTCAAAATTTCTATGTCGAAAATCGCATTATAATATTTTATAGACATTTATTAGGAACTCAGAGGGTATTTTATAATAAATAAACGAATCTCAGCGACAAATCACAATGTAAATAACTACAGATCATTTCTAAGAATAATTTACCAATCCAAAACACTATTTACTATGTAATTTTTTTTCTTAATTCCCTTTGTAGTTTTACAGACGTACCTGTAAATACAAACGTCTCCCTTTTTAAGGATTCAAAAACGTTAAACTATATCAAGTTTTATAACCTTCACCGTATTTAACTTAAGTTAGTCACCGTCCAGTGTATTTATTATACCGTAACCGTTGTTAGTCGAACAAATTTAAAATTAACTTAAACGAAATAATAATAAGATAAATAAAATAATACAAAGTGCATATAAAGCTAATTAAGTGGTTGTGATGCGAAAAATTGACCGTTTATCGATATCGACATTTTCTCTATAACGTAAATATTATTATTTATATCGCTACGCTATTAATTTTACATAACAATATAACATTAAATTCATTAATAGCGTAACAAAAGGTATATTAAAAAAAACACCCTTCACCGGTTTGTGAATTTCATGCATAAAATTATAATAAAATATGATCCTTCACCGGTAAAAATCGGAAACCATAACTCGGGATAAAACCTACTAATGAGTTAAGACCCGGTTATCACCAATTTTCCACTTTCACCGGAGGGGTTAACCGGGTGAAAATTAATTTCTTTACTAATTTATATTTTTAAAAGCGTAAAGGAATTAATTCCTAACCCGTCAAACCACCCCAATGAGTGGAACAAATCATCGAAAACAGGGTTTTAAACCAGTCGTAGCTTTTAATTCGTGTTATTATCCATCACTACTCGACGGATATTAGTTTAAAAGTAATACTTATCGTTATTTGAGAACATTAAAAAAACGTGAAGTCTGTATTTGACAGTGAACGTACAAACTTAAACAAAGTTGGACTGATGTTATATATAATATGTAAAACAGTGCTACTGACTTTAGAAAAGTAAGTAAAAAATATTTTGCGACTCGATTATTTTGATCTCAATTTTAAATAATCCGGGTCAATTTCATCGCATTATTTCCTACAATTCGAATAAAAAATTATTATGTATAGATAAAAACTCACAAAATAATATAAAACTCACTCAGTGAACAGAATTCGAATGATAGTATATGTATAGTCGGGGCAATTTAATACGTCATAATCGACGCCTGTCAAAACACTACGTAGGGATGCGACAGAAAAAAAAATCGATTCTATAATAACCGATTGCAAAAATATATGGATACATTATTTTATTTAAAATTTAAAGATGTAACTATAGTTACACTATAATAAAAAATATATATATAACGGTATATTTAAATGACTTCGATTCTGTAAAGTTTCACGTTATACGTTGAAATTTGTGAATATTTTGAAAATAGATTTTAATATTAACGAATTACGACCAATTGTAAACTCCTAATACCTACCAACGACGTCAAGACATAACGTTGTATGAGCGTCAAATCGAGATATTATCACAGAAATTGTTTATTTTTAATTAGATAACACGTTTTTATATAATATCCATTATTGTAGTATACGAATAAGATTGTAATTTTTTGGTTCGTTGTTTGACGTATTGTGTAAACGTAGGATGAAATCATTTTTAAATATCAAAAATGTCAAAACGACCTATTAAATCGTCCCGGATATCATTTTTCAACCATAATAGATCAGTAACATATTTACACATTTGACATAAAGTATATAAACAGAGCTCAGTTAAAAACATGACGTTGAAAATACGCGTTCAATTTTCGATAAGTAAATAAGTTCCAGTTGAGTTTCTAAATTTATAGGAAACACAATGCTATTTTAATTTCTTGTAAAAATATATGTTTTTTACAGTTATTAATCTCATATTTCTTATTAAATTTTATATCAATGTTTGCAGATTTAATGAGCAAATCCGGTAACAAAATCCGCTAACAACACAGCATTCACTAAAAATAAATTACAAACAACTAATAAACGTTTAAGTAGCAATTTAAGTACTAAAATCTCTAAACAAATTGTACTACGGATGCGGTGATATATTCGACGAAAAAAAATCACATAAAAAAATTAAAACATTAAATTCGAAATATATAGGAATAAATCATCACAGACATCACATAAAGTTCGGTAAATCATGCAATAGATAGTATAAAAAATTAATTATCCTAAACCGTTTTGGTTAAAAAACCGTAACCATTGAAGCGAAATATCGATACGGAAAATTATTATCTTCATACACTAATATTGTCAATAATAGGCTAAAAATTATTTATCTACCACAACAAACACTTTGGAAACAATATTACCGTATGTAATGGAATTATACAGTATATATTTTTGTGACGACAGACTACACCCATATTTGTTATTAAGTCCTGTATTTTGATCATCCAAAAACACCTCAGCTTTATTAGAAAAATTATCAATCGTCAAAAAACGTAAATATTTTTCTCGGTTTAAAAAAATCGGTAAAAATATCGATTAATTTTTTTTTCCTTACTCTTGCTTAGAAACTACACGACCGTCTTTTGTGATTCTTATACTAGCGTAATTTATACGCTTATAGGAATTATGTACAATTTAGACAATTGTTTTTTAAATTGACCGTTTTTTATCTTTAACCAGTATACTTAATATAATTTTCATAAGAATTTGTATACACAATGTCATTGTTCTTTATAATTGTCAAATACCAAAATATTTGCAAAGTTTTCACGTTCGTATTCGTATTATCCATACATACCTAATTAAATAACAAGCTACCAATCACCCTGAAAGCTTCGCGTGGTTTATACAGAGATACACATCTGATAAAACTCCATCACAATGGGTTTAGTCACGTGCGTCACAAGAATATATATCGAGATATGGCTGACAGGCTTCGTTGAGTTACTTAATCACACGTTTCGAAAAAATAAACATGTGAATATTTTATTATGCATTGAATTAAATCAGTCGATTAATTAAAGTTGCTAATTATTAATCGATATTTACATATTTTATGTCAACAAAAGAAGCGAGCCCGTCAACTGTAAATGACACCAATGCATTAGTGCTGAGTTTGTGAACGAGAATGAAAAGCATTTTTATCAATACTATTATTGTTATATAAGATTCAAATTAATACTATACAAATAAATTATCGATTTAAATATTAATTTGATTAAATATTTATTTTTTTACATTAAATATCGTTAATATTAACACGAAAAGTATAGAAATGCAATATTATACAAAAAAGAAATCGGATATAATAATCGATAAATAAAAACGGAAACTCTCCGTAGTTCTATTTCGGAAACCCTTTGCGACTCGTCTCGAGTTCGAGAATTAAAGCCTGAATCAAAAACGACAATATTACGGATTTTACCGGTTTTATTGATTTACCGATTTCTCGATCAAAGCGTGAAATCGAGTTCGCAGTGGATTCGTAAATAAATTAGGAGTGCATTCATTCTCGTTCGTGACCGAGTAGCTTGTCAGTGTAATGGTGGCCGCCGGCTCTTACTCGAGTGAAGTGCGTCTCCGCGAGAGCCGGCTGCGTGTTGCGGAGGCTCTGCTTTGCGAGTTTCTGTTTGTTTACCGGCGAACCTGAAAACAATACATTTGTCTACCTCACGGTTCAATGTTCCTAAAAAAACCCGGTAAATATTTCAACATTATCGATACCAAAAACATTACATTCCCCGGCCTCACTGTATTCAATGTTCCTAAAAAACCGGTAAATATTTAAACATTATCGATACACCACTATCGATATATCGACATCAAAAACATTACATTCTCTGGCCTCACTGTTCAATGTACTTCACAAAATACCGGTAAACATTTAAAAATTATCGATAGATGAATCGATAAACCATTACATTCCCTGGCCTCAAAAAACTCTGTTCTTCACAATATACCGATGAGTATATTCAAACTAAACTATAAAAATGTTATCCAGCATTATTCCAAATATTCACGCCCAAATTTGGATTATAACAGAGAAACCAAATGCTATAGATGGCCTCCCTTTATTCTATTATAATTTAAAAAAACAGGGCCTCCGAATAATATTTGCTACGAGTCGCTGGAAATACCATTGAATGTTACACAAAATATCCATTTACTCAATAAAATAACTCGTATGTCCTCAAAGATATTGATTTTCATATTCAATCAAACGCACAATACTTATGTAGACATAGAATTTTATATTAACAAAGCTGCTACTTAAAAATTACAATAAACAAAATTCCAATCAAATATTCCAAAATGTATTATTGTTTATCTTTATAGAATTTAGATGGATAAAAATCATTTATCAGTAATTAATTTGTAAGCAATAAAAAAAATACTTACTACATCCCTAAAATTTCCAACATAATACCTACCTACACATATTCATAAAGTATTAGATTTTTTTTTCAATAAACATCAACACAAATATATATACATTTGACCTGACAACAGTTGTCATCTATCACTAACCCGTCTCCGGCATATAAGCATGAAAATTTCCTTACCTCGGCTTGTTAGTAGCGCACAAAAATGGGGTTAAATAATATAAAAAAGACAAAACAAAATCAAACCAGCGCGTTAACAAATATAAAACCAATAAAGTTTTATTTTGTATGAAATTATGACTTTTGTATATACATACTTTTTTTGACAGCTAAAACTGTATATTATTTTTGCTTTTATAATATTGTCTTTGACTTGTAAGTGAAATGACAAGAATTTTTGATACTTAATGTGGCTATTTAAGCCATCAAATTCCATTAATAGCCGAAATATTGTACACTCTTGAATCAATAACGGCTCTGTTTGGTAGAACATACGGTGCTACAAGGTTACTTCTATGGATTTTTCTAATTATCTAGCTAAAAAACCATCAAGTTGGAATTATATTCTCAATTATCTGTCGATGTGTTACGGAATCTTTATTTTCTAGAACGTTCTTGATACAATATTTGATTTTGGACCAATTATATAAGAAAGAAGATTCTGTTATGTACCAATGAAATAAAAGCGTCAAAAACAATTTTAAAATGAATTCGATTATTCAAATGATTGTAACAGTAAAAGCATAAAATAATACACAAAATGCATAATTCTATTTATAATAATAGTGATAACACAACATCTCGACAGTCGCGAATACGACAAAGGTCCAATATACAAGCGAAGGTGCAAAATAAATAAAAAATAATAATAATAAAACTTAAATAAATTGCATGCAATATATGAAACAAAACTTATAAATAAAACTTATTACGTGTGATTTGAGAGTGAAAAAAAAATGTACAGTGAAAAGTATAAAGAGAATGTAATAATAATGAATGCAAAAATATGTGTTGTATATTCAACGGAACATAATTTAAAAAAAAAACATAAAGCTGGAGAGGGAGAAGGACCGATTATTAATACTTTGCTGAAGTTGCGAAATTATCGATGCTCTTATCTCGAAATAATAAATCGATATTTTAACATCGACTATTTTTAAGCAACCCTAATACCTGAATTGCTGACTTTTTTTAGATACGAAACCTTAAATATTAGAATTATCTTGATAAAATCATACGATATTGTGAATGCTAATGAATCGATAAATCAATTATTTCATTTTACAGTGTCGACTTCAAACATTATTCGATGTATCGATGCGTGAATAGAATCAAAACATCGGTTTTTATATAGATCGACGTGCTTGAAAAACATTAGTTGAACAAGTCTAGTTTGCAAGTACATTATATATATATATATATATATATATATTAACCACGATACTCTGTCCAGTATATATATATATATATCTATAAAATAACTTGATTACAGCGTCATCTATTTCACACTTTAATACTAAATCAAAGCATATACATATTGTGGCTATTAATAATTTTGGTATACAAGTGTACTATTTAATAATAAAAACTACAGTGCCATCTATAATTGTATCGCCTAAAGAAATATTCAAATTGAATATGACCTCAATCGATGTAGAATAATCAATTACAGGATCACGAACAGTAACAGTGAGTAACATTTATATCTAAATATATAAAAATCCAGTGACATGACGTTTGTCCACGATGAACTCCGAATCTACTCAACCGATCTTCATAAAAATTAGCATTTATGTATAATTTGGTTCAACTTGAGATATAAAATAATTTATATTTCAATTACTGGCCACAATATTTTTAATTAAAAATTAAATAATTGTCAATGTTGATTATTGCTATTAATTGTAAGTTTCATCAGTCTCGGACAGATGGCGCTCTAAATTAATACTGCTATATATATCTTATAGCTGGCGCCACATTTTCATTTTGAATTTCTTTTTCTGAGCTACAGCAAGACGTGGCCTATTCAACTAGTTTGTATACATTATATTACAGATATATAAATGTTAATATGTGTATATGTCATAAGAGGAGGATGTTCAGAGACTCACCGATATAGCTGAGCATGACCGGCAGGAAGATAAGTCCATGTGCAGCTCCAAACAGCACGATACCGAGGTACATTCGGAAGTAGAACACCTAGATAATTCATTAAATTATATTATATTCAACTAAAACGATGCCTCAGACTAAGTTCTATTGGGAACGGTTCTATTGTTATTAGGTCAATGATATATTATTTCTATATTTCTTTGACTCGATTTTTATGACAATGTAGTGATATCAACTGGGTACAGAAACCGCCTAGCGACGAATGGGATACTGAAATTTGTGAACAAGCACCGAAAAAGAAATGAATGTGACGTTCCCCTTGATATCGCGATATAACAGAACAAATATATTGTACAGCGCCATCTATTGTAACACAAGCGACTTCATAACTGTTTCACTGGACCTTCATGTTCGAATTTAGATTTATCATCGTCAGCCTGTAAGAGAACCACCGTAGGATCATAGGCCTTTTCAAGAAGTAAGATATAGCCATATATATACTTCCCACATACTACATCCATTTTTTAAGACTCGATTTTAAGTTCAAAAGTAAAAAAATCCTTATAAAAAAAGATTGCAATATTTTGATATACTTTTTTTTATAAAGGTCATGTAAAAACAAAAAAAGTACTTTTATAAATTTGATATATTTGAACGAGTAATGAAAAAAAAATTTCAAATTTTACCAAGAGTGCTATTGTATACCAGGTGTTAGGTTAATCGTTTACAGTGTTCTAAGAGATGATAGTTCATCGTCACATTTGACATATAAAATAATATCAAAACAAATACTAATAAACAACGAAGAGAACCTAAGTTAAAGTTTGTTCGAAGACTTTCAAAAGTATAAACACAAACGTAATAAACCTAGGTGCAATGACCGGTGCCGAAAGCTACAAGAGGGACCTGGAGTTAATAACTTTCGATAATAAAACGGACAATAAACCCTTTGTTTTGTTCCTACTGCTCCCACGTTCACTTTCAAGCGAAAGTGAAATCACCAGACGGTCATTAACACTGTGCTTTAACATAGACGCTTGATTGCGTATAATTTTTGTATTTTTCTAGATAATTAGGTCAAATATTAAGAATCTATTTTTTTTAATTGATTTAGAACGAAAATCGAGTGCAGAATATCCTCCATAAATATTGCTACAGTCTAAACTTTCGGCCTGTATATGTAAGTATATATGAGTGTGGTGTCCTGTATACCTGGAAGATTTGACTCTTGGCGGTGCCGAGCACGATGATGCCGCCGAACTTGGTGAGCGTGATGCCCGACAGCACCGACGTGCCCATCTTCGTGAGAGCCTCCGAGGCGCGCGCCACGCGACCGCCGCTCCCGCCACACGCGCCGCCCCCCTCCGCCCCCGCGCCGCTGCACACGCTGAAGCTGTGCACGAGGTGCGAGCAGAACTCCACCGCTATACCCACCGCCATCACCTGAACAAATACCCCCCATTATACTCTCCCGCTTCTCACAATGTCCAAAACGATATTCGCGGTACAAAAATGTACGCGTCTGGTATCACTCGTGTACATATAAGAGCTCCGGGAAATTGGAATCCACATTTTTCATGTAAAAATTTGAAAATTTGTACGAGTATAAACAAAGATTACCCACTTTTACCCATTACCTAAATTTGTTTACCCTACAATATACGTTATATAAAATTGAAAATGGCTGGTGAACTAGCATCCTAGTCCGAAAAACATTTGAAAAATAGACAATCTCAAGATAGGTAATTGGAGTTAGTCGTTTGCCCACGCTTGCTCATCCTTTACTTTTTTAATAAGCCGTTAAGTTGACGATTCAATGGATCGCACGAAACTGATCCCCGCTCCTTCTATTTTTTCTCAAACTGACTAAGCTATTGACCTAACAAGGTCTTAACAGCTTCACCGGACTACAATTCCCGCTTCTTTATCCCTACGCCTTTTATAGGCTTGCTTCGTATTAGTGGATTACATGCAATATTTATGTCAGTACAAATAGTTTTTGACAATAGAACGGGGCCTTTGCACCGACATATATATACATACACATGGCCCGTCATACATATGGCCCCCGTCATATATACATATATAAATCAAAAATCGGAGCTGATCGGTCACTTGCCCGTATTTCGAGTTTTGTGTGTACATTATTTGGAAAGCTAATGCTCTGAATATCAACAACGGCGGCGGAGAAAACTTATCAAGGTAAGTAAGCCTTTATCGTAGTTACAAAGTAACGGTATATATTTTAAAGCGGTATCTACCTCCAGCCGATTGATACAGTCCACTGCCAAGGTTAGGCCTATGTGGACGTAGTGGTTCCTAACAACATTTATTCTAAAATTATACATAAATGAAAAATGATAACATACCAAATTAACAAGGGAGACAGCGTTCAAGCTGATGCCCCACCAGTACATGAGCCCGCCGAGATTCACCACGATCATCGTTATAGTCACCACAACCACCTGGTAGAGACGAATTTCACACATTTATACATTGGTAGTTATTTATGATAATATAGTTACAATCCGAAGCGGTAATACCTGTTTATCTATTGTGCAGCCTATCAAAATAGACCGGAACACAATAGAAGTCATCTGGCCACAAAACGTAACACATACAAATAATTCTATATCACGACTTAAAAGGATATGCTTATATGCTATTAGCCTTAATCGGACCACTCTATGACTACATCATACTCACTTATTTCACTCATGCTCACTTATTTCCTTCGTAGTCACTTATTTCACTTGTACTCACTTATTTCGCTCGTCAACTGCACTCACTACGCGGCGTTGCGTTATTTGTGTGTATGTTGGGACGCATATTAGGCAAAAGTTTTTTTATGTGTTTTTTTTTAATATCTGCAATCAGACTCCGTCATAGCTTTAATTAGAATAACCACACAAATAACGCAACGCCGCGTAGTGAGTGCAGTTGACGAGCGAAATAAGTGAGTACAAGTGAAATAAGTGAGCACGAGTGAAATAAGTGAGCACGAGTGAAATAAGTGAGTACGAGTGAAATAAGTGAGCACGAGTGAAATAAGTGAATACGAGTGAAATAAGTGAGTACGAGTGAAATAAGTAAGCACCAGTGAAATAAGTGAGTACGAGTGAAATAAGTGAGTACGAGTGAAATAAGTGAGTACGAGTGACATAGCCCACGGTCACATGTGTGTGATTGTTTGTGATTTGTTTTGTGTGTGTTTAACTACAGTAAACTCTTCGGTTAGCACATAGTTAATTACGGTTCGATTGATTTCGCCTCTAGGGATGTGGTTAGTGCGGCGATGCCATCGAAATTTAGTCGATTGTTTAGATCAACGCTTTACAAAATACTCGACGTGATTATTTTGTATTCGATCATGAAACGAATTTCATTTAATTATTGTTATTCTCTTTAAGTGAAATTATACATTAAATCAGAACAAGTGTACCCGCTTTCTTCATTTTGCTGTCACTTTTTTTTTTAATTAACCAGCGTAACCTTTTGTATCTTATAATATACTTCATACCAATAACAAAAGATGCAAAATTAACGATAAAGTACTTTAATTTTATATAGCAGACTTAAAAATAGGATCGGTTGACAAGAACAAACTGGTAATCTATCTATTCCACACTCCACCACAGCAACGGGATGAAAATCGTCTAGTGTAAAATAATACTCACCAGCGCCGAGAAGAGATCGAAGCCCATCAGTATGAAGGTGACTATGAATATTGATAGAACGGATATGCCCATCGACCTCAACGTATCGGGCCACATCGTTAAGTACTGCTCGTAGAACACATAGAACACCGAGTATGGGAACACGTTCACTGTCATATTGCTGCCACTCTGCTTTAGGTTCATGTTGAGGGTATCGGTAAGGTTGGCAGCAACGAGACGAGCTGCCCTCATCGCCGAGTAGTAATCGTGGCTGGTTTTGAGCACGCTGTGGTAGCCCTGGTAGGCTGTAGCGGTGACTGTTGCTAGGGAGCCGTTGGTTTTGTAGTTAACGGCGTGCGCATATGCAGGGTGTCCACCCTTCACGCACCCGCTAATCGGAGACGGATTGTCTTGTAGGAAATATGGTACATATCGTTTGAAATCATCCCTTGAGGGACGTTGTTCACGTCCGACCAGTTCTATTTGGCATCGCTTGCAACCACCTGGAAATTTTCAAATATACATACATCAGGACCTGGCCCCGACCGCTTCAATTACTAATGAAGGCACTATTGATTAAGTGTCAGAAAGTAAAGAGGAACAAAATGAAGATGATCAAGTTGATGACTCTGAACCATCACCATCGTGTTCAATTTCAAGTTCAATCAAGCATTTGATGCCGCCAAAATACAAAACATATATCGGTATAACAAAACACGTCAGGTAAAGTTAAAAAAAAACATATATGTTTAGGATGATTTATCTATTGATAGTTGACAATGATACTTTATGCATCAGTAAGGATAATATATACTCACGGGATATATCGCTGGGACAGAAGCTGCTGTTCGAGGGAAAGTAATTACAGCAGGCGGGCATCGAAGCCCAGTCGAAGAAGTCATCGAGCCAGGCGTTCGGCGGTTGCGCTATATACGTCTCCTGTGGTATCCGGTATGCTAATAAACGAAAGAATAAAACCGTAAATTTTTTCACAAAAACTAGTTAATCAGAAAAATCATTGTTGACCTCATTAAAAGATGCCCTCGGGTTCGGACCCCGGCGGGTACCAAAGAATTATTCGGAAAACGCATACACCTATATAAATAAAATGAAAAAGGACGGCGTTATGTACACATCACGCAAAAACTATTTTACATACTTGGTCTTTATGTAAAAATATATCTATAAATAATGTCACGAATCTTCATTTAATATAAGGTCATTAAAATATGAATATACGATTTTTATAAGCCTTTAGCGATGTGTAAATTGGGGCAAACGGGCAAACGCATGCGCAGGAGAAGGGAAATGAACGGATACCATTGTTCACAAAAAAATTTATGTTTACTTTTAATTTCCTCATGTTTTTATTTGACCCACAATTCCCAGATGGTGGCCCAGTAGATAAGACCGGTGGCCTCACATATCAGACCTGCACATCCACATCCAGCCATTCCTTATGTCCTCAAAAATAAGGAAATCAAAGATCCCCCACCTCTTTCTAGTGCTTATGTAATACTTGAATGGCCCCTAATGGGTTTCTGATGGCGATGATGATAATCTAGTGAAGGAAGATATACCAGGTGTTAGGGAGATGATAGTTCATGGTTATATTTAACATATAGAATGATAATATCAAAACGAATATTAATAGAGAACAAAGAGAACCTAAGTTAAACTTTGTTTTAAGATTTTCAAGGTGTTAGGGAGATGATAGTTCATGGTTATATTTAACATATAGAATAATAATATCAAAACGAATATTAATAGACAACAAAGAGAACCTAAGTTAAACTTTGTTTTAAGATTTTCAAGGTGTTAGGGAGATGATAGTTCATGGTTATATTTAACATATAGAATAATAATATCAAAACGAATATTAATAGACTACAAAGAGAACCTAACTTTGTTTTAAGATTTTCAAAAGTATAAACACAAACGTAATAAACCAAGGTGCAATGACCGGTGCCGAAAGCTGCAAGGGGCGACCCGAAGTAATAACTTTCGGTAATAAAACATACAATAAACCCTTTTGTTTTGTTCATGCCGTTCCCACGTTCACTTCACCCGACGGTCATACACAATGTGCTTTAACATAGACGCTTAGAGGATTGAGTATAATTTTTGTATGTTTCTAGATAATTAGGTCAAATATTAAGCACCTATTTTTTAAACAGATTTAGAACGAGAGTCGCGTGCAGAGCGTCCTCCATAAATATTGCTACTTTCTAAACATTCACCTGGTATAATTATAGTTTCAAGTTCAATTCCTCACAATACATAACCTGTGTTGTAGTTGGAAATCGTTTATACATCATGAGCTGACATGGTGTTTATGACCAACCTTCATTAGGGAAATGACCTATGGACCGGTATTGGGTCTGTGATGATTATCTGGTAAAGGAAGATATGTCTCAAACCTGCATATAGTTGCATGGCGACGCTGTCATGGCGACAGTACCGCGTGCCGCATATCATGTTCTGCGTAGCGGTGTCGGAGTAGTTGAGCCCCTCCGTGATCACGAAGTACACAGGCGGACCGATGTTGAGGTACCGCTGCAGGTACTGGAAGTACTTCAGCTGGAAACTGTCCTCCGGCATCGACAGCTCCTGGTCGAGACCGATCTCGATGTGCGGCGCCACCTGCCGGGAGACACACGAGTTCAAAAAACCACCACTTTTAGTGTGAAAACCATGACTGCACGAAATTTGTTTATAACGCCATCTATCCTGGCTGGTTCCTCATACTACCTTGTCAGTTGTGTATGTTTTTTAAGTGTTTAAAATGCCATCTGTCCGCTAGATTTGTAATACGTTGTTATATGTACATATTTTAAATTTGTGTAGAATGCCATCTATCCGCGCATTCTTCGTACTACGTTATTAGTTGTGCATGTTTCGCATTTGTTTAAAACATTATCTATCCGCTCATTCCTCCTACTACATTATTAGTTTTTTCCAATATTATAATGAGCTTTTGGCAGCATCCTAGTTTGTCGTGTAGTGGATTTAATATTTTATTCATAATCTTGTATTATTTGACTATATATTTTGCGATGTCTCACGTTATATAGTTTGATTAATGTGTACAAGTGAAGTGGATGGGAAATAATATCACGGAGCATGAAGTTTGTGTTGTCTGAAAAACTCCCTGGAAAGTTCTAACAAGAAAGCCACCATCTTTTTACAACATTAAAACGATCACAAAAAAAAGTTACCTACTCAGTAATAGCAATAATAATCAACTATAAGATTGGTTGCCAAATAAATATAATGTATTCTTACAATTAAAAATGGATTGCTAAATACATTCTATAGAATTTTTGTTAAATTGATTTTTTACACAGTTTTTATTACATCGTATTACTTTTATCTCACAATAACATTTATAATATCCTGTTCACTTTCATGGTCAGATAGAATAAGAAAATATCGACTTTCTGTCCTATACATACATAATAATGGAATACCTATTGGGTCTCCTAATACTCATGTATTGTTATAATCGATTTCGCAACAACTGACAAACTACCTCTTAAGCGTCAATAGTTAATTTTAGTCACGTCCATTTCATTCCAGTATTTTCCACGTAGAATCTTATGTAATTTTAAATAATGATGCTAAGCAGAAAGATGGAACCATTTTCAAGTGCAATCGGTGGAACACACATAGAGTTAACAGCTTTAACAACCGAGGCTGATAGCTGAAACCGTATGGAAAATGCTCTACCAGCTTGTATATGATTTCAAGTCGGGGTTTAAGTTGGTGTTTTTATTGAAATACTTACGGCGACGGAGGAACAGAGCCACGCGAAGAATATAATCATGACGGCGGCTCTTACTTCGCGCTTCATGAGGAACGGCACGTAGATGTGCTTGAACAGATTGTACAGTGAACTGTCTCCCAACTCCTCAGCGCTCTCTGACTTCGTGCCTTGTACACAGCAGAATATATCAAACCTGTCCACATTTACAACGACATTATTTTAATATATCTCTACATATAATTACAATGTAAATCTAACGTGTCAGTACTATTTAGATTTTTCGGAAAAAAAAAATTGTCACAAGTATCTAGCAATAAGTAATAAAATACATTTAAATCAAATGCAGAAATGTCTCTCTCTCTGTCTGTATGTTTGTGTGAACACGCATCGCTGCTAAAGTACTGCGTTAGTAATAAAAGCTCTTCATGAAAATCAGAAAGCATATCCTCGAGTAATATCTCGTCTTTGTTTCATTTAAATCGGTTCACTCTATCAAAAGTTATTGTGCTTTTAATGACGACGCGATTTAGGTACGAGAGAAAAATAAATGGACGTAATACATTCAGATGAATTTATTAATCGCTGCTTTTACTTAAGTTTTCACGCAGACGAAGTCACGGGCACAGCTAGTATAAAATGAATATCTGAAAAGTACAACATGACTACCAAATGTCAGGTATCATCACCGTAATAGCGGTACGGTTAGGTAAGTTCCTTAATCTACCTACGTATTTTCAGTAATTGGTTAGCATTCTGTTGGTGAGTGTTGTGATTGTGTATATCTCTTAGCGTTTGGACAGTGGGTGTGGATGATCATGTATCCCTGTTAGCGTTTTGACAGTGGGTGTGGATGATCATGTATCCCTGTTAGCGTTTTGACAGTGGGTGTGGATGATCATGTATCCCTGTTAGTGTTGTGTCAGTGGGTGTGGATGATCATGTATCCCTGTTAGTGTTGTGTCAGTGGGTGTGGATGATCATGTATCCCTGTTAGTGTTGTGTCAGTGGATGTGGATGATCATGTATACCTGTTAGCGTTTTGACAGTGGGTGTGGATGATCATGTATACCTGTTAGCGTTCTGTCAGTAAGTGTAGATGATCGTGTATACCTGTTCGCGTTGCGTCGATGAGTGTGGATGATCATGTATACTTGTTAGCGTTCTGTCACTGAGTGTAGATGATCGTGTATACCTGTTCGCGTTGTGTCGATGACTGTTGATGGGCGTGTATCTCTGTTAGCGTTGTGTCAGTGGGTGTGGATGATCATGTATACCTGTTAGCGTTCTGTCAGTAAGTGTAGATGATCGTGTATACCTGTTCGCGTTGCGTCGATGAGTGTGGATGATCATGTATACTTGTTAGCGTTCTGTCACTGAGTGTAGATTATCGTGTATACCTGTTCGCGTTGTGTCGATGACTGTTGATGGGCGTGTATCTCTGTTAGCGTTGTGTCAGTGGGTGTGGATGATCATGTATACCTGTTAGCGTTCTGTCAGTAAGTGTAGATGATCGTGTATACCTGTTCGCGTTGCGTCGATGAGTGTGGATGATCATGTATACTTGTTAGCGTTCTGTCACTGAGTGTAGATTATCGTGTATACCTGTTCGCGTTGTGTCGATGACTGTTGATGGGCGTGTATCTCTGTTAGCGTTGTGTCAGTGGGTGTGGATGATCATGTATACCTGTTAGCGTTCTGTCAGTAAGTGTAGATGATCGTGTATACCTGTTCGCGTTGGGTCGATGAGTGTGGATGATCATGTATACTTGTTAGCGTTCTGTCACTGAGTGTAGATTATCGTGTATACCTGTTCGCGTTGTGTCGATGACTGTTGATGGGCGTGTATCTCTGTTAGCGTTGTGTCAGTGGGTGTGGATGATCATGTATACCTGTTAGCGTTCTGTCAGTAAGTGTAGATGATCGTGTATACCTGTTCGCGTTGTGTCGATGACTGTTGATGATCATGTATACCTGTTAGCATTCTGTCAGTGAGTGTGGATGATCATGTATACTTGTTAGCGTTCATGTCAGTGAGTGTAGATGATCGAGTATACCTGTTCGCGTTGTGTCGATGACTGTTGATGGACGTGTATCCCTGTTAGCGTTGTGTCAATGGGTGTGGATGATCGTGTATACCGGTTAGCGTTCTGTCGGTGCGTGTCGATGGCGAGCAGTGCGACGAAGCAGGTGATCTGCAGCAGGAAGTCGACGAGCAGCGCGGCGCCGGCGTAGAGCGCGAAGGCGCGGACTGCAGGCATGTCGCTGAGCGCGCCGAGGAAGAAGCAGACCGACTCCGAGACCGACGTCAGGAACATCGACGGACCCACCTCACCCAGTCTATACATTACAATTGTAGTAAGTGAGTTACCTTTCAAAATCCAATGTAAATCCTTCATATAACATGTTTTTGTTATATGATGACATGTTAATTTTTTTAAGATTTCCAGTTTCTATACGCCGAGAACGAAGTTCAAATTTTGCCGTTCATAAAGTTTTTAGTCGTTTTTTTATGATCTTCATATTTTTTACATGTAATAAAAAATTTGAAGATCTTTTAAAAATAACGTTATATATTAAGGACGATTAAAATTGAAGTCAACTTATTTTGAAATATAACGACTCAACTCAAGAAACTTCAAATATTGGTAGGCACCGTAGCACTGGCATATGCGATTCCATTAACAAGATTGAAAGCAAACAAAGAATAGATTTATATTCTTTTATGTTTAGCGTGTCTCTGTCTAGCGTGCATTGTTGAATGTATAGTTTACATGATTATTTTCTCTTAAATATATTCAGTATTATAATACTGTCTAAAGAAATACATGTGTTGTGATCTGCCGATTATGGTTTTAATATTAACAAATACCCTAACCCCGTCTGACTGCGTCATTACATGTTTCTCATTTATATAAACAAAGTGATAAAGATCTAATACTGTGCAGACGTCACGCAATATCTACTGGATAAATCGATTCTTTTTTCTATTTCTTACATAGTCGTTATCTGAAAAAAAAAATATCACGATACCTTCATTTAACACAAAGTCGTTAGGTTCTTAAGAAACTACAATTTTTAGAAAGCAATACACGTCTAACGATGAGTGAAGCGGGACAAGCGGTGTGGTACGCATACGCAGGAGATGGAATTAAAAAACAAATTTTTTTTAGTACATTTTGACTGTCAATTTTTTTTTCTGTGCATAGAATATATGGTAAACAACTAGTTTGTTTCTTTAAACTCACGTTCTGCCAATGTGTTCGGCAACGGTCTCGTTCTGTCTCCTGCCCTCCCGTTGGTTGGTTTGCACCAGGATGAAGATGTTGTCGACTCCGACTGCGAGCACCAGGAAGGGGATCACCTCCACTATGATGAGGGTTGCGGGAACACCAGCATAGCCGAATAACCCGACTGAACAGGCCACCGACGCCAGTACGATCGTTACACCTGAGGACAACAATAGATAACATCAACTTATGGCAGCACAAAATCTTTATACCAAGTGACTGTTTAGACAGTAGCAATATTTCTGGAGGACACTCTGCACTCGTTTCTTTTCTAAAACAATTAAAAAAAAGTAGGTGCTTAATATTTGACCTAATTATCTAAAATACAACAATTATACACAATCTTCTACGGGTATATGTTAAAGCACAGTGTCCAGTGACCGTCGGGTGATTTCACTTTTATTTGAAAGGGAACATCAGAAACAAAACCAAAGGGTTTATTGCCCGTTTTACTATCGAAAGTTATTAACTTCAGGCCGCCCATTGTAGATTTTGGCACCGGTCATTGCATTTAGGTTTATTATTTTATTTACACGTTTACTTTTGAATGTCTTAGAACAAACTTTAACTTATGTTTTCTTGGTTGTTTATTAGTGTTTGTTTTATTATTATTATTTTATATGTTAAATGTGACCATGAAGTGTCATTTCATAGAATACTGCGAGTGCCTAAACAATCACCTGCTATAAAAATCCAGTGTCATGATGTTTGTTCATGATGAACTCCGAAACAACTCAATCGGAGTTATTAGCGGGATCTTGAAATGTCATATAGTGGTTTTTGTATATTATTCGTAATCTTGTGTTATTTGGCTCAATATTTTGCAATATTGGTGGTGTTTTACGTAATATAGTTTGGTTATTGTGCAAAATTGAAGTGGATGGGAAATTATACCACAGAGCATGGATTCTGACTTGCGACAAAAACTCCCAAGATAGTACTAACAAGGCGGTCACCGAAAATGATCGCTAGAAACTTATAATATCAATATCATTTACTAGAAGATTAGTTGCCAAAAACAAAAATTCATCAAGCAATCTTCCTGAAAGTTGACATTTATGTGTATAACTTGGTCTAACTTGAGAAATATGATAATTTATATTTCAATTAATGCCCTCAATATTTTTTAATAAGTATGTAAGTTTCATCAGTCTCAAACAGATGGCGCTTTTAATTAATTCGTTGACAGAGAACTGTAGGACTGACTGTTATAGATATCTCATAGATGGCGCCAAGTTTGAATTTTGAATTACTTTTTCAACTCGCAGTTCTGTTTATGGTGCAAGTGTTTTATTCAATTCAACATGTAATAACTGAATCACAACAACACGTGGCCGGCTCAACTAGTAATGTTATAAATAGGTAAGTTGTCTCTATTGACATGGCAATAACCCACTACCAATCCCAGAATGACTTTACTGCCGATGAGAAGCCTGGAGATTTTCCCATAATCCTTTTGTATAGACATAGACGATATGTAATAGACATAGGAAGACGAATAATCTACTTTTTTTGTGTATTGGTAACCGAACCAGAGAGCAAAGAATAACTCACCACCGAGTCCCAGAGTGACTTTGCTGTCGATGAGGAGTCTGGAGAAGCCGGTGAACCGTCCGAGTGAGATGGCGATGTACGCGAACATTATGAAGTACGAGACTAATATAGTGGACACGTCCGACTGCGACTCCTTGTACAGTTCGTCTTCGATAGACCTCTCTGATGTATACGCTATGTCCATGTACGAGGGCATGTGGTTCTCAGTGTAATTTTTCATAAATTCTATATACTCCTTTTCCCACGCGAGCGCTGGTATCAACTGGAAATAATTTATTTTTGAAGTAAAACTTTTTTTGGCGCGACTAGGATGTAACAGGACGACAATGCAACGGAAGTCCGTTACGGCAATATGGCGGCACGTTTCTGTACCATCCGGTTTTTAAATATTTCCGATTTTGTCAATACATAATTTATAAACAAATCGATCAAACAATATATTTTCTTAAGTCATTAAAAAATAGTAAATTGAATAATAATAAAAATCATACAATGGAATTAATTATGTACATGTGGGCGCGCGACCGTGCTACCATCTGGTTTCAATGTAAGTAACAAATTAAATTAAAGCTTAATTACCTGTAGTGTCATAGTTCTGTCAACAACAAGACATGGCACGATTATTAATGCAGTTTTTTCAAGAAATTTAGAAAATTTGCAGACTATAATTTTTGTTTCTCATTTCAGGTGTCATAAACCAATCATATCATATATGAAGTATGATAGTAATTAAATGTATAGCAGTAGACGATAATAAATGTATATATCACTAGTGTTACATAATCAATAAATGACTTTTTAAATTTTCATATGATGTATTTATTTTTAACTTAATCGTCATCTCTTATAACTTCAATGAAGTTTTACTCCAACAGTGTGTAACGATTACACTCACTCATTTTCTCATTGTTATTACTGTTCATTATTACATTATATCTAAAACAATAGACATAATATGATGGCTTTACGTTATCATGTAAATCATGTTCGTTAACCGAATAGGTTTATAGACAGTACTCCGGAGAAATTTCTCCACATAACTCTACTCTTAACATATTTATTTATCTATCTATATATATATAAGAGATTCCCACCTATATATTGACTCATCACGATATCTCTGGAACCATAAGGCGTAGCGACCTGAAATATGGTAGGAATATTCCTTTCGCCGAGTAGAGGTCAGCTAAGAACGGATTTTACGAAATTCCACCCACAAGGGGGGTTGCGGGGGAGTAATCAGGGCGGGACAACGTCAGCCGGGCCCGCTAGTACTATATAATGGAGTTACAATTTTCAGATGCCATATGAAAGTAGATCAAGTAAAGTGCAATAATATACATATATTAGGGATATATGTACCTGTTCCTTATCGTGCTTGTTATTGACGAGGAAGGTGAGTATGAGGGCGGTTGCCTGGTGGAAACGCGCGCCTTTCGTGAGAGGCTCCCCCGGCGCCAGGAACCCGCCCAGCGCCACCGCCGGCAGCACCGGGCCCCCGTAGTCCGACAGGCAGCCCAAAGACGTCGGGCTCCTACAACACACAACATCCCATTGAATCCACCTACGAAACTACTTACAGGGTCATCCTTAAAAAAAAACGTCACGAAACTATTTTAAATCCTCCCAGTGATCCTATATAAATCAACATTTAGAAATTCCACCTACAAACATCTACGGGCTCGTGAATAAAATCCGTCACAGAAAATATATTTAAATCACCCACGTGACCCTACACAAGCAATCATTTCAAAAATTCCACCTACTAAACATTTACAGGGTCGTCCATAAAATATGTCACGAAACAATTTGAAATCCCCTAGTGACCCTATATAAACAAACATTTCAAAAATTCCACATACGAAAAACTTGCAGGCTCTTTCATAAAATACGTCACAAAAAAAATCCCCCAGTGACATATATGTGTATATGTCAAAAATTACACTTACGAATCAGGTTCGTCTATAAAATACGTCACCAAAAAAAAATATTTTAATCCCTCACGGGAACATACACAAACAAACATATCAAAAATTTTACCTACTAAACATCCACGATGTCATCCATAAAATATGTCACGCGAGATTTTACCTTTTCAGACCCCCCCTTGTCGCACTAACCACTTTTTCATTTCCCTCTACGTATTAATATTACGTCACCAATGATAGATTTCCCGTAAATCATATTTAGCAACTAATCAGCACACGACAGCAAACAAATTTGGACAGTTTCAAAAAATTAAAACTAAACGTATAACAAGTTTCTTTTAGCATAAATAACGGAAATAAAAATATCCATACATTAACAAAAATTAAACGAGATAAAAAAAGAACGAGAATAAGATTTGCAAAATTTTTTAATGAATGAATGTCATGTTTCCTATATCTCAAACCTCCTCTTATAAGAGCAAGCGAAACTCCGTCCACCCTTTTCATCAAATTTCAAGATATCCTTAACTGTAATTTTCATGGTTTCGTAGAAAAAAATATAAAAATGAAAAACTAATAAAAAAAAAAATTACATAAAAATTATGATTCTTTTAAGCTTATAATGGCTCTAACAGTCTATTGACCTGTGCCTCGTGAGGTCAATATTCATAGATGGAGTTAAAACCTTTATTGTTATGGAAAGTTCAGGGGTTAATTAATACCTGGAGAGAGTGAGGGGTTCAGGGGTTAATTAATACCTGGAGATAGTGAGCGGTTCAGTGGTTAATTAATACCTGGAGAGAGTGAGGGGTTCAGGGGTTATTTAATACCTGGAGATAGTGAGGGGTTCAGAGGTTATTTAATACCTGGAGAGAGTGACGGGTTAAGGGGTTATTTAATACCTGGAGAGAGTGAGGGGTTAAGGGGTTATTTAATACCTGGAGATAGTGAGCGGTTCAGTGGTTATTTAATACCTGGAGAGAGTGAGGGGTTCAGGGGTTATTTAATCTGGAGATGTGGGGGTTAGAGGTTTTTATCTGGAGAGAGTGACGGGTTAAGGGGTTATTTAATACCTGGAGAGAGTGAGGGGTTCAGGGGTTAATTAATACTGGAGATAGTGAGGGTTAGTGGTTAATTAATATGGAGAGAGGGGGGGGGGGGGGGGGTAATAATGGAGATAGTGAGGGGTTCAGAGGTTATTTAATACCTGGAGAGAGTGAGGGTTAGGGGTTTTATACCTGGAGAGAGTGAGGGGTTTGGGTTATTTAATACCTGGAGAGAGTGAGGGGTTTAGGGATTATTTAATACCTGGAGATAGTGAGGGGTTCAGAGGTTATTTAATACCTGGAGAGAGTGAGGGGTTCAGGGGTTATTTAATACCTGAAGAGAGTGAGGGGTTAGGGGTTATTTAATACCTGGAAAGAATGAGGGGTTCAGGGGTTATTTAATACCTGGAGCAAGTGAGCACAGTTTCGAGATAGGAGTTATCGTCGTCATAGAAGTTGCTGACATCGTTCTGCCACCACCCCCACACGGTCTGCACGGCGCACTCCTTAGCCTGAGTCGGCCCCCGGAACGGCGAGGACAGCGGAGCGAAACATATATCCTGGATACCAGTCTCGTTGCCTAGCGCTGGAAACATTTTTTTCTACATGACACATGTGTTTTTTTTGGCAACTAGTAGATTATTACTGACATTGTCGAGTAGGTAATGATTTGAATGAACTAACAAGATAGCCACCGTCTCGTTAGAACTTTCTAGGGGGGTTTTGTGATAAGTCAGAATCCATGGTCGTTGGTATTATTATTATTATTATTAATGAACTCACCCAAAATCTGGTTCTGAAGGTTCAGAACATCCTTAAGGAAGGTCGAGTTGAAGACTGGTCCAAACGTGACATTACCGGAAGCAGTCTCATACTCTATATTCGGTAGACCTTTCGAGGTTATTATAACCATTTCAGTCCTGAGGAATTAAAATATAATATATTTAAAAAAAATATGTTAACATTCATAAGACATTAAAGGCAATGTTATTATAAGTAAAACGCTGTAGATACGTTACATGACATTTTGACAAAACAAATGGCACGATAACGCACACATACGCAAAGTAATATTGTAATGCCACACTGTTTTAGATATAATGTGGAAGTAAGATGGTATATACTCAATATCGGTGGTGAAAAAGAAATAGTTATATGTTGCTTAAATACGAGCGGACTGACGGGGCAGCCGTCAGAAATAAGCTACTTAGCCAAGTTTTAACAAGGCGCTGTCAAGCGCTTATGTCGTTTCTACAGCTTTTTAGTTATAATATAATTGATTAAAGGCACAATAACATCTCTTCTACCTAAAATGTTCAACTAAGATATTTACAGTCCTATGTTATTAATTTAAACCTATTTGCAATTACAAACGGAATTACATATTTATCTATAGTAATATTATAAAGAGGTAAAGATTGTGACGTTGTGAGTTTGTGAGTTTGTGTGTTTGTGAGTTTGTGACGTTGTGGCGTTGTAAGGGGTAATCTTAGGAACTACTGGTCCGATTTGAATAATTCTTTCAGTGTTATATAGCTCATTCATTGAGAATGGTTATAGGCTATATATCATCACACTAAGGCCAATAGGAGCGGAGCACAGATGAAAAATGTTTCAAAATCGAGATGTTTTTTTTTAGAGCTTCTGCTGTGTCTCAGCGTTAGCCCAGAATAGTAACTATTACTTCGCGGACAAAGTCGCGGGCAGGGGCTATAATCTATATACTAATATTATAAAGAGGTAAAGTTTGTGAGTTTGTGACGTTGTAAGGGGTGATCTCAGGAACTACTGAACCGATTTTTTTACCAGTATAAAGCCACGTTATTTATGAGTGTTATAGGCTACATATCATCACGCTAAGACCAATAGGAGCGGAGCAACAATGAAAAATGTTTTAAAATCGGGGTATTTTTTCCTTTTGGGAGCTTCCGCTGCGTCTTAGCCCAAAATAACTATTCCACGCGTGCGAAGTCGCGGGCAGAAGCTATTAACTAATTATATTATCTATAATCTATACTAATATTATAAAGAGGTAAAGTTTGTGAGGTTGTAGGGGGTAATATCTGGGGAGTCGGGGAAAAATGGTCGAACGAAAACGTTTCTCACGAACGCTGCCTTAATTATGAGATATATATGATTGAGTTCTCGAGAAAAGTTGTAGCTTGATAATGCCTATTACCGCCCAACGAAGTGGGCACGGGTCGGCTAGTATATTATAAAGCTGAAGAATTTGCTTTAACGTGCTAATCTTAAGAATTACTGTTCCGATTTGAAAAATTCTTTCAGGATTAGATAGCTCATTTATCGAGGAAGGCTATAGGCTATATTATCACGCTAACACCTATAGAAGCGGAGCACCAATGAAGAATGATTCAAAATCGTTTTTTTTTCCTTTTGTGAACAACTTCCGCTGCGTGCGCTGCGTAAATGGTAACTATTCCACGCGGAGGCAGAAGCTATATATATACAGGATGTTAGGAGACCGCTTCCGAAAACGAAGACAGACGATAGTACTAATGATACCTTTGATGATGGGACAGGAAAAAAATCTATCCTGATTAAAAAAAATCATATTTTGAAAACGTTTTATTAGCATTATTTACGCTCCATTATGTTAGTAAAGCTAAATGAAACGATAGTTTAATAAAAAATACATTACTTTACTAAAAAAAAAACAGCAATGTATAAAAAAACAGCTGATACTCGGGTCAACGAATGTCACCTAGCGATCGTGCAAATACTTATTTACAACATTTAATCGTTTCTTTTACACGCACACCGGCGCGGCGCTGTTACCGCTCCCCCCAAAATTTACAACTTTGTCGGTATACATTTTACAGGCGCCATAAAAGAATTAGAGGCGGCGTTCACAATAAAAATTACAAGTAATTTTAGATAGTTGTGAGGGACATATCTGTTTTCAAATTATGGTATTGGACGGACTAAAAACACGGAAACAAAGGTAACGTAAAGTATAAGAATATTATTTTAAATTCATTCTGATAGATTAATTAACTGTCGACCATAAATGTAATTAATTTTAACTATAAAATTATTCTGTACCGTTTTATTTTTAATTTCTTGTACAAAATCAAAGATAAAGATTAAATCGTTTTTATAATTGTGTACGTGAGTATGTAATTAGGTTAATTTAATATTCTAATATCATTTTTGTAGTAACAAGCTTCTTGTTACGTCAGGGTACAATTTATTGTATAGTTGTATTAAATATTTAGAGTTATAATTTCTAAATTCCATAAAAAGACTAGTCAGTAGGGATAACTATGCTTAATATAAAATAAAAATTGAGAATGTCTAACGCTTTATTGATCTGTGGAAATGATCAAAGTGCCATCAACTGCGGCGCGCAAAAGGAGCGGTTTGGTTTGGCGGGATTCGGGATCGTACACGCGCCCGACCGTTCGATGACCCGAGTATCAGCTGTTTTTTTTTAATTTTGTTACATTGCTTTTTTTTTAATATGATTTTTTTTTAATCAGGATCGATTTTTTTCCGTCCCATCATCAAAGGTCTCATTAGTACTATCGTCTTTCTTCGTTTTCGGAAGCGGTCTCCCAACACCCTGTATATATATAGTTTCAGGGATAGGACTAGTCTTTATCAATGAGTACCTGATTTAAATACAAGTTTTCATCCCTCATTTCATTTACTTTGGCCTATAGCCTTTCCTGATGAATGAGTTATTTATCACTGAAAGAATTTTTCTAATCGGACCAGTAGTTCTTGAGATTATCGCGTTCAAACAAACAAACAAGCCCTCCAACTTTATATTATTAGTGTAGATAATATAGATTCTTAGACACCTGTATTAATTTTTTTTTTATAAAATCTAAAAAAAGTATATATACGTTAGATTTGCAATCTTATTATATGTGTATAGATAGACGATAACATACCTATAGAAAGGTTCGAAATGGGAATCGAAGTACGTCCTCTCTTGACGGGAACGGGAATAGGGTGATGCCCACAGCTCCACCGGGTCCGTCGTCAGTTGCGTATACTTTATGCCCACGCCCAGCACCACAACCACGCACACCCCTGGACAACATACACACAGTGCATTATACATACCGTTTATATAGGTGTGTGTCCTAGGACGGTGATACTGTTAAGGCCTTTTTTTCTTTTTTTTTTATATCACAGGATGCAAACGAACAGGCGAGTCACCTGATTTTAAGTGATCACCACCGTCCATAGACGCTCGCAACATCAGGAAGGCAAATAGCGTAGTCAGATCGAAACAAAATAAATAAATATGTGTCGGTACATTTCAAAATAGGCTAAATCCAATTTTAGCCGTTATACTAACTTTCTACAAAAAAAAAAAAACTAAACATCTTATGAACGGAATAATTTGATCTTCGTTCTGGGTGTATAGAAACTGGGTATAAAAACTAGGTATCTTAAAAAAATGAAACATGTTATATAAACGATTAATATTGGATTTACTTAATTTTGAAATGTAACACGCACGTCATTATTTTTGAAATCAGCGCCACTAGCAATAACAAAGCATTGACTCTTTGGCTTCCGAATTAAGATTTTAATCTCAAAATGGCTGATGCCATATTTATTTGTTTTTACCTTGTTGTGCGTTTATCACCATGGAGTTTTGTAATAAATTTAATAATTTTTGAAAAATTACGTTGCCTATATATTAGGGTGGGCCGAAAAAACTTTTAATTTTTTTTTTAGCTACCACGAAAGTATCCCTCAAGATGACGAAAAAAAAATTCTGGTAAAGTTTGAGCTCTTAATATTAATTTTCAGAGGTGTCACATCGTGATTTTCGATTTCCAATTTAAATTAAACGGGAATTTTTATTTTTTTTTCGAATTTTGATGTATCTCAACGAGTTATTCTGTGGTAAAAGTGAATACATAATTTTGTAGGAAATTGAACGGCCCACAAAAAAGGTCTGATATAATTTTTCGCTAAGTCAACTCGGTTAAAAGTTATTCGCAGTTAAAGTTCAACCTAAAATAATATATGATGACTTTCACAATCTTCTATAGTTTTTTTTATAAAAGACATAAAACAACATATTGTTCGTGATTTTCACGATTTTCACGTGATTTTCACGATAATTTCGTGGTAGCTAAAAAAAATTAAAAGTTTTTTTGGCCCACCCTACTATATATGTCTATTGACCTATCCTTCATAAGGTCTACAATCGTTTGTATGGAAGTTAAGTACCAATATTGTTCTAGGGAGTCGAGGGGTTAATAATCAACAGCTATAAATATACGTGTACTAATTTACTCACATAGAAAATGAAACCAAACCTTCCCTTTACAGTAAGAGACCATTTTATTTATCTTATTTTATTATTAACAAGAAATTCTTCTAGTTGATTATTACTGCCATTGTCAAGTAGATAATGATGTTACAAGTTTCTTGGGATCATTTCAATCAACTATGATGATAGTGGCCGTTTATATAGATAGTATAGGTTATTTTAACAATATGAAAAGAAAAAAAATATTTCTTCATGTATTTGTTAATAGGCGTGCAGCATAATTGTATGTCTATATCATACATAGTGTATCGAAGTTCACTCATTAAGGTCAGTTTATTAGTCCGTAGCCAGTTGTCGAGTCGGTATATAAAACAACTTACAGAATTAGCAGATACTATTTCATCAGGCAATCGGTTCTAGTTTAGTACCACTTTATTACTGAGGGAATTGTATGCAATTGTTATGCGTGGAAATGTTCGAGCTATTTTAATTCCATGGTAGGTAGAATAATATAATACAAATTTGAAGCTAAACTGTGTCTTATCGATGGAATATTCGTGAATTATCACAGAAAATGAATAGTTTACCTAGCGACAAAACGAGCCACGGTCTCGAGGCCATCATGTGTCCCCACCACTGGAAGAAGTCCTCGAGTCTGGTCTCGGTCTCGGCGCCGAGCTTCTCGAAGAACGTGGCTTCGGCGGCGCCGTCGGGCTGGTCCAGCGTCCACGATATCGCGGAAGGGTTTGTCGCCATCTCCTGGTTCGCCTCAGACGTTACACCTGATTACGTGCATTCATATAGCATTACCTTTCATTTCTTCAATGTAAAGCTCGCTTTTCAGCACAATTGAAGAAGAAACTCTTTTGCTTACTACTTTTTTTCTCGAACTGACTACACTGTTGACCTAGCGAGGCCTTAACAGCTTCACCGGACTACTTATTTACTAGATACAACGCGTCGTGCCTATAACGATGGTGATATCTTAAAACTCGAATAACTTTATATTAAATGAAGATACATACTTTGTTACATTAAGACTAGCGTCTATGAAGAAAGACTAAAAGTATAGAAAGAAATTTGTGGAGTAGTTTGTGTGTGATGCCGAGAAACAACAGCACATCTTCTTTACTTAGATTAACAAAATTAAATTAAACTAGCTGTGCCCGCGACTTCCTCCGCGTGGAACCTTATGTAAAAAAACAATGATGAAAGTCTATTTACTTATCTACTCTTATCTCGTACTTACCTCGAGCCGTAATTTGAATTACAATAACTTTTGATAGAGTGAACCGATTTTCATGAAACGAAGAATTAGTTATTCTAGAATATATGTTTCATGGTTTTATTGTGACCCCAGTACTTTCGCAGTGATGCGTGTTCATACAAACAGACATTTCTAAAAATTATTGAAATGTATGTTATTACTTATACCTAGACTGGGTCGCTTTCAGGCCGGCATGACAGCGGCGACCAGCGATGGATAGTATGTCTTTCGGTGGTCGCCATTGTTTTTGGATTGTACTGTGCTTACCATCAGGCACAGTACAGTCACTTTGCCGAGCTACAATAAAAAAAAAAAAAAAAAAAAAAAAAGACAACTGCAACAATTTTTTTTCACGAAAATCGAAAAAGTACAGGCATGTTAGATTTACATTCTTATCATATGTATAGATAAAAGATGGTCCACGACTAATATGGATAAAGCACGTAGTCCGCCTGCAAAAACGTAATTTTCACAAAAACTAAGCTGCAAGCACCAGCTAGTAACATTATATAAAATTAACTGACTTTTCAATCAACAATATACATTTCTAAAAGTAGACACATTTTATACTAATCACATAAAGGGGAAATATGAGACACATATATATCTTAATATTGGGAATTAGTTTATATTTAGGCAAAAAAGATATTTTTTCAAAACAATACGGCACGTACAATTTGTCGTAAAAACTTCTTCAATTGTGCTCAAAGTAATAGGAATACACAGAACATCGACCTAAAACAGTAAACAACTAATAATGCCATTTAAACATTTACTCAAGCTGTAGGTAAAGTTACAGAGAGACATTTAATTCTAATAGATTTCACATAAAAACTTTTATATGCAAAAAAAAGTACATAAATACATAAGCATATCTACAATTAATTATAAAACAAATTAAAATTAATAACACGCATGCGATTAAAATATTAAATTGGTACAGATAATACAAAGCGGTGTTTATACATATATATTAATAGAAAAAAACGAAAGGCCCAAGGAAACTAGTGGTTCACTATGAAAAGGTAACTTACAACAACATAAGGCACGACATTGTCTCAAGAAAACTTTTAAATACCTATATTTCTATGATACTTCGGTATGTGTAGGTCCATTTTAAAGAATTTTGGAGAATTTGGTCCAATTCACTATTAATATATTTGAACACTATAGAAATTTATCTTTTCTATTATACATTTTACTAATGCAAGAAAAGAGTAATCTATTTTAAAAAAAAATCTTTCAAATACACTTTTTTTTAATAACACAATAAAATAATTTACAAAATAGTACAATAATGATCTTGTACAAAAAAAAATCCCAATAATTCTATCGCTATAAAATTTTATCTATTCTCCATTCTACTGAATGGACGAAGGAAAAATCTAAATTTTTCTTTAATTACTCCATATTCTCTTTGTACTCTTTTTTAAATAACAAAACAAAATAATTTAGGATTTTTTGTTTGATTTTACAAAAAAAAATCCAACAATTTTTTTTTATCTATTGTCAGTGTCCTCGGTGTTGCAGAGACGGAGACAAGGAATGAGTTAAGGTGAGACCTTACCGTTGTTTAGCGAGTGATTATGCAGTCGAGTGTACGTACTATCGCGGTGGTGCAGCGGGCTCGTCTCGGGGCAGGAGGCTCGCCGATCCGCGCGCGACCTCCCCTCTGTCCCAACGCACTACCGTTAGCCACGACTCCACCGCCCGCACGCGCCGACCTCACTCACTCACTCACCGACTCACTCACTCACCAACTAACTTACTCACCGACTCACTTACTCAACCACTCACTCATTCACTCGCTCGCACTCATTCTACATCGCGATACTATCGATACAAAATAATCAAATACCATAGAGTGTAAATTTAAGGAGAACCATATCTGTGTATAGAAAAATGTCCGTCAAAATACGCTAAATTAGGGTGTCGCTACAGCAGCAACATGATTAATTATTGTTCAATTATTTCAACAAGTTTTATAAAAGTAAACACTCAACAATAACTAAACGTTATATTTGAAGTTCACAAAAGTTCTATCACACTCGACGTTTTCTTACAGCAGTTACTTTAGATTACATTTACAACAATATTTCGGACTGCCCGTAACCATCGCCTAGCGTCATTTTGGAGCGTCTTGGAACTATTATTTAGTACTTAGAGCTGGACACTTTTTCAATATGTCCCCCCTTATAAGATAGTTCTCCTTACCTGTACCCTCCATATCACCTACAAATATATTTTGGATATCGATTTCAAACCCATTTTCGTCTTATTTTGCACTGCAAAAATATTTTCAGTCATATACTAGACAGCAATTTACGTTCGATACAAATAATTACCGATAAAATTGACATCGTTATTTGTTATAATTCTACCTTTATATCTCCAAATTATCAACTAAATTCGAAGTTTTTTTTTTAAAATAACAGTATTATTCGAGTGAGTGAGGTCGGTTTTGTGACGTATTAGATTCAACTATGTCTAACAAATACGACATTTCGCTACCATACAGTGTTAATCTACCTAACATACAGGCCCAATCATCTATGACTCTAATTTTTATACAGAACTTTCACGCAAATGACTGTTTCCATTTAAAAATCTATGAATTACTTAAACCTTGCTTTTCATCTCAATTAGAATCTAATACAATTTATTCAGTTAATCTCTACTCATAGAAGCCAATAACAGTACAAGATAAATTTATGAATCTATGACTTCTATAAATTATTTTGTACACAGAATAATTTTAATAATATTTTACCATCACCCAGCAATTAAGAAGGCATTGTTTCATGCGACTGTATTTATCTACTTAGTCCATTCCATGTGAGATTATAATAAATCATGTCTCTGAGATAAATAATTATAGCTTTACAAAAAAACATTTTTTTTATTTGCTGGACAGTTTAATACTTAAATTATTATTATTAATAATTTCTCAAATATAGCCGTTTATCATATGAAAGCATTGTATACAGCACTTTGTAGCTTCTTAGAAGGTTTTATATATATTCTTTTTAATTCTACATGAAATGCTCTTTCAAACATAATAAAACAAAATGATATCATTCAGTTTGTCAGATGACAACATATTATAATAATTATTAATTAAAACCTATTTAAATACCGCTTTCTAATCAACTGAACTCTTTTAATGAGGCGTATAATCTGTGTACTATTTTACTCAGACCACCACCAGACCACCACCATTGAAGATAGTCTTCCTTTAACCAAATAAAAAAAATCTAAAGATAAGCATATACTCTATATTAGTTAGTGACAGCAAATAATATGCACGTTTAAATTATAAAGACGTCTTAAAAAATCAAACATTAATAACATAATATGATTTATATAGTAAATCATAATAAGCTTGAATGTATTTTAATTAGTGGACGTATTTAAAAATATATAAGCAAAAATAAATTTTATGGAAATTAAATAAATAATACATTCTATATATATTTTATATTATAACAAAAAAAAAAAAAAAAAACAAAACAGAAGTCAGACTATAAAAGCTGACTGTTATGTATTGTTTCTACATATAATATTTTGAACTAGGAGTTTTCTAATATGAAAAATTAAATATTTGAGCTGTCAAACTATAATAGCATACGTAAAGGACACCCCAAAATTTTTACGCATTAACACTTTTTCATTAGGAGCAGAGTTAAACTGATCGATGTCCTAAGGGTGTTCTTTAATTCATATATTTAATTTTACTGCGGGTAGTTTTATCTCTCATAAATTATATAGAAGCATAAGCAACAATGACGACCACAAAAAAGGGGGTAATTTAATTAATTTAAAAAATAATATTCAAATGTAACATTGATGGCTCAATAGCGTATTCTGACACGGTACTATTCGTAGATTCGAATCCTGCAATGAGTTGTAGTTCTTGGTGCAGGAAAACATCGTGAGGAAACAGTTGCACTGTGGTAGGATTTTTCTAATGTCCCCCATCTGTTACCTACTATCCTCGAACTGAAGATTAGTCGTCAAGCAATTATGGGTGTGTACCTGCAGTTGCACTTATGAGCCAGTCCCCCATTAAGTTTAACGTAATCACCATTATAGATCACATCTTCATTTAGCATCAGCTGTAGGAAGTAAGAATATAAAAAAATTCTCCTTGAACTATTAATATCTTAATAAGGAAATTAAGTAAAAAGAAATCCAATAATTTTACATAAACTTGAAATTATTACTTGTGTTGTTACATTTCAAAATGAGTTAAATCCAATTTTAATCTTTTTTTTTATGGTAAAAGCAGGCAAACGAACACGTGGGTCACCTGATGTTAAGTGATCACCACCGTCCATAGACACTAGCAACACCAGGGGAGTCGCAAGTGCGTTGCCAGCCTGTGTATAGGGGAGAGGTAGGGAAAGGAGAAAGGGGAAGGGAAGGAGGTGAGTTTCTGGCGCTCTCACTGACCGAACGAAACGCAACAATGCAGGCACTGTTACTTCACGTCGGTATTCTGTGGGTCGGGTGGTAGTACCCCGGGTGAGCCGACCCATTCATGCTCAAACTAGTAATAGCTACAGCGTGGCTCTACCACCTTCAAAAAATCACCTTCAAAAATCGTTCGTATAACCTGTTTAATTTTTTAAAGATTGCCAATTTTTATATTATACATCCGAGAACGAAACTCATTTTGAAATGTAACGACTCATTTGGCATAGTTGCATGACTCGATTTACTTCAAATATACGATGTTTTGTTCGATAACTTGTTGCCATTTTCAAAATCATTTCATAATACTCCTCTCATAAAAGCCTTAACAACTACTCAGAGCCAGCCATTGTTTAGATTAGAAAAAAATATTATAGTAAAAAAGGGGGAATTTGTTGCTTTTGCTTCTGTTTGACTGTTAGATTATTTAAAATAAGCAATTGTGTGATGGTGTCGGAGACTCACCGACGGTGTTCTCACCCTGATTGCAGCAGAAGACGCCGCTGAGGAAGAGCGTGGTGAATATGAGGAAGACGATGGCCATGATGACGGCGTAACCGTCGATGCCGAGGAAGGTGAACGGCTGAGGGGGCGGGGGCGAGGGCGGGGGCGCCGCGCACGCCGCCTCGCAGTCCAAGCACGAGCATCCGGGCTCGCCCTGAACGCGTCATATATATTTTTATTTTATTTTGGCAACCAATCCTTATTTATTTATTTACTTTATTTTTAGGGGCTTTTATTCTACTGAACATATCAGCCCCGTTGTTCCCCAAACATTCTAGCTCCGTCAGGAGAGTCGCCAATGAGGTATCATTACCAAGTCATACAGCGTCTTAGCTTTTTATTTATACCACGACGGTAGCAAACAAGCATGCCGGCCGCCTGATGTAAAGCGGTCACCGCAGCTTATGGACGCTTGTAACATCGAAGTGTAACATGCGCGTTGCCGACCCTGAAATAACCTATTTATTTTCCCCTTGAAGCACTGCATACTGTAGTCCCCAGGAAAAACTTCAACAGGAAGCTCATTCCACAATCGGATCGTTCGTGGAAGAAAACCCCTCTGCAACCGGACCCTCCGAGATCATTTCGGTTCCAATGTGTGGGGGTGGATTCCCTGCCGATGACGAGCGAGCGGTTCGATGATGGAAAGCAGCATAATGTTAAACAATTCCTCGGAACACAACCCATTATACAAACTGTAGAACACACACATAAAGAGGCGACGTCTCTCCTTCAAGAGTCTCAACTTAGTGGTTCGATATCGATTCTTCAACCGAACAGAGTTCAGCTAAGATGCTGTGACAAATACCAATGTTCTGGCAATTACTTCTCATAATACCCATCAACGACTCTCTTTCGTGCCGTTCTTGGCACAACGCAACCAATCTTCTAGAAGTTTATTACTACAATTGTCGATAATGATATTGCAAGTTTCTTGCGATCATTTCCATCAAGTAATAAGATGGTGGCCGTCTTTTTAGAACTTTCCAGGGAGTTTTTGTGACAAGTCTGAATCCATGCTTCGCGTTATTATATCATTCACACACTTCATTCGTACACAATAACCAAACTATATTACCTAAAACACCATCAATATTACAAAATATAGAGATGAATAACACAAGATGATGAATCAAATATAAAAACCATTACATGACATTCCAAGGTCCCGCCAAAAACTGGTCATATTCACTTACAATCCATAGTAAGCTTGTCAACATCCCTGAATACAGCCTTCGATTTGAGCATAACATCGTCTACAGTTTAATACATTTGTATTTGCCATTTGTTGTCATCATTAAGTAGCTTCGATATCTTTGTATTCTACGCAACCATGTTCAGAGAGGTCAAAAAGTTTGGCGAGGATTGTATGTATTATATCGTTTGTGGGGCGTTCCGAGCCAAATCGAATATGTGAAAAAACAAAATGGTTTCTTAAATTTTTTTATATGTTTAGTACCCCTTAAAATATGTTTTAAATGGTAAATTTGGAAATTTTATTAGTCGTTCTAAATACCTTTAACTTTCTTACCAATGGGCCTAATTTCACTTTTTTTTTTGTTTGTTTTTAGGTGGCCTTTATAGAATTTATTTTTTTTATTTTTTAGTTATAATATCATTGAGTACAACCGTGTTATGATGATTGTATCATGATATATGAAACTGAAACAGGAACACATACCGGAGGTCCGACGTTGCAGGGTCTGGTCGGGGGGTCAGCGGGTATGAACCCGTCGAGGGGATCATCCCCGCCGACGTAGTTGATCTGGAAGGGTACGTAATCGGATCTCGCGTCGCCCATGTACGAGAACCAACGCTCCGCGGTGCAACCGACCGAACCGTAGTCGCCGCACATCAGGTCCATCGCGAGCTGGTTCGACGCTGGGTTCTGAACCTGTTGCGGGAAAAAAACAACAAAACCGCAATTGAAAAAAAACAGATTGGTCGTTTGTACAGTTTAAGGGCGGTAGTTTTACGTGACGTCATAAGAAAAGCTGACGAAAACTTGCATACTTTTATAAATTGCATTATTCTATATATAGACAGATGCGTCTTGAGCCCAACGCTTACGCCTCTCTATCGCTTGTTCTGCGCTCTCGCTTGCACGCTCGGCTCTGACGGAACGTGACAATGACTCGTGCTTTGAGTGCGTGCAGCCGGCGCGGCGTTCACCAATTTATAAGACATTATCACATCAACAATCAGGATTTGTCGTAAAGACTCACACGTAATGGATTAAATAAGGAAAATTAAAAAAAAATCGAAGCAGTCATAAGGACTGCCGACAAAAGTGAGCACTCTATACAATAGAATAACTGTGTTCCGTTTGAATTTTTAAATTAATTACAGTGTGAATTATTTAAATTACATACAAAGCAATAATTATACAAATTCTTATAAAGTTTCTTAATCAGTCAAATCTATGCCGAGCTGCAAAATACAAGTATGTATTACACGTACATAGGTCGCTATACTTCACGTCGCTAGTCTGACGCAAGCCGCGCAAGCGTAATACGATCGGTTTTGCTTACGTAACAAGCATGTCATGACGCGAAATTATAAATTGATCTCCTGCCAAAAATACCGCTCTACGCGCCTAAAGACCTTTTCACTTCAAAAAAGTATAAAAAACATGTATGTGTGATATACCTCAAATGTGTGTGTGTGTGTGCCAGAAATGTACAAACTTTTAAGCTAATAGGTAACAATTTCATTAGATTAATGGATTTTAGTTAGTGCAAAGTAAATACTATAATGAAATATTAATGTAAGCTTCCTCTCCTCCTCCTAATTCTCCTTAATAGTGACGTCAACAAAAACAACCTTTAAAAGAATTACCTGCGCGCAGGAATTGTATGTCGCCTCCCTATATGTATAGCTAAGATGATAATCTATCTCCTTAATCCGCTGATGTGTCTCTGAAAATAAATAAAAATAACAATATTTTATAAACCAAATTAATAAAATTCTTAAACCTTACTGCGCGCTACTAAAACCGATGGAAAAGTGATTTTAAAGTTCCTTGCACTCGACTTCGTTATACAGAATATCGATAAGCTTAAAAAAGACGCGAAAAATAAAAATAAAAATCGACTTAGCGAGATCAATAATGACGTTAGGAATAAGATGATTCTTGAAATAAAATATTACCGATGGGAAATGTCAAATAGGCAAACGATTACTAGTAAATAAATTGCAATACTCAATCGACACCCCTCGGACACGGCCTCATTCATTCAAACAAAATTAAGTGTCGTTTGTATGTAAAATGAAACCCAGACACTTGGCATACATATATAGATAACAAATACCAACATTTTGTACCATCAATCTTATTTATCAGACAAGGATGTAAAAACACGAATCTATACTAATACTAGCGGACCTGGCGGACGTTGTCCTGCCTTGATAATAAAAAATAGAAATCCCAAAAGTCAACCGCAGCGCCACCTACCGGGTCCAATTGTGAATCTAAACCATTCTCGGATCCACTCGAACACGCACAAAAAATTTCATCAAAATCGGTCCAGTCGTTTAGGAGGAGTTCAGTCACATACACACGCACACAAGAAATATATATATTAAGATTATAAATCTGGAGGGTTTGTTTGGTTGAACGCGCTAATCTCAGGAACAGCTGGCCCGATTTGAAAAATTCTTACAATGTTAAATAGCTCATCTATCGCGGAGACCTATAAGCTATATAACATCACGCTAAGGTCAATAGGAGCGGAGCACCAATGAAGAATGTTTCAAAATCGGGTTGTTTTTCCTTTTGGGAGTTTTCGCTGCGAATTAGCGTTAGCCCAAATTAACTATTCCACGCGGAGGAAGTCGCTGGAACAGCTACTAGATAATAAACTACGAAATATGAACTCTGATTACTTACTGTTGAATTGTTCGACATCGACCGGCTTCAAAAACGTACTCTGGTTCGTGGCACAGGTCAACGCGCATATGTGTTTCAAGAAATTCTGCATGCACGTTGGACACCTGTACAATATGTTCTCCGCCAGGCCGATTGACGCCTGCAGGTTGTTGACTTGCTGATAGTTACAGCAAGAGAAACCGCCGGCGACGATGTCCGGGCAGTATTTCTCTAACGTTGGCTGAAAAAGAAAATATTAAGATATGTAACAAGCAGATACAAAGAGTTCGTAATAGCAATAAATCTCGTTGTAATCGTGAAAAAGGTCGATTGATTTTATATAAGAAAAAAGAGAATTTTTAACTTCAACGACAATTTTTGGTGGGATCTAGTCTGACATGTAGTGGATTTTATTCATAACTAGCTGTGCCCGCGACTTCGTTCACGTGGAACCTGATGTACGAAATAATCATTACACAGTATAAAACAAAGTCCCCTATCGCGTCTGTCTGTCTGTCTGTTCGCGATAAACTCAAAAACTACCGGACGGATTTTCATGCGGTTTTCGCCGGTGGATAGAGTGATTGATGAGGAACGTTTTAGTATATAATTTGTCAAGGATTTTTTCATAATCAGGGCGTGACAACGTCTGCCGGGGCCGCTAGTGACTAATAAAGACATCTGAGCGTATTTAGTCCACTCGCTTATCTACTTTTCTCTCATACTTAAAGTCGCGGCGCCATTAAAATTACAATAACTTATGATAGAGTGGACCGATTTTAATGAAACAAAGACTAAGTTACTCCCGAGGATATGTTTTATTATTTTTTTTTATATGTGGTTTTATTGTGAACCCAGTACTTTAGCAGTGATGCGTGTTCATACAAACAGATAGACAGAAATGATCGAAATGTATTATATTACTTACTAGCGGGCTCGGCAGACGTTGTCCCGCCCTGATTATAAAAAAAACCCTGGACAAATTATATACCAAAATGTTCCTCGTGAATCACTTTATCCAATGGTGAAAACCGCATAAAGATCCGTTCAGTAGTTTTTGAGTTTATCGCGAACAGACAGACAGACAGACGAGGTAGGGGACTTTGTTTTATACTATGTAATGATTCTTAGACACCTACGACAATTTTTTTCACGAAAATCGAAAAAGTACACACACGTTAGATTGACGTTACGTTAGATGTATAGAAGATATAGATTGTGTTATTTGACTACATATTTTGTAATATTGGTGCCAATTTACGTAATATAGTTCGGTTATTGTGCACAAGTGAAGTCGATGGCAAATAATACCACGGAGTATAAATTCTGAAATGTCACACAAACACCATGGACATTTTAGGGCATCGGCATCCATTTGTAACAAGGAAGCCAATATCCTGTTAGAACATTGAAATGATCACAAGACACTTGTACTATTATTACCTAGTCGACAATAACAGTAATAATCTATTAGATTGGTAGCCAGAAAAAAAAATCTTCGACCGCAAAAGATGTGAAAAACTGAAAATAGTCGAATCTTTTAACCTGAAAGGATTCTTATTTGGTTACCAACTTAACTTTACCTATGAATAAAACAGAAAATAAAATTAATGAATATTCGTATATATTTTCATGCGTGTATGAAAAAATTAACCAGTGAAACTGTCAAAATGTTCTTTACGTTTCCAGAAGAATTAAGTTAGCAGCGTATTGGCACACCACAGCAAGTGACGCTGGAGTTGATTACATTAAAGAAAAATAATTCGTTGAAATTATAGCACAATGTTAGTAGACCATTTTGTAGTCTTGTATTTATAAAACAATTGGTCGTTAATAAATACATACTGATAAAATGTCAACAGCTACGAAAGGCAACAAAATGTTGTTTATTGTTTGTCCGTTGAACTTTAGTATAGATTAAAAATACCGCAAATATATGAGAGAATATTAATAAAACTTCCAGAAAAACAATATCATGTTTTTTTTTCTTTATTTTATACTAGCTGCCTACCCCGACTTCGCACAGGATAGCAACTGAAAGACAATCTTTCAATATTATTGATAATTTTCCTGCTCATTTGCTAATTCACTCACTCTTTTACATGGAGAATTTTAACCCAAGTGTTTCATCTTTCTGTACCATTTTTCAAATATTTTCGTACAAATCTTGTCCTGACAATTACAAAAAAAATGAGTGCGTGTAACCGTCACACGCGATTGAAGTAAAACTTCTTTGGCATTATAAGAGTAGCTGATAGATGGCACTACAGATAATGATGCTTTGATTTAGTTTGTTACTTACTTACATTGAAACTAGATGGCAGCACGGTCGCACGCCCATATGTACATAATTAATTCTATTGTATAATTTTTATTATTATTATTCAATTAAATATTTTTTATTATAATTTTTTTTCAAAAAATTTTGATTTCTTCATAAACTATTTATTGACAAAAACAAAAATATTTAAAAACCGGATGGTACAGAAACGTAATGCCATATTGCCGTAACAGACTTCCGTTGCATTGTCGTCCACTTACCTCCTAGTCGCGACTAAGAAGTTTTACTTAAAAAAAAATTACTTATTTCGGCGTAACAGTTCTAAAATTATACGTTTACATACATTCGGCAATAAATTTTTATTTTTATAGATATCTAGGAATCGGATAACATCGGATAACAATTTCCCCAAGTATTATAATGTTGTATTGAATTTCTAGCACACAGTACACAATTTTTTAGTTACTTGGCGACAAAATTTCAATTTGAACATAGTAAACTATAGTCAGACGGGTTTCGAAAATGCGCTACCACACTAAAAAATTGAACATTCTAGCCGAATTTACATGTTCTGGTATCTATATATTAAATACGTGACGTGAAAACTTTGTACCCCTTTTTAAGCGAATTACACGAACAGATGAACGTGAAATTTAGCATAGTTATAAGTTGATATGAGGAGAAGTGCACAAGACCATTTTTTTATATACCTTAAAACATACATTACTCACACTACTGCTTGAATGACACAAAACGTATTTATTACACATATGTAAATGAAAAAGTCGTTTCGCCCGTCATTTTACTCTTACGTTCCAATTACCTATTTTCATTCTACGTACATTCAATATTTTTAACATGACTTACCGTCCATAACCTTACATGCCCGTTGATATTAACTGGTCAAATTGTAGGTTAATTTTATAATAATATAATAATGTAAATTCATAATATACATTAATAATTCATTGGTAAATAATTTATCTTTAGTAGATTTATGAAATCACTGAAATTATTGCTATTCTCTTTGGTCTTATAGAATGTCAAAATTAATTATGGTCGAATTTCGATCACTAGGCGACCACTAGTGTAATTAAAAACACAATGAATACAAAGAAACAACAAACTAGACTACAGTCGCTTCCAATTATACACAAGTATCATAGAACACATATATTCTATGTTACTTTAATATTTTAGTCCACAACTTAAAACAATCCTTTACATGTTCGCAGTCAGTAGATCGGATACAAATTGTTGACGATTGGCAACTGAACGACAATTTGGATTTCCTATGTGAAGTCTAAAAATTAAACACGATAGCTCGATACCTTCAGAGACGTATATCAAAGCTGTATATGAAAATTGTTTGAATTCCACATCTAAAAACAATTCTTTACATGTTCGCAGTCAGTAGATCGGATACAAATTGTTGACGATTGGCAACTGAACGACAATTTGGATTTCCTATGTGAAGTCTAAAAATTAAACACGATAGCTCGATACCTTCAGAGACGTATATCAAAGCTGTATATGAAAATTGTTTGAATTCCACATCTAAAAACAATTCTTTACATGTTCGCAGTCAGTAGATGTGGAAGAAATTTGATTTCTAGTGAGTTAAAAATTAAAAGATAGTGATACTTAGAGAGTATATAAAGTGTATATGAAAATTTTCCACATCTAAAAACAATTCTTTACATGTTCGCAGTCAGTAGATCGGATACAAATTGTTGACGATTGGCAACTGAACGACAATTTGGATTTCCTATGTGAAGTCTAAAAATTAAACACGATAGCTCGATACCTTAGAGACGTATATCAAAGCTGTATATGAAAATTGTTTGAATTCCACATCTAAAAACAATTCTTTACATGTTCGCAGTCAGTAGATCGGATAAAATTGTTGACGATTGGCAACTGAACGACAATTTGGATTTCCTATGTGAAGTCTAAAAATTAAACACGATAGCTCGATACCTTCAGAGACGTATATCAAAGCTGTATATGAAAATTGTTTGAATTCCACATCTAAAAACAATTCTTTACATGTTCGCAGTCAGTAGATCGGATAAAATTGTTGACGATTGGCAACTGAACGACAATTTGGATTTCCTATGTGAAGTCTAAAAATTAAACACGATAGCTCGATACCTTCAGAGACGTATATCAAAGCTGTATATGAAAATTGTTTGATTCCACATCTAAAAACAATTCTTTACATGTTCGCAGTAGTAGATGGATAAAATTGTTGAGATTGGAATGAAGAAATTTGGATTTTATGTGAAGTTAAAAATTAAAAGAAAGGAAACAGAGAGATAAAAGTTTTGTCCTAAAACAATCTACATGTGAGTAGGATCGGATACAAATTGTTGACGATTGGCAACTGAACGACAATTTGGATTTCCTATGTGAAGTCTAAAAATTAAACACGATAGCTCGATACCTTCAGAGACGTATATCAAAGCTGTATATGAAAATTGTTTGTATTCCACATCTAAAAACAATTCTTTACATGTTCGCAGTCAGTAGATCGGATACAAATTGTTGACGATTGGCAACTGAACGACAATTTGGATTTCCTATGTGAAGTCTAAAAATTAAACACGATAGCTCGATACCTTCAGAGACGTATATCAAAGCTGTATATGAAAATTGTTTGTATTCCACATCTAAAAACAATTCTTTACATGTTCGCAGTCAGTAGATCGGATACAAATTGTTGACGATTGGCAACTGAACGACAATTTCGATTTCCTATATGAAGTCTAAAAATTAAACACAATAGCTCGATAGCATCAGAGATGTCTATGAAAGCTATTACTGGTCGCAAATCCATACAAATACCGTGATTAAAGCTGCGCAGGGTCATTTATTTAATATGTGCTTATGACGACATATAAGAGAGATGTTGTTCTTAAGTTAACGATAAATGTGAATCATTAACATCAGAACGACCGGGATCGCGAGAGGTCATACGAGATATGACACTCATTAAGAATTATCGAGTTTGTACGATTATTCATTTACACTTATTATATCCATAAAACAATTGATAAGGAATGTCCGTTAATTACGTGAACACGAAATGGGAGGAGAAACAAAAATGTGTAGGTATAGCAAAATTTTACTATATGTTTGTAACCAGTTCAGAAAGAAACCCAGTAGAGCTGTAAACTTTTAAAATATCTTCACAAAATATAGTCACGGGCTCTCTGAGTATTTATTATAATAAATTACCCCGAGTATATTAAGTACACTATGATTATACTATTGTATAATATACTATTGTAAGGACAATTTCAATAAAAAACAAACAAAAGAATAACAAATCAGAATAAAAACTATATATTGGTATATATTATATTACATACTTAGTATAAAACAAAGTCCCCTACCACTTCTGTCTGTTCGCGATAAACTCAAAAACTACTGAACGGACTTTCATGCGGTTTTCACCAGTAGATAATGTGATTCATGAGGAAGATTTTTGGTATATAATTTGTCAGGGTTTTTTTATAATCAGGGCGGGACAACGTATGCCGGGCCCGCTAGTATATTATATAACATATTATGTTGAATTAAAATTATGATAAACTATTTTCAAAATTAAAACGTGGCGCCATCTATGAGATATCTATAACAGTCGGTCATACAGTTCTCTGTCAACAAACTAATTTAAAGCGCCTTCTATTCGAGACTGATAATACTTACAATAAATAACGATAAATAGCATTGCCAATCATTCAATTTGCAATTAAAAAATATTGAGGCCATTAATCGAAATATAATTTAATCCTATCTCTCAAGATGGACCAAATTATACATGAATGCCAACTTTCATGAAGATCGCTTGAGTAGTTTCGGATTTCATTGCGGACAAACATCATGACACTGGATTTTTATATATTTATATTACAGTCTATATTCATTACTTATCTATGTCATAAATAGGCGATAAAACAGTTCTCTACCATTTTCACATTTGTTAGTCAACTGATTTAGTTCATGTATTTTTTTGTTTAGAAGATAGCTATAGCTGAGCCTTATTGTTACCATTGTATGGTTAAAATTTGAAAAGACTCTACTGTTGATACTTCATGGTATTTACATTAACTAATCTACAATAATTGTTTACAATTTTTGAATAAAAAACTCCGGAACATTAAAATTTAAAAAGAATTGTTCAAATTTCGAGTATGGGACACGTATATTTTCATTAAAAGGTCGCTGGTCACGGATATAACATTAGAAAAGTTTTTGAATGTCTGTGTGTTTTCAACTCGAACTCGGCTTGACCGACTTTAGTAAAACTTTGTCCACGGGAAGATAAGTCATTCTGTAATTGACACGTTATCACAGTTACTTTTAGAAATCCTGAATAAAGTCATAAGAACTGCCGACAGAAGTGAAAACTCAAAACAATAAAGTAATTGTATTCTTTTTTGAATTTTTATATCAATTATAATCAGAATTTATAAATTGAAATTATTAACACATTGTTTGGCTTGTACATCTACATCCACTTCGGACAATAATTATATACATTTTTATAAAGTCCATTAATTAATCAAACATATAATGGGCTACACAAGCTCAACACTAAATATCAATAATACACGTAACATAAGCCGCTACACTACGTGTCCCTAGTTTCACGAAAGCGCAATACGTCACGAGCATGTCGAGATCATCGGTGACGCGAACCCATACATTTTTTTCCCCACCAAAAATCGCTCAACGCAGTTAAAGAAGAGTTCTCTTCAAAATATTCGTACAAATAAACATCTACATATAGTATTAACACGAACAATTCCGCGGAAAAGGTTAGTATAGCACAAAACACGTGCAGATATAACTCTATCAGTGATATATTTCCTTATACGCAATTATATTAAAAAAAAAACGCATGATATAATGATAGAAAGAACATAATGTGACGATAATGTAAATCAACACCTGCCTCCTTATCAATTTTTTTTTATTGACATAGATTATTTGAGTATCGTCATTTTATTGAATGGTCACGACGCCGGTCGATCACTATAACGTATTTATTATAGCTCGTAATGAGTTTATGTTTACTGCAATATGGTCACGACGACGGTCGCACACGATAACGTATGTATTATAACAAGTAATAAGTTTATGTTTACGTTTATAATAAGCGACTTCAGTTCTACTAGCCAAACTCATTGACCGCTCTGAAAATAGAGGCGCAGATATCTAACATACAGATAACAAACATTATTGTCAACATTGAAGTCGGTTGAAAATACATATCATTGTCCGAAAAACCGTTTAGTATTCTAGGGTGACATTAAAATTCTCTAGAACTTTCTAGTACCTTCTTTTAGGACCAAAGACAGGAGTTTCCGACTTGGAAACGCTTGTAGTTAGGATATTAAATTGATTGAGATGAGACACCTGGAAATGATCTACGAGAAAACTATAGCACCGAGTATCCAATTTTGCTTTTACTGGGCCTAAAGAAATTCCATTTGAATGGGAAAAACATACCATTTAAGAAAAGATAGTAAAAACTTACCCCTTATAGTCTAGATCACACTGCATCATTTATACCTATGTAGGTATAAATACGTATTACTTTACATTTATAACATCGAGAAAATAATAGATAATTGCCAATTTTAGATCCCTATAACAGTAGTTTAACTTTGTTTCGTATGAAACTCTTGATTATATTACGCGCAAGACCGAACTCACGAGGCTATATTCAGAACCGCCAAAGAGACTGTTAAGGCCTAGTATCTATTTTTCTTTCCCAATTCGCATAAACGAAAACTTGAAAAAACAGCCACCGAAAATATATATATATATTAAAATACCTTCAAAAAAGATCTATGCGTCGAAATTTATGATAAAACTAGCGGGCCCGGCAGACGTTGTCCCGCCCTGATTATGATAAAATCCTTGACAAATTATATACTAAAACGTTCCTCATCAATCACTCTATCCACCGGTGAAAACCGCATGACAATCCGTTTGGTAGTTTTTGAGTTTATCGCGAACAGACAGACAGACAGACGCGGTAGGGGACTTTGTTTTATACTATGTAATGATTGTTACTACATTAACCCGACTAATATTGTAAATGTGACTCATTTTTGTTTGTCTGTTAACACTTTCACGTCTTCTTAACTGCACAGCTGATTATAATAAAAATCTAGGGATATAGAACAGGACATATGGATACCTTTCATCAAGAAAAATACTGTCATTGAGGGATAGATCAAGTCTAGATTAGCGAAACAGCGACCAAGAACTAGTCGGAAATAAACTTTAATGGCGTAAGACACAAAAGCTGCTTAAAAAAAAATTGTGGATAATTCTATTACGCAATTCAACTATCTAAGGTTATTACAGACCTAATATTCACAATTATATACGTTGAAATAACAATAATGGAATTTAATTTTCAAAAAAACGACTTTTACCAAAGTATCATCTTTGAAAACAAAATATCTGTTCGTAATATATTCTTTATATATAAATTTCTTCTGTACGTGTGTATATCACTGAACTCCTCCTAAACGGTTGGACCGATTTTGAATTTTGTGTGCGTGTTCCAGTGGATCCGAGAATAATTTAGATTCACAATTGGATACGGTAGGTGGCGCTGCTGTTGAATTTTAGATTTTTTTTAATTATCAAGACAAGACAACGTCCGCCCGGCCCGCTAGTTTATCATAAAGTACATAAAGAATCGCATATTATTATTCAGTACACACATATCTCTGTTATGTATATGATTTATTTGATTAACATGTATTAATTAGCTCTGTAAGAATGGTAATTGATTGCAGCTTATATATTGTACTCGATCTAAGATAAAGTTATGTGTAAAATAATTCTTCATTATTGTAAATATTTCCTTCCTTCCTTTCCTATACCATAAAACTCTTAATCATGTTTTTCTTTTTTTTTAAGAAACTAAATTAAATCTAGACACCAAGTTTCAGACAACAAATCATAAAATTACCACTAAGCAATCAAAACGAAGTGTTTAAAAGTAAATATAGATAATTTTAAATATGTCAAATATATTCACATTCGCAAAAACGATACAAAAGCATTGATTAAATTGAGACGTGGTTGTTGAGTGGTTTGACCGATGGAATGACAATCCGATGTCCATAGGTTCGAACCCTGAGATGGACCAACGAATTTTAACAGGTATCACTATCGCCTGACGGTGATGGAAAAATCTTGAGGGAACCTGAATCTGAGAAATGTTCGTGTAATACTACTACAGTATGTGGGAAAATATAGAAGTGTGGATTTCTCAGATCCTGATATTACAATTATGAATACGTCGTGGACTGACGTGGTAATTATACCCACACCTTCTTTCGAGAAGAGACCTATTGCACCTGCAATGGGTCTCTTACATGCTGATATAATGATTATTTAGTTAGTTCCTTAGTAATAAAACAACTGAAATTTTCCTAGATATTCTACTGAGCAATAACAATACATTGTTTCGTACACATCATCAAAAACAAAGACATTCAGCGTCATGTGCATAAATACTTTTGCCACAAAACAAAGGCAAAGGCATACGTATCATACAGCCAAAATGTATGCGCTCATTTTTCGAACGTAATACGCACAACATCACATTGCAATATCCCAAAGACTTTCAAACAGGTTACAGTGTACGTCGAACCATACCTAAAAGAGGATACATACTGCCGATTGACGTAAACGATGAACGTGTCTGTTATTTTATAAAAGTGACCGTCCCGTCCATAATAACCACACCATGCAAAATTTCCAGTATGTTATTATAATTTCGTATAAATATAATAAGAAATGAATCAACATTTGCCAGCTCATACATATACTTATGTAGTGAGTTCGCTTGCGTCAGCTCGACTCGGTATCATGTTTATGTTATGTATACCGCGTACATTCTGCGTCTAATATAGCAATACATTCAGTGCCTACTAAACAATCCATAACTAGCAAAGTATCACGCAATATCTATGCTTATTACTTGTACATAAAATTGAAGTGTTTGTTCTTTTTGTCTCTGCTAATCTTAGAAACGGCTCAACCGATATTGACGAGACTTTTATTGCCAGCTAGGGAATTCAATAAAGAATTATCTAGTCTGAATGAATTCTGAATCGGTAAAAAGGGATTATAAGGGGTGCCGTAGTAATGACAATTAAATTAATTACAGTGTAAATTATTTAAATTTCATAATTTGTATATTGAAATTATTAACATTCGTCTGGTTTTCACATGTGTTGGCACTCCGAATAATAATGATATACATTCTTATAAAATTTATTAATCAATCAAACCTATGACGAGATGCATAATATCAATACAAAATATCAGTATTAAAGTCTGACGCGAGCCGCTCAAGCGCAATACGGCCGGTCACACTTACTAGCATGTCATGACGCGAACTTATAAATTTATCTCCTGCCAAAATAATACCGCTAAACGCGCCTCAACAAGCTATCATTTCAAAAAAATTAGAAAGAACACATAGTTCAAGGCAACAAAACCATTGTCAGTGCAAAGAACTCGCAGGTACCAGTTAGTACAATAATAAAATATTCAATATAAAGAAAACTCAATTTTATTATGACCTCCGAAGAAATTTTAATAATTTAATTATACGCAAATATTAATCAAATACATTCATATCGTTTATCGTAGAATTAGCTATTGCACGTGGCTTTATCCTCGTCAATACGGTTTTCTTGTCTCATGGGGGCTGCATATTGTCATCCGGGTTAATTGTGAGCTGTCCCATATATTTTTAACACGCTTTTATTAGTTCTATATATGTGCGTCTATGCGATGGTATATTTTAAAATAATATTCATCGACTTCCAGATGTCCGGCTGATTTGAAACTTTGCACACGTCTTGAGAAGCATTGACAATATAATAATTACAATACCTTGATCTAAGGCCTCGATCAGAATCATCAGTATAAAACTTTTAATTTTACAGGCTTTTCTGGATTGACAGCGTATATTGTTGTTGAAATTCAATGCTTTGTTATTAAAAGGATATGAAGATTTCTATATATAATCCTTTTACCAAAATTAAATTCTCCTAAAAAAATAAAAAAAACCTCCTAAAGAAAAGCATAATGATATGTAACTTACATCTCTATATATATAATTCATCGGTACGTGTTTATGTGACTGAACTCCGCCTAGACGGCTGGAACGATTTTGACGATATATTTTGTGTGTTTGGTTCCTTGATTGTTTAAGTTCACAATTGGGACTAGTAGGTGGCGGTGCCGCCGGATTCGAGAATTTTTATTTTTATTTTCATACAGGACAACGTCTACTGAGCCCACTGGTAATACTCTAAAAAATTTCTATCTGTCTGTAACTGTCACGACATAATCAGTTCAACCGTTTCGGAGTTTCGTCCAAACAAGCTGGAAACACTTTCATAGGTAATATAGATGCGTAAAATTATTTGACCACTAGCTACTTCGACATATATTTATATCAGTGAAGTCTTTAAAAGCTTTAATCAAACACTGAATTCATAATATAAATAAAGATATAATCGTTATTACTAAATATTGATTCACCAAATAATTATATATACAGCTAGTTAGCAATATATAAAACAAAATGAACTGTTTCTGTATGATAATCGTTGGTCTATCTCATTAATAATAATATTAGCATGAATGTATAATGTTTTCTTGCACCATTTGGTATATCAAGGATAGTCAAGGTAACACTATTAACACAAAGAACTATTAAATCAAAATACCGTAAGGAACATGAAAAACATGAAAGACCGATGAAATAGACGAGATAAATTCGTTCAGACATTGGTACATAGAATTTTATATACCTAACGTATTTTTAAACAAAAAATACTGCAGACACTGCCCCTATGACGTAGGCTATCGACGGACATCCGCTTATATTACTAACCGTATAGTAGTGACATTCTAATAAACTAGCACACTATTTTATCTATACCTACCTAAAGTCTATAGTTCAATACTCGTAATCCAGAGGTCAATCGTCGCGATGCGATATTATGAAAATGCTAGCTTCCACCCGCGACTTCGTCCGCGTAGAATAAATAGTTACTTTGGGTTAGCTCTAACACGCAGCGGACGCGATCAAGAGGAAAAAAAATTAAGCCGTTACGAGACGCCTGGCAGATGTGAAACATCGAAATTGTTTTGTATAAGTTATATGCATAAAAGAATACATTATAACAGGAATCAGCTTTATCATAACGAAAAGATAAAGCATTACAAATTTGTTCTATAAAATAATGAGTTTATTTATTTTATTACATAAATATTCAGTTTTATTAAATACAAAATACAAAAAATCACCTAGGCACAGGCGCGCATGTATCAAAGGGCGCTATGTCGTTGGCGCGTGCCGCGTAGCACTAGTAGAACGAGTGTCCGACAAAACAATTTAAATCTTATGTTTATACAGACAGAGTTGTAAATGTTTTTGAGTATTTCTTTAATAGTGCAAAGTTCGTATTTTGCGTCGCCACGTCGCGCCAAGCCAAAATCAGGTTTAGCCGCGCCTATAGATGTTTCAGATAAAAAAGATTTTGAAACATTGTTCATTGGTGCTCCGCTCCTATTGATCTTAGCGTGATAATATATAGTAGCCTATAAACTTCGAAAGAGAGAAATCGGATCAGTAGTTCTTGAGATTAGCGCGTTCAAGCAAGCAAACTCTTCAGCTTTATAATATTAAGTATAGATTAGGATAGGATTTAAAAAGATCTCGGTTTAACTAAAAGGTATGTCAACTAGCGTTATAATGATAGAGAAATCTAGAAAACACGTCGTTGGCCGTGACCTGGCCTTGTGCGTTATGGGCATGGTAGCATGTTCAATGACAGCCGCGGTGCATTGAGTAACATTCAAACGTTTACCCCTGAACCACATAGCACCGGACACATTAAATACTGGATCGGATAAATATTTCATGTAATTGGACTTAAAGCGCCATGTCAAACGGATTTTGGTGTCAAAAGGCTTTTTTTTTTAGCTTTTGAAGTAAAACTTCTTTAGGCGCGTCTAAGAGGTAACTGGACGACAACGCAACGGAAGTCCGTTACGGCAATATGACGTTACGTTTCTGTACCATCCGGTTTTTAAATATTTCTGATGTTGTTAATAAATAGTTTATAAACAAATCAGTCAAAAATTTGGAAAAAAATAAAAGATATTAAATTGAATAATAATAAAAATCATACAATAGAATTAATTACGTATAATGGGCGCGCGACCGTGCCGCCATCTGGTTTCAATGTAAGTAGCAAATTAAATCAAAGCTTCATTATCTGTAGTGCCATCTATCAGCTAATTCGAAACTTAACTAACACAGGAAATATTATTAACAATCATATCATATTTGAAGTATGATAGTAATTAAATTATTGTTTTAAAATGTATAGTGGTCGACGATAATAAATGTATATATTACTAACGTTACATCATCAATAAATGCCTTTTTAAATTCTCATCATTACATAGTATAAAACAAAGTCCCCTATCGCGTCTGTCTGTCTGTCTGTTCGCGATAAACTCAAAAACTACCGAACCGATTTTCATGCGGCTTTTGCCAGTGGATAGAGTGATTCATGGGGAACGTTTTAGTGTATAATTTGTCAAGGATTTTTTTCATAATCAGGGCAGGAAAACGTCTACCGGGACCGCTAGTATGATATATTTATTTTTAACTTAATCGCCATCTCTTATAACGCCAAAGAAGTTTTACTTCAATCGAGTGTGACAATGACGCACTCATTTTTTTTTGCCAATCAATCTTCTAATAGATTATTATTGCCATTGTCGAGTAAGTAATTATATCATAAGTTTCTTGCGATCATTTTAATGATCTAACAAGATGGCGGTCCCCTTATTAGAACTTTCCAGGGAGTTTTTGTGGCAAGCCAGAGCCCATGCGCCGTGGTATTATTTCCCATCCACTTCACTTGTGCAGAATAACCAAACAATATTACGTAATATACCACCAATCTTACAAAATATAGAGTCAAATAACACATGATTATAAATAACACATAAAACCACTACATGACATTTTTTTTTTTTTTTTATATCATAGTAGGCAAACGAACAGGTGGGTCACCTGATGTTAAGTGATCACCACCGTCCATAGACACTTGCAACACCAGAGGAGTCGCAAGTGCGTTGCCAGCCTGTGTTTGGGAGAAGGGGGAGTGGGGAAGAGAGGAGGGGAAGGAAGATGGGTATCCGGCATTCTCACTGACCGAACGAAACGCAACAATGCAAGCACTGTTACTTCACGTCGGTTTTCTGAGAGAGGGTGGTACTACCCCGGGCGAGCCAACCCATTCATGCTGAAACCAGTGATAGCTTCGGCGTGGCTCTACCACCTACATTCCAAGATCCCGCCAAAAATCCTGTTAAAAGATTATCAGGGTAGATCAATATGTGAGCGATGGTGATGCCTGAAACTGTCAACCTCTCTCTGTGCGTCCACTAAAACGATTGTTACATTAGTGTATTTTACATATATGTATGGTAAAAAGATTAACCCCGATCAAATTTCCCTCCGGTTCTTCTGCTGTGAGGGACAGCTGCTGAGGTAGACACTATATTTACTACAAAAACGGGCAGTTCGAGCAATATATGAGACCTCGCGAATCATTAAAAACGAAGTTCCAGGAATTCGGTATCTTAACTCTGCGCTCCCAATACATTCTTGATAATTTAATGTATATCGGTAAAAACTTTGAAAAACTGCATTTTATAAAAGACCGCCATGATCTAAATACTAGAAACATTAACAAACTGGCTGTCTCATGTTTTAGATTTAGCAAAACCAGTAATAGTTTTTTAGGTAATAGTGTTAGGTTTTACAATAGACTCCCGAAGCATGTTACCGATTTGCCGGACTATAAGTTTTAGCGCCATGTCAAACGGGTTTTGATGTCAAAAGGCTATTATAGAGTGGATCAATATGTGAACGATGGTGATGTCTGGAATTGACTCTTCCCATGCATCCACTAAAAACGATTGTATGATGTATTGGAATTTGGAAATATATAGGTACTAGCGGTCCCTGCGGACGTTGTCCTGCCTTGATAATAAAAAAAATCTTAAAAGTCAACCGCAGCGCCACCTACCGGGTCCAATTGTGAATCTAAACCATTCTCGGATCCACTGGAACACGTACACAAAATTTCATCAAAATCGGTCCAGTCGTTTAGGAGGAGTTCAGTCACATACACACGCACACAAGAAATATATATATTAAGATGTTGAAAAGATGTACCAGATCGAGTTACTTGCCGGTACTTCTCGATGACTGGGTTGTTTTCCGAACCGGTGCTAGTTTTGACGTTCGTAAGTGCCTTCTTAGGGCCTGAACTGAATAAAGTATTTTTGATTTCACTTTTATTTCTCGATGACTGGGTTGTTCTCCGTACCGGTGGTAGTTTTAACGTTCATAAGCGCCATAGGACCTATATTGAATTAAATATTTTTGTATAATATCGCACTGCTACTAAATTCTAAGATTAAGTACAATAGGTACGGCCTAGATGTAAACTAGATGTAAACATGAAAACATTCGGTAATCGTATAAACTATTCTAAAACATAGTCTAGTAACAAAATAAATCGATTTTTACTCGTTGGTATTTTAATTCCAAAATACATAGACAAAGTATTTGTTAAATTCATTTGAGCTGTGAAAAGGAATCTGGGAAATGTTTACAATTTTAATGAGTTGTAAAATTTTTATAATAGTTACTAATTAATAAACTAATAATTCGCAGTTTCTATTAATATTTTCAGATTTAACTTTATCAGAACACCTCGGACAAACAAAATCAAACCCCATGGTGCCATCTTACACCTTTTGGCCTAATCCTTAATTCCTAAAGATTTTTTTTAATAATTGGAAAAGTAGGTTTTTGTAGGTGGTGAGCCGCGTCGAAGCTATTACTGGTTTCCGCATGAATTAAATGTACTACCACCCGACCCACAGACACACCCACGTGAGTAACAGTGCAGTATTTCCTTTCCACCTCCCCTCCCCTGTCTTCCCCCCCTAACATTTCAAATTTGTTGCAGGTAATAAAATATGTATACACTTCAGATATACATCACGGGACACGAGAGTGGACCCAAACTTTGTACACAGATGATATGAATTTAGGTTGGCATCGACTTCAAATATATAATTATGTAGTGCAAATATCATTATTGATTATTTAATTTGGTTAATTTAATAATTCAGTTATTTTTCGCTTTTTAGTGCCTTATTAGTTTTTCACATCGAAGACGGTTTATTTTTTTTTGTAATTTTTTTTTTATAAATGTCTTGTCTGTCTGTTTGTATGAACACGCATCACTGCTAAAGTACTGAGTTCACAATAAAACCTCATATAAGAAAATCATAAAGCATATTCTCGGGAGTAACTCAGCCTTTGTTTCATTAAAATTGGTCCACTCTATCAGAAGTTATTGTAATTTTAATGACGATGCGGCATAAGTACAAGAGAAAAGTAGACAAGTAAATGGACTTACTACGTTCTGGTGACTTTATTAATCACTGTTTTTAGATAAGCTTCCACGCAGACGAAGTCGCGGGCACAGCTAGTAACCCCAAATTAAACTCTACCCTCTTGTATTTCATGTGAAGAAAATTGAAATTAAAAAAATGCTTCAAATATTAGCAAAGAGGGTTACAAAATAAACAATTACCCTTTTTATTTCTTGATCTATTAACTTTTACATTTTATTTTTTATTTTTAAGTGACTAGACCTTAATACTAACTTAGAATTTAGTCAAGTTTTCAATCCACTTCCGCTACGCTTCGGATACCTTGAGATTAATATTGAAGACTAATGTATATATTTGTTTTATTGTCTACATACTTCCGTGTCACACCAATAACATTTAGATCGACCACGGAAGTCAACTATTCTTAACTCGCTTACAGAATACTCTAAAATACCGGATACGTTAGCTTAATATCGGAATTCGACAGTGTTTAATATTTTTCAAAAACATAAAACACGATTAGTATTCAACAAATCGACCACAAGGAAAAAGATAACACAGTTTTATAGTTTTATAATCTATTCTAAAAATGCACCAGAATGTATTTAACACTGCTCGTCTTAGATTGTTATAAACCGACCAATATCTCACTACATTAACTCTTGTATATTTCTTGTTCGAGTTTGATGATTTCTGAGATTATAATTTCAAAGTCCAAGGTCCAATGCTAATAAAATTAAATTGGCACCCACTTGAAAACATATCCTTTACAATAAAAAAATAATTTTCCAAATCGGTTAATAAATGAAGAAGTTACGAGGTAACGAAAATTTTGAAAACAAAAACGGGGTGTAACACACACGATAGAAGGGAAACTATTATTACAGGAAAACATTTTAGTAGAAAGAATACAACAGAAAGCCAAAGTCTGGCGATATTTCAAAGCGGTCGGTCACCCATCCAAGTACTGGCCGCGCCCGACTTTGCTTAACTTCGGTGATCGGACGAGGTTCGACGTGGAGTATAAATATCAAAACAAGTTTTTGTTATAAATTACCTCGAGTAATTTAGGTATAATATCATTAAAAAAAACTATTGTAAGAAGAATTTCAATAAAAAACAAACAAAAGAATAACAAATCAGAATAAAAACCATCCACCATATACATACAAGTAAGCAGTGTTTCGTGCCGGTTCTTCATAATCAGATGAGATATGATGAGTTAATTACATCGTGTGAAAAATACATTTCAGTTAGCTAAAACACGTAGCAAAAGGCGTTCAATCCCGTTGTCATTAAGAACTAATTTAGACTGGCGATTACACTGTGTAACTGTTGTCGGTGTTTTAAACAGCACTCACTGAGACAACTGTGAAGTAATACATATTACAACAACGTTATTTCTCGGAAGAACATTTCTTTATCACGGCTTCATCTGTCATAGCTATGAAGAAAAAGCTTTAAAATATTTGTCAAAAATAAAACCAAGTTTTATATTTTGATCGAAATATTTAAAGCTACTATACTTATCAGATGATACTCCGATTACAGCATCAACTAAGAGATACCTATTAATTTTCAAAGATCAAAATAATGTTCGCAAAGATGTAGAATTCTCTACAAGCATCATGTATAAATACTATATATATATAAAGCATAGCTGTACGACACACTCTCTCTCTCTCTCTCTCTCTCTCTCACACCACACACACACACACACCCACACACACACACGCACACACATACGAACACACATACACGAACACACACACGCGAACACACGCGCGCACACACTGCAATCTCATCAGTCACAACATCGTAAACAAATATACAAGTTCTAAAAATACAACACTACAAACTTCCTGCTTCCTTTAAAACCCTATCAGTATGTGATAAATTAATTCTTGTCGCAATCTGGAAATATCAACCTTCGTTTTTATCGGATATATAAACGAGTCACGATGCGAGCTATGACGGGCTTAGATCGATTCGCGATGTTGCATTCCAACAGCTTAAGCCAAGGTTCAGCATATTTGGAGCCCTTGAGGTTGTTGCCATACGGTTAAATACCTTAAGCGCTCGCCCTAAAAGCGCGAAGGAATGAAGCTGAGAAGTTCCATCAGGCCAACAGCGTATATAATAGGTACAGTCACTATAATAGAAGAAGCATGACAGTTTTCCCTTTGGCATCATCTTGGAAAACCCTACGAACTAAAACGGCAACTGAGAACATCTGTCCCAAAGAAAGATAGTCGCATGTGCCGATTTTTGCAATATGACGTTTTGTATACATACTAACGAGCCCGGCGGGCGTTGTTCCGTCCTGATAATAAAAAACCTTGATAAACTATATACCTAAACCTTTCGCATGAATTACGTTACCTACCGGTGAAAACCGCATGAAAATCCGTTCGGTAGATTTTAAGTTTATCGCGAACAGACAGACAGAAAGACGTGGTAGGGGACTTTATAATATGTAGTGATAATCGGGAGAAACATGTGCCTCTAATAGTATTTCTTACTACTCAACCGCTCGTCATTGAGTTTTGTATCATCGATATACAAAAACCCAAGATGCACACTTAACGTCTCACAGCCGGCACACAAAAATGAGTGCATAATTATGGATTACGCAGTCATTTCAAATAGCCTCGCGTTGCTTGCGTCCTTGTTAAAACAATTTTAAAACATTCAGGTAAGGTTGAATTTGAAAAATCATAAGTTTATCGCATAACTATAACCACGTATGTATTATTGGAGAGATTTTGCGGTCGGTTTTGAGCGCTACTTTTATTCGAAACTGTACGTCTTGGGTTTTTATATGTCAATGTTTTGTATACATAGTGTACAAAAAAAAATACAAATTTGAACAAATGGGTCAGATATGCATTAACACGAGCGAAGCTGCGAGCAAACCTTATCATATATTTGAATCATAGTTTGCTTATTTCTATAACTAAATATATTCAAATAGTAGAATTATATAATAAATATATTTTTAAACTGTTGTCATTGTTTAGTGGCCATGAAAACTGTGATTACAACCAACAATTTAAGTTCTAATATTTTATTAATGACTATCATTATTTTATATTATAGTGGATAATAATAAACCCGCATCATATAATTATGACGTACGTAAACAGCCACTCGGTTGGAACCATTTTTTTTGTTAATCTATCGGCTGATCATAAATTCCAAATAAGAACTCATATCATTTATATCGGTTATATTGTTATAGAAGATAACGTATTCCAGATATAAATTCACGTTTTATTATTATTTCATCAATAAAGATTAATAAATGTATATGTAATCGAATTAGTAATAAATTATCGTAAGAATAAATTATTTTTCAGATGTTTATCTAAATATCACTTCATTATCTGTGCGATATTCTTATGATATAGAATTAAGTGTATTTTTCAAATTTTAAAGTGAAGAATTCATTAGCCGTATTCCGCGATTTTGGTAGAGGAAAAACTTATGGGTTCGCGTCACCGATGACCTCGACATTCTTGTGACGGATTGCGCTTGCGCCAGAGTAGTATAATGGCTTGTGTATACTAATATTCACGTTTTTTATTGAGATTGTGCAACCCTTCATATTTTTGATTAAATAAACTCTTTGAAAATGTATATAATTATTGCTCGGAGCGCCAATAGATGTGATAATGTTAATAAATTCAGTTTAAAAATTATAAAATTTAAATAATTCAGATCACAGTTATTTAAAAACAAAAAAAAAACACAGTCATTCCATTGTTTTGAGTTTTCACTTCTGTCCGCAGTCCTTACGACTGCCTCGAGTTTTTTTTTAATCAGTCCAAAATATAACAAACATTATCGAATGGATAGTTGTTCTCCTATTGAAATAGTGGTATTGTTGTTAGAACTTTCCATAAAATTATTATGGTATCTCAGAATCCATGTCTCCATATTATTATTTGTAACTAGCTGTAACCGCAGCTCCGCACGCGTTTTTTGTATTCGTATTAAAGAATTATAAAATTGTGAGACTATGTACAATTATAGAAATGCTCTTTAAAAGCAATTGTAAGTACGACACGCACGTCACTAACAGTAACATGTAACGTGTACATTAGATATATAAATACTAACAGCGTGCCAAATGAGGTTCGTCATCAACAACATATTTGAAACCTTAACCCACAATATAACTACCTAAATTTAAATTAGGTTTATTGGAACACTGAAATTAAGTACAATTTTATTATCAAGTATTTTGACAATATTTTTTGCCAAAAAATTTAACTGACTCCAATGAGCTATGAAGTCCGATCGAAAACCATTGGAACAGGCCCATTGCCAGTGCAAAGAGGCAATATATTTGATAAAATTATTTCCTTATAAACTTCAATTATTACTAGACATACAACTCATAAGCGTTTCCAGCCATATTCTAATAAGTGTAACAGTTACTCACCGTATCACAGCATAAATAACAGCCTATAGGTGTGTTGTGAACTTCGGATTGTAAGAACAACCTCATTGCAAAAAAATGTTGAAGAACGTATGAAGAAATAATTAAAGGAATCCCATATGACTAACAAAGATACTTCGAACGGTTACAGACCCAATACACGTTAAAGCAAAAATGAAGTAATCGATAGAAACTCAACATGCAAATAAATGTTGACGCCATCTTTAAATTATCGTTTAAGGACACCCCTTGTATAAATAACCCTCCCTCGGAATAATTCAATGAAAATAATTCAAAATATAATATTTTTTCTACCAGCCTCGGTTGACCTCGATACCGGCGGCACGATAAACAAAGCACAATAATTTAACATGCCATCCAGAAGGACAATGTAACGTGGTATTAACAAAGCAACAGAGATAGTGAATTGTCGGTAATTGATTTAATTGGACCAATCAAGATTTGTAGCCACGCAATGAACTCGGTAACGATTGTATTGTGGCGCTTCTAGTATGTTAATACTTTACATACATATCGGACATCAGCTCAAGACGATATTGATTTAGAATAACCTTTTAGATTTTAAAACAAATTCAGCACAATCAACCGGTCTTACTAGTTTTTACTTTTCAATTCTATATTATTCCTTAACTTACAATGAGATAACGTCACCTTTGAGTTTTATGGATAGATATAACTTATCTGCAATGACTTTAAAGCATTTATTGACAAAAACTAGTAACCGTTAAAGAACGGTGCACGGGAACAATTGTCAGACCTACTCGTACTATCATAAACCTTGGAAAGAATAAATGAGATCGATACCGTTTTAGGTCTAGCGTGTTTACCATCTTAAAATCGCATCGTAATATAACATCAAATGGTATACAAAACTGCAATCCAAACACGATGTGCTAGAAACTCTCACTTCCAGAAGGTTCGACCAGAAACCCTGGTACAGACTTAGGCAAGGACTCGGCTCAAAAAAATCACAAGGTGATTGATACGTGACGAAAACTTAAATTATCTGTACATAAAACAAACATGTCCATAATAATACTATATGTTTATTCTTTCCGCAACCCTATCACAAGGTAAACACGTCTATAAACAACAGTTGAAATTGTTAACGACAAAACTGACTATGGAAGAGGAAATATGTTTTGGGGAAAACAACTTCGAATCGGATCGAAAACATTGAATAATTAATTGAAAAAATCAATATACTATTTCCTAAATATTCACTACAACTTATGTACCTTTTCCAAGAATTGAACTTCACAATCGAGATGAGGTAATAAATAAAAACAAGGTCTAAAGAGAAAGAGAAACGTTACTTTCACTCAATACTAATTCAATAGGGTTAAAAAGCTGTAGAAACCTTATGAGCACTTTGACAGCGCCTTGTTAAAACTTGCTAGCCAGCTATTAAAACTTGTTAAAACTAACTAGCTTATTTGGGACGGCTCCACCCCCGTCAATCCACCCGTATCTAAGCAACATATAACTATTTCTTTTTCACCACCGCTATTGAGAATATGCCGTCTTACTACCACATTCTATCTAAGACAGCGTGGCGTTACAATATTACTTTACGTATGTGTGCGTTATCGTGCCATTTGTTTTGTCAAATTATCATGTGGATAGCGTGTCTACAGCTTTTTAGTTACGATGTCATTGGAGTTAAATGACACTTGAAAGTTTTCATACTCTTACCACATTTTTAGTTCATGGTCTTTAAATCCTAACAAGTTATAGGGTTAAATAGTAAAAATAAGCGTAATCCTAATGTTATAAATGCGAACGTGGGTATGTTTATTTGTTACGTCTTCACACCTTAACTATTGAACCGATCATAATGAAAATGTGTACATAAACGTTGTCAGGTGTACCGGAAAGGACATAGAATACCTTTCATCCAGAAAAAGTATACTATACCTCGAAGAATATATCAAACCAGCTGTTCCCGCGGCTTCGTCCGCGCGGTATTGTTACTTTGGGCTAATGCTAACATGCGGAGAAAACTCTCAAAACGGAAAAAAAAACAATTTTGATACATTTCTCATTGGTGCTCCACTCCTATTGGTCTTAGCTTGACGATATATAATAGCCTATAGACCTTCTTCAATAAATGACCTAATTAACACTGAGAGAATGTTTCAAATCGGACCAGTAGTTCCTGAGATTAACGCGTTCAACCAAACAAACAAACCCTGCAGCTTTATAATATTAGTATAGATTTACATTAACCCGAGCGAAGTCACGTGCAGAAGTTTGTATGATATTAAAATAAACTAGTTGAATAGAATTCGATAGTTCTTCAAGCTAATTAAATGTGTAAAAGGAAGCATCCAAATTCCGCATTGTTATGTGATTTCTCTAAACACTTTCAAGGAGTCGTCAGTTAATTCGCAGATTTCCGCTTGTCTCAATATACCTGATTCGTTGTATATATAAGGAAGCTGACTTCATCGCATACTAAACAATAATAATGACTCGGCATATTAAAATATTTAAAATTAATATAAACCATAACATGATTGACATACGATCGTTTTCGGAACATAGATCCGGTTTGTAGAAACTGGCAGCGAGCCCGAGTATTGATGTTCACCAGAAGTCATGACCCTATACACTTAGATGTAAATATGCATAAACAAACATATTATAAACGTTGAAAGTAAAGCACATATATGTGTTTTCATGAAGAAAGTGTTTGTTCAAGACTGATTTCTGTGAATCTATTTTTCTCTTTCTTATACTGTCTCTGTTCTTATAACGTCATGTAAGAAATGAATAGGATAATTTGATAATATATTTACGCGCTGAAAGCGTACTAGTTGTATTAAGGACAATTATGTAAGGTAAATCGCGCTATAATGTGGGACGGCACGACTCGTCAACGTACTTGGTATGTAGTAACTACGTTCAGAAATACAGTCTAGAAGTTTTAGAAAATTGGGGTTATTTTACTTATATTATATAACTAGTCACCTACTCATAGTGAAACAACCGATCGTCATGCAAATTGAGAGGTATATTTATATGGTCAGAGGCAATATTTACACATTAATTATAGATAATTTATTTCAATGAATAATTATTGAAATTTCGTATTTCAATAAATAAGATACGCTTAAGAAGTCCCGAGCACAACAAATATATACATACACTAGCGGGCGCGGCAGACGTTGTCCCGCCCTGATTATAAAAAAATCCTTGACGATTTATATACCAAAACCTTCCTCATGAATCACTTTATATGCTGGTGAAAACCGCATGAAAATCCATTCAGTAGTTTTTGAGTTTATCGCGAACAGACAGACAGACAGACGCGGTAGGGAACTTGTTTTATTCTATGTAATGATAATCTATAAATATCATAAAGGAAAGTCGTTTTTGCGTCAGTCCGTGTATTCCCATAGTTCTTCTTAAACTAAACATCTTATTATGGTAAGGTTTTCACTACGGTTTAGAGAATATCTTCTGGAAGGTTTATATGTATTTTAAAATTACACAAAGTAGAGAAGATTTCATGTATTCTTATGAAAACGTAACAAGTTTTCGAGCGTTTACATCGGTAACGTTGGCTAAACCTTACGAGATACGTAAAAAAAATGTTTTAGAAATTTGTACATCTGAAAAATATCGTCATAAATTCCACTATGGTATATGTATAACTCACAATAACCATTTTTATATTTTACATATTATTAAAAAAAACGTTATTTGCGACGCTATTTTAAGAAACACGGTATTAATCTTTATTATTTTTGTATTTAATATACATCAAAATTGCTATTAACTGTATTTAATTTCATTGAATATTTTAGATGGTAACACAGATTTAAAATTACGCGCAACAGAAAACAAGTTATTTGTGGAAAGATTCTTACGTAAGTCTTATTATTTTAATTTACTTTAAATATCGAAGCACCAAGAACAGAATCTAAATTATTTAGACACGTATGACGTCACATTACTACATTGCACACATGCGAAGCCAGGACGAGTTACTAATGACTACATATTATAAAACGAAGTCCTCCGCTGCCTCTGTCTATCTGTTCGCGATAAACACAAAAACTACTGAGCGGATTTTCCTGCAGTTTTAAATAATAAATAGAGTGATTCATGGGGAAGGATAATATGCATAATATGCCAAGGTTTTGTGTAAATTGGTTGAAATATAACAATAATTGTTGGAAGCGTCGGAAGAGGTCAAGCCGGATAGTAACTTTCGTCGAAAACTCTGCCTAATCCCTTTGAGATATAAGAAAACGATTAAGATCATAAACGACGCAGAAGAAGTAGCAGGTATCAGCTAGCGTTTTATAAACACGAATTTTATCCCGTACACATCGAATACATTTCACACGATTGCGATAAATCCTTAATGAGTTTTTCACTCACCACAGGTTTCTGAGTAATTACAATAGATGGCGCGCATGTACGTATAATTTTGAATAAGCTGTTTTAAGAGCAGTATATACTGTAAACTGTATACAAAATTTCACTGAAAGGTCATCACCGCCACGCCTCCTATTTATACGGCAAAGAAGCACTTTATATATACACCACGGGTATCGAACTACTACAAATGAATCATTAATTTTCAAGACGAGCTAAATCCAAAACATGTAAAATGTGAATGATGAGTATAGAATGAAACTGAAAAAAAAACTAATGAACGGCAAAATTTGGACTTCGTTCACGGTGAATAAAGACTGTGAAAGAAGAGCGGTTAAAACTGAATTTGACTCAAATTGAAAATTAACGACTGAATCGGTTTCAGTACAGTAATCCTAATGACGGTCGATTATACATAGTAAAGAATTCCAATGATCACTTAAAATAATGTAGACAGCATATTATACCTGTATATGGACTTCGTAACATAAAATAATACAAAATTGCAAAACCGGATTTATTATAAAACGCCAAGTTCCTAACGCACGCTACCACAGCACGTATAATTAGAAACATAGTTCTTCGTAAAACTAAGCCGATAATAACTAACTGTAACACTTATACTAAATCGAAATGAAAAAAACTGTATTCAGTTTAGGCCCTGAGAAGGCGCTTATGAACGTCAAAACTACCACCGGTTTGGAAAACAACCCAGTCATCGAGAAGAACCGGCAAGAAACTCGAACTGGTTTATCTTTTCATAATGAATATTTTTACATACGTAGATAGTTACATTCGTTTTTAGTGGATGCACAAAGAGAAGCATCATTTCCAGACGTCACCCATCGTTCGAGTTTGTTTAATAAACAGATCAATATATTATCTGTTCACATGGCTCATAATTATTATCTATAACAAAATATAAGTGTAAAAACCCATGCTGAGTATAGCATTTTTAAATGGAAATATATAAAAACATACGGAAATGATATTCTAGTATCGCTGTCGTAGGTTAATTGTGGATTTTTATTTTCCTCGTCATAATATTTTATCGTCAGTGCCTCCGGTTCGCAACGTATAATTAAAATTATTATTATTAAAAAAAAATGTTCAAAGTTCACGTTTGTATCGCAAGCAAAGAAACTCAACCACGTCGTTTACTAAAAATGAAAAAAAAAAACACATACACACACATACGCACAAAAACCTACATTAACTCCCGCCAACCAGTACTTGATGAATATAGAATAAAAACGGCTAACGAAAAAAAAAAGATTAATACCGATTACATATTTAATCGGTTTTTTATCTTAATGCAGTAAAATTTTAATAAAGAATTAATAGCCGTCCCGTTTTTTAAATTCTACATACATTAACGTCTGATCTGAGTTTTAAATCTGCAGTTGCTCTAATTTAGCGACCGTATGTCGTCAAATATGAGGCTAGCGTTGTCCTGAAGCAGCAGTGGACTATCATTCAACATTGTGGTTTACAATTGTCATCAATACAGATCTGTCGAAATCGTCTGACTAGATATTAGAAAGCTGTATGCCACCAGCACTGTTCCATCGAGCACTCACCAGTACATTTTCCTGAGTGAACTTTCGCTTGGGAAAGAATTTGGTCGCCACTGCTGGGTTCAATCATTTTGATGAGCGATTTCGATTGTCGTAAAGATTCCATTTTTCGTCACAAATTTCCTTATTCAAAATGTAATTCTTCATTGTCCACAAGGGTTCCCTGCCATCCACGTTTTGTAGGTTAAAATTTCCAGAACGAAAACTTTGGAACAATAACGTCCCTTGCTTTCTTCTACAGTAGCTTGCCCATACATATAACGGTGGAACTTGTATTCGTAACGCGATATTTTAAGTTTTCCATTTTGTGAAAAGAACGATTTCAAAGAAAAATCGAATGATACGAAAAGAAATAAACTACTAGATTTAAAACACAAATACACAATAAAAATTAGAAATCAATTTCAATTTGTAATTTCAATTCCTAACCAAACCCCAGATATTTGAAATCAAAGTGGCCAGTTCGACAAAACGCCAATTTCATATGTAAAGACCTAACATTATGAGACATAAACAATTTTGACAATTAAATACACGAATTGCTTTATGGACCTTTCATTATCATTAACAATGTTATATCTCATCGTAAATAAATGGCATTCTATTCATTTAGAAATTTCCCAAACATTAATTCGAACAGTCCTACTGGATTTTATTTATCCGACAGAGGCGATTCACCTATAGCCGCTTGACATATTTACAACTTTATTGTGACAAGTAATTAGAGAAACATTGATAAAGCCCTAACGGCTGATACCTTCATTGTTTAAACTTCATAAAATAAGCAATTCAAATCGTCTTCAGTATTAGGGCATTTATTAATGGGCTCTTATGTCTTAGTGCATCGTTCCCTAGATTGATAAGATTTTAACAATTCATAATGAGTATCATCAGTACACACGTACTTTACCCACTTGAAAACATAGTTTGTCGTTTAGAACAGCATCTTATAAATGTTTAAAAGTACGGAACAGACATATAACATCTCCTTTTCTTCATGGAACCCTACATTAAATTATATTAAATCTATCACGGTAGGTAGCGTTAAAGATTTTTTAAATACTTTATCGGTGTTATTACAAAAAAGTTAAATACGTCGTACGTCTCGTACGTCTCGTATTACATGCACCGCGGTCGCTGAATGTTCGCCATCTTGCTCTTTTGTCTCGCATTGGTTACGTTAGGTTAGACTTGCGAAAAAGGATAACGCGAACTTGCCTCAAGCCTAGATCTGTTACCTCGGCGTGGCGCCCTTGAGTGCGTTGCTCGCGCGATACAGTGACGCAAAATCTTACATCATTGCGACAACATTACACATGTCAGCTCCACACACGTGTACGCACATACTACATACATACATACACATACACACATACACGCTTACACATGCAAGTGGAAGAGTTTCAGTTTATTTCCCTTATCAAACTGAAAGAGTTTAGAAAATTATCCGATACGAAATATATATAAGATTTGTTGAGGTATGTATGCTTGGTACACATATATGTTTCAACAACTCATATATGTATGAATAGTTAGCTTAGGTTAGCTCATATAGGTCTCGAATTGCTTGCATCGGGCAACAGCCCAAGCCGAGGCGTGTCGTGCACCCTTGAGCTAGTTGTCAAATAAAATTGGCTGAGTGCCTTAAGCGCTCGCCTTAGTAGTCCGATGAAGCTGTTAAGGCCTTGTTAGGTCAATACCGTAGTCAGTTCGAAAAAAAAGCGAACTTGCCTCGGGCGAGCGCGGTGCATTTAATTCGAAACCTTTTTAAAGCCACAACTTTACACTTTATACAACTAACTTTAAACACACAAACATGTGCTCGGCGATAGAATAGATTATTTCAACTTGGGAGTGGTAGCTACCCAGGCGGCTTTAGAAAAACCCTACCAGTTATGGTTTCCTCACGATGTTTGTCTTTATCGGAAGCTCCGACTTACGTCCATCGATGCTGTGTCCGAACAGGCTATCAACTAAGTCATCATCGGTTCAATTTTATAATAAATAATAGTTTAAAAAAACTAAAAAAACACGCTTTTAACTTTTAACAGTGACGCATCGCATGTTAATATCAGCACCTCCAGATATCAGTATTTTTACCATTTTTTTGTCACTTTTTACAAAAATATACATTTATTTCTTTTTATTTTACAAATTTTATTTTCTGTTTTTTAGTTGGATTTTTTATGAAAGCGTGTTTTTTTAAACTATTATTTATTTTTCATTTTTTAGTTAAATTTTCTTAACTTTTTTTTTTCGGATTATTGCATTGTCATCGACCTTTGACAGGTGTGCAAAGTTTGAATTAAATCTGATCATTCAAAGTAGGACAAAATCGAGCTCAAAGGGGTCGGTTACATACATACATACAGGTGAAGCTAATATAAATTTTCAAAAAAAAGTATTAACCGACTTCAATATCAATCAAAAACCCATAAGGCACTAAAAAGCGCAAAATAAATAGTTTATCAAATTAACCAAATTAAATAAAACATATGAATATGTGTGCTACCTAGAGATGTATTGGAAGTCGGTGCCAACCGAAATTTCAAATTTGTTCCAGGTAGAAATGTATTACAGAGACGCGAGAGTGGACTTAAACTTTGTACCTATGATATGATTTTCGGTTCGCACCGACTTCCAATACATCTCTAGGTAGCACACATATTCATATGTTTTATTTAATTTGGTTAATTTGATAAACTATTTATTTTGCGCTTTTTAGTGCCTTATGGGTTTTTGATTGATATTGAAGTCGGTTAATACTTTTTTTTGAAAATTTACTTTATTTTTCCATTTTTAGTGTACATAAATATATTTTACTAGCAGTGCCCGCGAACTCCGTTCCGCCTTAAGTATATTAAAATATGCGCATTTTTGCGGTATGGTATCTATCGGTATGGTATGCGATATGGTTTCAATTGGTTGTACAATAAGTAACGTTTGGTACGAACGCAACCTTATCAATAATCCGCGATAGTTTCTACCACCAACTCGGCTACCATCGCTTCACACATAATACACCTTAAGTAATGTAATTACAATGCTTGCGTCATGTTGCAACACAGCAACGAACATAAGCACAATAGGCTCCTAAGAATTGAAGAGTTTTTTTTTATAATATTGGTGGCAAACGAACATACGGGTCACCTGATGGTAAGTGATCACGGCCGCCCATGGACACCTGCGACACGAGAGGAAACACAGATGCGTTGCCGGCCCTTAAGAAAGGAGTAGGCTCGTTTCATGAAAGTTTTCTTACTTTGTCACGGATCCCATGATCAGAACCTAACCAAATTCTCATCAAACTACCCTTGAAGTACATCCTTTCCAATAAAAAACGAATCATCGAAATCGGTTAGCGTGATATTGAGTTATTCGTCTATTTGTCGTTTACATAATTAATGCAAATTTAAAACTTATACGGTTTTGCACTGGATGCCGTTGTCGGAACTGGACCAAATTAAAATGGGACCGCACGGGAAGTACCATTTTTAGGTCAATGGTAATTTTTATAAATAAAAAAAGAATAATCAAAATCGGTTCACCCAGTCCAAAGTTATGAGGTAACAAACATATAAAAAAAAAAAAAAAAAATACAGTCGAATTGATAACCTCCTCCTTTTTTTGAAGTCGGTTAAAAAGCGTGATAAAAAGAGTTGTAATACTGGAATGATTGAATACTAGCTATAATAACTTTGACTGCATCGTTTACTATCTTAACAAGTTTATTTTGTATACTAGCTATGTCCGCGACTCCGTTCGCATGAATCCTAATGTAAAAAACAGCAACTAATAAAATCATCTGAATGGATAAGTCCATCTACTTTTCTCACGTAATTAGTCGCGTCGTCATTCAAATTATAATAACTTTTAATAGAGTGAACCGATTTTAATGAAACCAAGACAAAATGTTACTCGAGGACATGCTTTATGATTATCTTGGTTTTATCGTGCATGCAGTACTTTCGCGGTAATGTGTTTTCAAACAAGCAGACAGACAGACATTTCTAAAAATTATTCAAATGTATTTTATTACTTATTCCAACACATCGCATCTATTTGTTTAACAAAAATCTAAAAAGTACAGACACGTTAGATTTATTATATGTATATATGTGGAAAAAACATAAGCATTACATTTTGTCTCACTTTATATGTTTTCGGCGATACAGAAAAGGGCATAGAATAACTAAAAAAAGTACTGTCCATGAGGGATAGATTAAATTTACATAACGAGAGTCTAATCGCAGGCAAAAGCTAGTAGTATACCAGGTGAAAGGTTAAACACTCGCAGTTTTCTAGGATATGACACTTCATCGTCACATTTCATTCATTACATAGTATAAAACAAAGTCCCCTACCGCGTCTGTCTGTCTGTCTGTCTGTTCGTGATAAATTCAAAAACTACTGAACGTATCTTCATGCGGTTTTCAACAGTGGATAAAGTGATTCATGAGGAACGTTTTGGTATATAATTTGTCAAGGATTTTATTATAATCAGGGCGGGACAACGTCTGCCGGGCCCGCTAGTAGCATATAAAATAATAATATCAAAACAAATACTAATAAACAACCAAGAAAACCTATGTTAAAGTTTGTTCTAAGACTTTCGAAAGTATAAACACAATCATAATAAACCTAGGTGCAATACCGGTTATTGAAAGCTACAATGGACGACCCGGAGTTAACAACTATCGATATTAAAACGGGCAATAGACTCTTGTGTGTTTTGTTCCTTACGCTCCCACGTGCCCTTTCAAGTGAAAGTGAAATCACCCGACGGTCATTGACACTGTGCTATAACATAGACGCGGATTGTGTATAATTTTTGTATTTTTCTAGATAATTAGGTCAAATATTAAGCACCTATTTTTTAATTGATTTAGAACGAGAATCAAGTGCCGAGTGTCCTCCATAAATATGGCTACTGTCTAAGCATTTAGCCTGTATAAAAACAGACGATTCTATTTAGATGATTTATTTTAAAAAATGTGAATCCTAATGAAACTCCAATTATTACAACCTTGCAAATAAATACATGTTTGAAAATGTTTAAAACAAACATTTGTATGCGAATAAATAATCTTGTATTTCAGACGAACCGATGACTAAGCTGCGAGTTGATAACGTGTTTGGTATTTCTTTGTCATTGATAAAGAATGACGGAGTCATGTATCAGCTTACGACATTCGTACTTCATGCTTAACGCTAAGTCTGAGAAATGATAAAATTTGAAAAGATAAAAAAAGTTAGCATCCAAATATTCGCAAAGTCTACTCATTACATTATAGTTAACTAGTTTTTTCTCCGACTTCGGTCGCGCCGATATAAATTAGACCTTATTCCTCTGGTATAGTACTTATTTTGGATAAAAGGATACCCTACGTTATA
>AP028426.1:15767059-15809971 GCA_036509395.1 Antheraea yamamai | reverse complement strand
ATTTTAATACTACAAATATTATAAAATATAGAATCAAACAACCAAAGATTATGAATAAAATACATAATTCACTACATGGCAGACCAAGATCCCGCCAAAAACTCCATTGCGTATTTGTATGCAAATCCTCATGATCAGTTGAGTTGTTAAGACGTGAAAGCACAACAAACAGACAAATATACTCATATTAGCATTTATAAAACCAATTAGGATTAATAGGTAACATATATTATACAAAAGAACAGAGTTGTTCAAATTATCGTCCTCGGAATTTTCTTGATTTCGTTCCTAATGACATAAGACACAATATTTTAAGTAACGATTTCCCTTACATTTAATTAACAAACCAATGATTGTCCAGAAAAATAAAGTACCCGCCATTAGTACGACTGTGTTTTATTTCAAAAAGTTCTGAGAAATACATTCCAAATTTAAAAAATAACTTCCGCTTCTACCATTGTTTTGAAGCTTCGGTCATGTTACTGAAAAATTTGTTTATTTGATTATTAAAAAGACTTCCAGCCAATGAGCGTTGCATTAAAATTTCAAATTAAGAAGTTTGTTAAAATTTTCCACAGAAGAGATATAGTAACCAACTACAGTAGTATTAGTATGCGATGTATATCTGCGGCACTGTAGAATGTATAGTCAGTACAGATTAAACGTTTTCTTATTACATTTAATATTAGCGGTGCCATTATTTATTACACATATAGCTGATGCTCATAATTTCGTTGCCGTGGAAATTGCTTTATCGTTTCATCAGAACTACATGTTTTAGAATGGATTGATTGCGGTCTGTATATTATTTTATTTTATTATTTTATCAATGTAAATGTCGTACTTACGATTGTTTTTGAAAAAGCATTTCTGTAATTGTACATGTTCTCACAATGCAATGTTATATTTATTTAATACAATTTAAAAGAACGCGTACGGAGCCGCGGGTAGAAGCTAGTTCATAAATAAACTCGGAAATAGTCTATCGATGCCTACGTGACATTAAATAATTAATTCTCGATCTGCTAAACATAAATAACTTATGTTAATGTATAGTTGAAGCTATTCTACGGTACCGTTCTTCCTCATGCAAAACACGTAACACAAGGTCAACTACAAATAGTTTTATGGCGGCGAATACGAGTCTGTTTGCTTGAGAATATACATTCGGAAAAACGGAACATACAACGCTTCGATATGCTTTCCTAAAAACCGTAAAGGTTTTAATAAAAAAAAAAAAACAAATATATTTTGGCATAACATTACTACAATTTAAATATTTAATTGTGATTTTTTTTTCGAACTGACTACGCTATTGACCTAGCAAGGTCTTAACAGCTTCACCGGACTACTAAGGCGAGCGCTTAAGGCACTCAGCCGATTTAATTGTGAATATGAATGTATAGTGTTTTATTTATAGTATATTTTAAATGTAGTGGTAGTCCGATGAAGCTGTTAAGAGACCTTGATAGGTCAATAGCGTAGTCAGTTCGAAAAAAAAAAATTATACATTACAAGTAATGTTTTTTTTAGAATAAACGGATGTATGAATGATTGGAACCAATAAAATAAATAAATGGGCCAATATATAATATTCCCAGAAAAGTAATCCCAATTTAAAAAATCCGTTTAATATTTAAAAAAATTTTGACGACAACATATTCTCACGGTCATGCTACGTATAATTACAAATTAGCGTAAATTATCATATAAATTATTATTATTTTAAATTTCGTATGATTTAGTGTTACTCATATCTAAATTTAATAATAGCCTACGATTTTTATAAAAAAGAAATAATAATAAAAATAAATAGAATGTAATAACCGAGGGACATCTAGTGCAGAGTTATGGTAACATGTACAGCGTAAAAAAAAAACGAGAAAACACGTAACTTTTATGATATTTGGTCGAGTTGTATCCGAATTTACTGATCTCAGGTATAGTAACATACTTTTATATATTCACACTAACAATTTACCGCAGCTTCGCACGCATTTCCTATAAATTATTTTCAACTATTTATGTTTATCTATATAATTCTTTTGTCTGTGTGTATGTGAGTGAAGTCCTCCTAAACTAAAATTTTTGTATGTTCATGTGGAAGATCAGTTGTTGTTAGTTATTTTAAAAGGACTGGGATTGATAATTTTTAAAAATCTAGATTTCGTTAACAGCGCCACCTACCGATTCTAACTATAGGTAAGAACATACATGTAAACTAATCAATAACAAAAAAAAGCATCTAAATGTCTACACACGCAAATCGAAATTCAATATAAATTGTATCCTTACAATGAAATACAATAATGTTATGCGTCAAACAACAAAACATTGTATTTCTTCCTGTTGTCACAAGATTTGATGTTCAAACAATAACCCTCCAATAGTCTGACGCCGATCCTCATATCAGTAGCGGTTAATATTATGAGTAATGCCTATGACTCGCATCGATGATTTACACGTATATAAGTCGTCACATTTCAAAATCAGTTAAATCCAATTTTACCCGTTCCTAATATTTTACGTTACTTTTCCAATATCTTAAAATTTTGCACATGTGAAATATGAAGACCACAAAAAGAAATACTAAAAACCTTATGAACGGCAAAATTTAAACTGCGTTCTTGGTGTATGAAAACGGGAAATCTCAGAAAAATTGATTGATTGGCGATAGATTTTCATTAGCTAGTCAGGCGGACTTGGAGAAAACCTTACCACTGGGCTATAACATAGACGCGTAGAGGAGTGTGTATAATTTTTGTATTTTTCTAGATAATTAGGTCAAATATTAAGCACCTATATTTTTAACTGATTTAGAACGAGAATCGAGTGCAGTGTGTCATCCAGAAATATTGCTATACTAATATTATAAAGAGGTAAAGTCTGTGAGGGTGTGGGGGGTAATCTCAGGAACTACTGGTCAGATTTGAAAAATTCTTTCAATGTTAGAGAGCTCATTTATCGAAGACCAATAGGATCGGAACACTAATGAAGAATGTTTCAAAATCTCTTTTTTTTTCCTTCTGAGAGCTTCCGCTGCGTGTGTAGCCCGAAGTAACGATTCCACGCGGAAGAAGTCGCGGGCAGAAGCTAGTATAGTAGTACATAATAAAATAGCTAAAAACCCTCCTTCAAAATCGTAACGCTGGCAACAAAGTATGCATCCATCAACGTTTAGTATAAAACAAGCCATTTACACTTTCATCAATCGTATCAATGCAAAACAATAATACGAACAAACAATACGTGACATGCGACAGTTTATAAATAATTAATAATAACATTGCGATTGCAACATTATAGTTATCTCTTGTTGGAGAAAAGATACACTTTCCTTCTGTATTTAATTAGTGATAGCACAATGTCTAAAGAAAGGTTAATTTTTAATTAAATAAAATATAATAATTAAATTAATCTCTCACTACGAACAATAGCCGCATTGGTCGTGAACCAGTGCTGCTCTATTTGGAATCGAGATATACAGGTATTGCATAAATAGATTCTGGTATCAAAAAGTAGCAAAAAGACTAAATAACCAATGCAGCGAATATGACCACCCTCAACAGAACCACAGTTCTAGGGATAATAGATAGATACGCCTGAATACCGCTTCATGTGCTACTATTCGTTGCCAATATCCTTTTAAATAGAATACAAAAACACTAGGACTGCTGCTTTGTGGAAGAAATAATTTTAACGGCGGTGCATCCACCACTGAACCTTATCGAGGCTCTATCACTCTTTGTGGTCACTTCACTACATGTAAACACGTCCGAAGACAACATACCCGATTTGCATAATTTATCCAAATTAATGATACACAACCAACATTACAATTTACAAACTCAACTTCAAGAGCAGCCAGACACGAACATGCAAGAACAGGTAATATACGTAAGACAATCATTAAAACATAGATTTTGTTTTTGTTACAATATATTTTTAGCGTTAAATTAACGCGTAGCTACATCTCAAATTTATTAGGTCTCCGCTTTGGGTTATAAAACTGAAAGTTTATAAAACTCTTTTGGCTATAAACTTTGCATTATCCAGTGAAAGATAAAGAGATAATTATTATCTCTAAACCATGAGATAAGCTGGAAAATAACTGGACCAATCTACGATTATATACAAACATGGCGAGTAAACTCTTAATAACGGAGAAGACGTGATGAGTCACCGATGCCCGAAAAACAAATACGTTGAAACCTTATCGCTGTGAGTATTATAAACAAACAAACATCTAAAAATAGCGCTTGAAACTTCCTTGAAACATCAGGTTTATAAATATACGGTTCAATTGCATTCTAGAAACTTCGACACCTTATCTTTAATACATATAATTGTGAGTATTATAAACAAACAAACATCTAAAAATAGCGCTTGAAACTTCCTTGAAACATCAGTTTTATAAATATACTGTTCAATTGCATTCTAGAAACTTCGACCCCTTATCTTTTATACATATAATTAGAATGTACATCTAACGTGTCTGTACCTTTTAGATTTTTGTTAAAAAAATTGTTGCATGTGTCTTGGCATAAGTAATAGAATAGGTACATTACAATCATTTTTAGAAATGTCTGTCTGTTGGTTTGAACACGCATCTCTGTTCAAACTTATACAAGAAAACCATAAAGCCTATCCTCGAGTAACATATAGTCTTGGTTTCATTAAAACCGGTCCACTCTATATAAAGTTATTGTAATTCTAGTGACGCCGCGACTTAAGTACGAGGGAAAAGTAAATAAGTAAATGGATTTAATACATTCAAATGATTTTATTAGTCACTGTTTTTTTCCATTAGATTCCACGCGGTCTGAGTCGCGGACACTGCTAGTTTTTAATCAATATAAATGGAACCGCAAGTGGTGATAGTTTTATTCTGGACATCGAAACGAATACATGAAGCGACAAAAGAGAAAAATCGACAAGTGGAACATAATCGCAAAATAGATTAAGATTGTTTTCTGTGCAACTTTGAGTTTGTTCCACTTTTAATTTTATGTGTTAGAATAAATTTCTTATACTAAAACGAATTTAATAACCTACGATTGTAACAAAATGAAATCTTTAGAAATACATTAACATCTATATTTCTAAAACATAGGAAAAACCAACAAGAACGGCAATATAGCAAAGGCGACATTCCCAAGATAATTTGCAAAGTGGAATCTCATAACTTTACAACGTCGTCTCAGGTCAAGTTCCAAATGAACTAGGACGACAATGACGTCATCGTGACGATACTTAAACACACAGTACCGTCACCCGGTGACCCAGTTTCTGTATTCAGCGTCCTTCAGGAGTTATATTCGAAAATTAATAATACCACAATTTAGACCGTCTACCCTTGAAAGGGAATAGAAAAAACTGCATTAATTAACTTATTCTAATTTTTGCAGTGAAAACTTCTTTAGGCGCGTTGAGCGGGATTCTTAGCAGGGGATAAATTTATGGTTTCGCGTTATGACATGCTACGTAAGCATGACCGGCCGTATTGCGCTTGCACGGTTTGTGTCAGACTAGGCCTATGTAATATTGATTTGCAGCTCATCCATTCATTTGATTGATTAATAGACTTTATAAAAATGTATATAATTATTGCTTCGAGTGCCAATAGATATGAAAACCACTTTAAAGTGAATAATTTCAATACACAAATTTAAATATTGTCATTCACACTATAATTAATATGAAAATTCAAAAGAGAACACATTGTTTTGAGTTTCACTTCCGTCAGCAGTCCTTATGACTGCCTTGACTTTTTTTGTTATAGATGCTTGTTAACGCCTGACTCACTTAAAAAAGTTTATGTTTATGTTTATTTGTCTGAATTTAACTCAAGAATTATATAACTCAAATGCCCATATAGTTTCTCAATTGATAGCGTATCAGAATTGTCAAAAATATATTTAAAAATGTTAAAATTAAAGTTTGTACACGAGTGGTACCTATATGTCGTTTAAAAAATGATACAGTACTAACATTACCAATAGTACTTTTAGATTTCGTAAAGAAAAAAGGAGAAATTAAAGATGTGTTTAATTCTATTGTTAGCACTCTCTGTACTACTATTGACTTACAATTGACTACAGCGGGGGTGTTACTAATGACCTGACACGCCATTGGTCGAAAGTTATCGGCCGGTCGTATCTTGACTGAATGCTATAAAAGGCTAGTCTGTCGAGTCATTAGGGAGTAGTCCGGTGAAGCTGTTGAGACCTTGCTAGGTCAATAGCGTAGTCAGTTTGAGAAGTCGTTAGGGGCATTCTTGCTCGATCGTCTCTCTGGAAGGTTGTATTGCGTGATTGGTGTTGTATTGCGCGAGTTCTTTCCAATTTACATTGTTATTTCTATTTGTCTGGGTTTTTATGATTTATTGTGTTATTTGAGTTACTTAATTGATGTGAGTTTTCGTGTAGAGATATGTAATTGTGTTATTATTTTTTTTATATAAATCCATTTCTGGTATCTAATACTATAAACGTATTTTGATGAAATTTAGTACCTACACAATATAGTATGTCATAATAAAGTTCACAGCCTATAAAAAACTGTAAGTAGATATTTTTATACTTAATAAAACATACCCATGTTTTATCAATATAAAGTAAACTAAAAAGTCGAGAATAATTACTGCTTAAAAAACGTGTGCAAGGCCGCGGGTAGTTGCTTTGTAATGGTAATTTTGGCTAATTTAATTAATTATTGTATCTAAGAATAGGTTTTTGTATCGTTGTAAATGACATAAGTGACTCATTATTTTGTTTCAGATAATCTTTGTTTTATTACCACACTTTATTACCACTAATTCATTTGTTTTCGCAACATTTCATTTTTCTTTAAAATCATTCATTTTCACAAAATGGGAAACTTCGCGTTATTTACGAATACAGAGTTCCACCGTGGCATCAGCGCTACACACAGCAACTACAGCAACACCTCGAAGGCTTAATGATATGTACGGGGAAGCTACCGTATAAGAAAGCACGGCACGTGGAGACGCTAGGTGACAATGAAGAATTAAACGCGATCTTGGAAGCAGATGCATCGTAAACCACGTCAGAGTTAGCGGGAGGCTTCGGTGTGAGTGATAAGACAACGTTAATTCAATTAAAACTTATTGGAAAAGTAAAAGGGCCGAAAAATGGGTTACCCATGAATTGACTGAAGGACACCAACAGACACGCAACGAGTAACGCCATCTACATTTCTATTTGTAGATCATTTCCGTTTTGTTATTTCTATGGTGGATTTATTTCAACAATGTTTGCGCCTCGTTCAGTTGTAATATTAATTTGTTAACGTAACTTTGATTTATATATATGTAATTGACAACTATTTGTACGTAGCTGCTTTGTTAATTAAAATATATATTCATTTTATTGACTCAAGTGTCTTTCATTGGCAATTGTAAGTAGCAGCAAATGTAATTAAATAATTCGAATGATACTTTAAGATTTAGTATAACTTGAACATTTCTATATGGATATTTTATTTCCAAAATCCTTATCAAAATTATACATTATGAATGCAAATGTGAGTTTGTTGTTTATTTATTATGAATGCAAATGTGAGTTTGTTGTTTATTTATTATGAATGCAAATGTGAGTTTGTTGTTTATTTATTATGAATGCAAATGTGAGTTTGTTGTTTATTTATTATGAATGCAAATGTGAGTTTGTTGTTTATTATGAATGCAAATGTGAGTTTGTTGTTTATTTATTATGAATGCATATGTGAGTTTGTTGTTTATTTGTTACAATTTAACGCCGTAATTACTCAAAAGATTATCATGAAATTTGACATACACATTGCCTTGGCTCCTTTCATTCACAAAAAACATAGGATGTGTCGTAAAGACACACGATAGAAATGAAATTTTTAAATTACAGGTGAACATTTCAATATAAAAAAAAATACAACAAACAGTCAATGTCAAGCGGTGTTCCCAGGCGGTCACATCCAAGTACTACCCGCGCCCGACGTTATTTATTTGACATACACATTGCCTCGGCTCCTTTCATTCACAAAAAACATAGGATGCGTCGTAAAGACACACGATAGAAATGAAATTTTTAAATTACAGGTGAACATTTTAATATAAAAAAAAAAATACAACAAACAGTCAATGTCAAGCGGTGTTCCCAGGCGGTCACATCCAAGTACTACCCGCGCCCGACGTTATTTAACTTCAGTAATCGGACGGGAAACGTTGTTTTCAACACTCTACCCTACACAATGTTTACCCCCACCACTCTGCATCACACAAAAAGGTTACGGATCAAAATTTCGAAGCCCTCCCGTATGAAATTTCACTTAGAAAAGTAGTGTTTTCGAGGTATAAGTCAAATCTACGTTAAAGCGAACTAAGCCGTGGGTAAAAACTAGTTCAATATGTCATAATTATAATAGTTATACAACTTACCTTAGCTACGTCTTCAATTGGAAGCGCTGTACCATTGTAGGCACAGTTAAGTTTCTTAGATTCTCCTGCATTCCAACACTGCCCATACCATACGCAGTGTCCATCTGCCGAGGCTACTGGTATCTGAAATTAAAAGGTACAAATGTTACCGATATTTTTTTTTTTAAATAAACATATTTATTTGTTACTAGACGAGCAACATAATTACTGATATAACGCACACGGTGTCGAAATTTTTGGATTTCTGATCAGTATACTAGATGTCCACTTAATTAAGTTAATTTATTAGTCCGTAACCCGTTGTCGAGACGGTTTTAAAAACAATGTACTGAATTAGTAGATACTATATCATCAGGAAATCGGAACCAGTTTAGTACCAGTCTATTGCAGAGGAATTTTGTGCAATTTTTTTGCGTGAAAGTGTTCGACCCATTTTAGTCTTATTTCCTCTTATACATCTTATTGCCCCCCATTATATACATTTTACGTAAGTACGGGAGATTGTATTTATGAGTAATTATTTATATGTTTCTATAAGGTCACCACGAAGTTGTTTTATGTTATTTTGTTGAAAATTCGCTTATGCCGTTTATAGATTATTTACTTATGGAAGTTACAGCTTATATATGTATATATAAATAATTAGTGGAGTTTGCGCTGGCGTCTGTGATACAGTCTCAAGACTAGTACGGACGTCAACGTGTACTTAAATTGGCGCCGTCAGTGACATTTTAATTTTGTAATAATTTATGTAAAACTTTTTGCACAATAAATTATTATAAATTATTATTATAAATAAATAAAAATAAAAAGCCTTTTATTTCTTGCAATTTGAACAAGAACTGAACTTAAAAATAAATAAATTAAAAAAAAAATTACAATTTACTATGTACTATTTGTTAAAGGAAAAACTTAATTATCATCTGCAAGAACCCCTCTGCAGGTGAAGGCCTCCTCCAAAGAATACCATTTTTCTTTGTCTTGGGCTGTCTCAAACCAGTTTAAACCGGCGGGTTTTAAGATTTCGTCTTCCCATCGGGCGTTTTGTCTTCCTATGTATATATATAACATTATAATATAGCCCTTAGGAGCGTAGCAATTACCATTTGTAGACCAAAAAGTACATGAGGGCGGACCCTGTGCAGTTATGTGGGGTGAGAGTAACCGAGGGTGGAAAACTTAAAAAAGAAGTGTCAACTTCGAGCACCGTTAGTAACACATAAAAGTATTAAAACACACTACTACTACTATAAGAAAGATTTTTGTTAGATCCTGGTAATTTTAACACAAACAATTTACGATTCCAAAATAAATATACGTTTAAAACGAAACGAAATATTATTTCCAAAGAACAACGAGTGATCAAAACCAGTTGAACAAAATAATTTCACGAAAACCTGTTTTACTTGATTCAATTATACTTTATAACGTAATAATAATGCAACCAAAAAAAAAACGAAACTGTTAAGAGAATGTGCAAGGATTTTAAATATTTGTTGCCGGTTCTAGAATCGTCGATGGCTTGATCGACCTATTTATCTTTATAAATACTCATTTATCAAAAGGACTTTAGCCAAATTTTTATTAGATAGCATATTATAATATGCAAATGTATTCAGATTAATATAAGCATGAATTAGCAATTCTAAAAACTATACAAAAGATATACAGTCCGTGCCAAACATTTTGACCGCTCTGAATAAAGTTGCCCAGCCGCCATAAAGACTATTATAATCTCAATTAAAAATCCAATGCTTACTCATAACTAAAATAATATCGGTTAAATATTATAATTATGTCAAAATTATAATTATAGTTGCTCACTGTATAAGGTGCACTACATTTGAAACGGTTTTTTATATGATTATTAAAAAAAAAACAGAAAAAAGCTGCGGACCAAGAAACTGCAGAAATAAAAAAGAATATAGTTTACATGTAAATACATATATTCTACGCATAATAGCATCGAAACAACTTAAATAAATAAGAAATAAAAAAGCCTGTTTATTCCACTACATTGTTAAATTATTAAAATACATTTTTTTTTATCATTAATTTTTATGGACCTCTCTTCGGGTAAAGGCCTCCTCCACAGAAAGCTAAGCGTCGCGACTCCTTGCATTGTCTATCCAGCTCCTGCCAGCTATAGATTGTAGTTCGTCTCTCCATCGAGATTTTGGCCTACCTCTACTTCTATATCCGTGAGTCCCCCCATTCCATCGAGACAACTTAAGGATAAATACTAATTTCAGATTCCTATGATAACATTTTAAATTTGTCTTGGAACTCGTAACTCTTGACTACATGACGCACAAGCGCGAACTTGTTGCTATATTCACAGCGGCCAAAAAGTTTGGCGACAATTGTCCTGACTACTTACAATAATCTACGTTAGCATTGTTTTCATCTATATCATACAACGCGGTTAATTAATATATTTGCCATTACACCCTTTGAATCATATGCCTATTGAAATGTAACAAAATTAAAAAAAAACTACATCGACATTACAGACTGTAAACACGGAGCGATAACAAAATTTGCGTTTTATCACAAAACATGTAAAGGCATTTTTATTTTATCAGACAAACGTTTTACGAGTGTAAATCACTCATACTAATCTTGCTCGGAATTGAAGCGTCATCGTGCCAATTTTTAACCACAATATAAATCTACTAGCAGGCCCGGCAGACGTTGTCCCGCCCTGATTATAAAAAAAAATCCTGGACAAATTATATACCAAAACGTTCCTCATGAATGACTTTATCCACTGGTGAAAACCGCATAAAGATCCGTTCAGTAGTTTTTGAGTTTATCGCAAACAGACGGACAGACAGACGCGGTAGGGGACTTTGTTTTATACTATGTAATGATGATATAGCTAATTAATGTTCGGTCTATCAAACACCAATCAATTCCAGATTTATTAAAGATTAACACCGGATATTATAATTAACAGAAAATTTGTAACTAAACAACAAACGAATGAATTGTCAATAAGTTTGAGGAAAATCGAGGTTGATTCGTATTGAATATGCGAAATCATGACAATTACAAGTTACTCCATAAAAATTGTGCTATTAGTAAAATTATTATTAATAACTGATCTCGTTTGATAGGAGGGGGGGGGGGGGCCTTCGGCACTCCCACTGACCGAACGAAACGCAACAATGCAAGCACTGTTACTTCATGTCGATTTTCTGTGAGATGGTGGTACTACCCCGAACGAGCCGACCACCTAATGTGATCTAAGATGGTAAACACGCTCAACCAAGAGGGGGACTGGCTTTCAACTGCACTTGCCGTAACACGCAAATAAATGCTTGACGACAGACTTTCAACTTGAGAGCGGTAGCTAGCCAGGCGGACTTAAAAAGAGCCCTACCGTCACGCGAAAATAAATCCTACCAAGCGTTAAAAACCGCCACCGTAACTAAGAAAGAAAATTCTCAGCGCTATCTTGTCTTAGAAAATGTATAAGCCCTATCAGTCTTATAAAAAAAATCAACGTTATCATTTAATTATCGTTATTAGCAAAGTCGTGGTGGCCTGGTGGTTTGACCGGTGGAATATTATTTCGATGTCCGCAAGTTCGAACCCCGGCATGTAACAACGAATTTTTCGGAATTCGCGTACATTTACTAATTTAAATTGGTAACACTATCGGCTGACGGTGAAGGAAAACATCGTGAGGAAACCTGAACCTGAGAAATGTTCTTTTAGTACTACTGTATGTGGGAAAAATATAGAACTGTGGATGTCTCAGAGTTAGAAATCGCCAATACGTCGTGGGCTGGCGTGGTGACTATGCCCATACCTTCCTTCGGGAAGAGGCATTTGTCCCTGCAGTAGGTCTCTTACAGGCTGATGATGATGATGATTTAATTATAGTAACTTCACAATATTATTACTGCTAGTGACACATATTACCTTTTTGCATACATAATCAATGCTGAGAAACAAAAGAATGATAAAGACAATTGGAAAAAACCAACAAACAAATATCTAATTAAAATACACAATATGACTAGAATCTATTTAATATTCAGTTTACTCATCAATTAAAATTAAGACAATATCTAGAAGGCACGAAGTCTATAAAAATCACGTCAACAGCTCTGACAAGATACAAAATTCAACATCATGTTTCAGTAATGATACAATGAATTTAGAAAACATGAGGTAAAAGCACAGTTCACTAAACCGAGGACAAAATAGGACATTCAAATGTTAAAAAGAGTTCGCGTGTCAATCCGTAACACTATTATTATTCACAAATTCATAATATAAATTAAGGAAACGAGATCTCGTTGTTGTTTTGGAAAACAGATACTTGCGCATGTATCGAGCATAAAGAAACTAGCAGATAATGTGACTACTTTTAAATAACAAATTTGGATAAAACAAAACATTGAATTAAGTCTTCGTTTTTACATGACTGTGTGTGAATAAAATACATAGTTTTCAGTGGAAATGAAATAAATAGAAGCTGCCAATACTGAAATTAACAACAACTCCTGATGAAGTGAACAATTTTTGCGAATTTCGAGGGAAAAGAAGTATTCACCTTTTGTAGGTAGTAGAGCCAGGCTGAAGCTATTACAGGATTCAGCATGAATGGGTCGGCACGCCCGGCGTACTACCACCCGACCCACAGATACATCCACGTGAAGTAACAGTGTTTGCATTGTTGCGTTTCGTTAAGTCAGTGAGAGCGCCGGATACCCAACTCCCCTCACCCTCCCCACTTCCCCACTCCCCTTTCTCCTAAACATAGGCCGGCAACGCATTAGCGACTCCTCTGGTGTTGCGTGTGTTCATGTACCGTGATGATCACTTAATATTAGGTGACCCAAACCGGTTCGCTTGCCTACTATGATATAAAAAAATAAAATAAAAATCCTAGATATTGTGATATTATAAAGCTGAATGGTTTTTTTTTACTTAAACGCGCTAATCGCAGGAACTACTAGTCCGACTTGAAAAAAATATTTGTGAGATAGCTCATTTATCGAGGATGATTATAGGCTCTATATCATCACTCTAAGACCAATAGGAGCGGAGCACCAATGAAGGATGTTTCACAATCGGGGGTTTTTTAGCCCAAAGTAACTATTCCACGTGGACGAAGTCGAGGGCAGAAGCTAATCTTGGATATAGTGAAGATTTTCGCTAACTCGAACAAGACGGACAGAGGAAAGTATATATTTCAGTGTTGGAGGGTATCATAAAAATTTGGGCCGTTGTGCTGAGAGGACTGTACAATATCTGCCTTTATCTCAAAATCAAAATTACTTTATTAAATTTAGACCCTGAGAAGACGCTTATGAATGTCAAAGCTACCACCGAAAACAAACCCAGTACTCAAGAAGAACCTGCAAAAAACTCGATCATGATTTATCATTCCATGATACATATTTTTACAAACAAATAATTACATTCGTTTTTGGGGAGTGCACAGTGAGTAGCGTCATTTCCAGACGTCACCATCGTTCACATATTGATCAACTCTATAAGGGGGCGTTCATACATTACGTGAGATGTTTAAGGGGGGGAGGGGGTCGAGTCAAATCTCATCTAATCTTAAGTTGGAGAGAGGGGGGTCTCCGCAAATATCACGCAATTTTTTTTCTGATTGAAACAAAAAAAAATTCTGTTTTGGTTCATTTAATCCAGATTGTACATGCTTAAGATTTAATATTAAGCGTAATCGTAATACGATTAAGATCATTCACTAATTCGTTTGAAAGAAAATAATTTCATTTTCTTTTTACAATAACAATCCAACGCGTTTACGTAAGAAATCCACATTTTGAAAAATCTCACGTGAGATTGGGGGATGGGGGATGGGGGAGGGGGTTGAATAAAATCTCACGACATCTCACCAGGGGGGGAGGGAGGGACAGAAAATTTAAAAAAACACCTCACGTAATTTATGGACGCCCCCTAAGCTTTTTAAGATATTAGACATTAAAACCTACTTAAAATGGTCTTTGAACTCTCTATCCGGCAAATCGATATTGTGCTTTAGGATTTTGTTATAAAACTTTACACTATTACCTAAAAACTAAAAGTAACTTATTAAACAAAATGTCTGTCCTATATTCATAAAATAGCATTATTTAACCCCATATACGTAATATAATTTAATTACTATGCTCGAACAAGGAGTATGAATTCTGAGATATCACAAAGATTCAATGAAATAGCTGAATAGAAATTCCAGTTGCAATACGCTAACTTCATTAAACGCAATAATTATCCACTCGATGATGGCAGTAATTACCTTTAATAATCTCGCCAAAACAAAAAAACAAGTCTTCAAAAAAATTACCTTTTAAAAATTAAACACAACATCTTTGACCATGGTTAGGTAGGTACCTACGTTCTTAGGCTTTGATAGCCATAAAACCTACCAATATCTTAATTTCCATTCAACTTTGAGGATTTTCCTGATATATCATTGAAATCCAAGCTCCAATGTTAATAAAATGTAAATGGGATCACTTAAACGTAAACTTAACAGTGACGCATCGCATGTTAATATCAGCACCTCTAGATATTTTTATCATTTTTTTGTCACTTTTTACAAAAATATACATTTATTGCTTTTTATTTTACAAATTTTATTTTCTGTTTTTTAGTTGGATTTTATATGAAAGCGTGTTTTTTAGTTTTTTTAAACTATTATTTATTTTTAATTTTTTAGTTAAAATTTTTTTTTAACTTTTGTTTCGGATTATTGCATTGTCATCGACCTTTGACAGGTGTGCAAAGTTTGAATTAAATCTGATCGTTCAAAGTAGGACAAAATCGAGCTCAAAGGGGTCGGTTACATACATACATACAGGTGAAGCTAATAAAAGCGTGATAAAAACAATATTCTTTTTCGGTTTAGGAGTCATACAAGTATTACGTAAGCACTGATGGGAGGAGGGGGATCCTTGATTTGTAGTCCGGTGAAGCTGTTAAGACCTTGCTAGGTCAATAGCGTAGTCAGTTCGAGAAAAAAAAGGATCCTTGATTTAGTTATTTTTGATGACATAGGGGTTGGGGGTATGGAACGATTACGTCAGCAATATTTATTTACTGAATTAGAACAGATTTGAATATACTTATATAAATGTTTACGTAATTATGGGAGGAAGATTTAAGAACATTGTTTACTTTTGCTGACCAAGGGGAGGGGGCGGCCAGAAATTACAAAAATTCTGCTAACGTAATACTTTAATGGCCTCTTATAAATGAAGTGTTTTTGTTAATCTTATTTTTGGCAACTAATCATACAGAGTATTACTGCCGTTGTCGAGTAGGTAATGATATTACACGTGTCTTGCTATAATTTCAATGTTCTAACAAGATGGTGGCCTCTTTGTTAGAACTTTCCGCGGTGTTTTTGTAGCATCTTAGAATTCATACTCCGTGGTATTACTTCCCATCCACTTCACTTATGCACAATAATCGAAGTACATAAAACGCCACCAATATTACAAAACCAGCTTCCGCCAGCGACTTCGTCCGCGTGAAATAGTTACTTTGGGTTAACGCTAACACGCAGCGGAGCTTTCAAAAGTAAAAAAAAAACGATTTTGAAACGTTATTCACTGGTGCTCCGCTCCCATTGGACGTAACGTGATGATATATAATAGCCTATAGACTTCCTCCATACATGAGGTAACAGAGAAATAATTTTTCAATGAAGAAATTGTAAGGTAACAAACATTTAAAAAATATATACAACCAGCTTGATAACGTTCTGCTCTCTAAAGTTAGTTTATAAACAACAAAATACCTTTTAATATATGTCCAAAGATAGAGAACATTAAAAATAAATAACATTGTATAAACAGAATCATTCAAGTAACATTGACTTCAAGAATTGTAAATGTCGAATCAATATTAAAACGAGAGCAAAACCGTTCGGGAAATCTTTGACCCGAGTTTAAACATTGGTGTCGCCGAGAATAAATGTTGATCCGAACGTCGATTATCTTACATAAGCTTACCCCCGTTTTCATATGGCGTCTGTTATTCAAATGAATATTTACACAAACAAACCAAATTTATATGATACTAGCTGTGCCCCTTCGTCAGCATGAAATCTTATGTAAAAAAACAGCGATTAATAAAGTCATCTGAATGTATTAAGTCCATTTACTCATCTACTTTTCTCTCATATTTAACTCGAGCCGACGTTCATATTACAATAATTTTTGATAAGAGTGGACCGATTTTAATGTAACAAGCACTAAGTTATACTCGAGGGTATGCTTTATAATTTTCTTGGTGAGGTTTTATTGTGAACCCGGTACTTTAGCAGTGACGCGTGTTCACACAAACAGACAACAGACATTTTTTTAAATGATTGAAATGTATTTTATTACTTACTAGCGAACCCGGCAGACGTTGTTCCGGCCTGATTACCCTGATTATAAAAACAAATTATATACCAGAACGTTCCTCATGAATCACTTTATCCACTGGTGAAAACCGCATGAAAATACGTTCAGTAGTTTTTGAGTTTATCGCGAACAGACAGACAGACAGACGTGGTAGGGGACTTTTTTTTTCGAACTGTCTACACTATTGGCCTAGTAAGGCCTTAACAGCTTCACCGGACTACTAAGGTGAGCGCTTAAGGCACCCAGCCGATTTAATTTTGACAACTAGCTGAAGGGTGCGCGGCACACTTCGGCTTGGGCTGTTGGGACTTTATTTTATACTATGTAATATGTAATGTAATGATTTCTAGACACCCGCAACAATTTTTTCACGAAAATCTACAAAGTACAGACACGTTAGATTGACATTCTTATTACATGTATAGAAAAAGATACACTTGAATATACAAGTTATACTCTTTCGTTACCTACAATTATGTTAACAGTTACCCATTACTAAAACTCCTGAATTCCGTATTAATTAATACATTCTTTCTCATCGGATCTGTATGACATCATAACATTAGTAACAGAATTAGAAGTGGAAATTTAACACACTATAAATAAATATATATTGCTTATTTAAGGATTTATTTTCCGTGTTGGAAATAATGTAAATAATTTTGCCTTTAATTACTAATATATTATTATACTAAATTACGCAAATATTTTTTTACAGTACTTTAAGAGATAAATCAGTGGTTAGTCCTTTTTTTTAACTGCAGCACGACAAAACGACTGTAGTGTACTCGATGATAAGCAGTGTAGTCTAAAATTAGCGACGACTACAATGTGATCTACAATCTATCGAAACACCGCTGTCAAGCATAGAGTCACTGTGACTAGTTTATAGTACCGACTCGGAGATACAGACCTTATTAGTTTCCATATCTTCTTAAATCGGTGATGATGTCTAGCCAGTACTTATTTAACATGCCAAAGTCAATTTGATTACTAAAAAAAAGTCGAGGCAGTCACGAGGACTGCCGACAGAGGTGAAAACTCAAAACAATGGAATAACTGTGCTTGCTCTCTTTTGAATTTTTAAATGATTTATAGTCTGCATTATTTAAATTTCATAATTTATATACCTATTGAGATTATTAACATTAGTCTGGAGCAATAATAATACACATTTTTATACAGTATTAATTAATCAAATAAACTTTGGGCTGCACTATCTCATTACAAAATATAAATATTAGAATGTCATAACGCGAAATCATAAATTTATCTCGTAACAAAAAAATACCGCTCAAAGTGCCTAAAGAAGTATTCACTTCAAAAATAACATTCATTTCTGTTAGATTACTATACCTACGTACACGACCTAAGTAATCTTATTTTCAAGTTGCAGATTATACCGTGACCGTGGATTTCAGTAAATGCTCGATACGTCACCAAGGTGAAATTAATTTTGAGCATGATAATACATACATACTTTGAAGGTAAGTATCATTTTACGATTCGCAAGAATCTTATCGGTTTTCTTACAAAAACACTCGTCTTGCTTTATCGAAATCTACGGAAATTATTCAAGTAAGCTGTGATGAATACAGAAAGCTGTTCAGTATAAATCGATGGAGGGTTTTAAAGGGGGCATTGACACGACTTGTACAATTCAAGGATATAATATTTTATTCCAAATGCTCGAACATCAAGATTAATTAAAAGCGAATCATAAAGTAAATTATGGTAAAAGCAAAAACTTGTAAGTAAAAAACGTTCTAAACACGCATTTTTGTACAAAAAATCAATGGCTAATTTTTTACTTCTTCCTCTATATTAATATTCTGAAATATTTATCAAGTAAGATTTGAATCAAAATGAATGAAATCAAAAATACTTTATTTAATTTAGGCCCTGAGAAGACGCTTGTGAACGTCAAAACTACCACCGGTTCGGAACACAACCCAGTCATCGAGAAGAACCGGCAAGAAACTCGAACTGGTTTATCTATATGTATTACAAAACCTAAATAGTTATATTCGTTTTCAGTGGATGCACAGAGAGGGGCATCATTTCCAGACGTCACCATCGTACACATTTTGATCCACGTTATAAACGTCTCTACCAAAATTAATTTCTAAGTAATTTTGGCCTTAGCAAAACACACTAGGCGTCTATCTTTATAACAGTAGTGAACCAACTTTGAAACTGTTAACATGACCAGGAAAGAAAGGCGTTGTGTTGACGAAAAAAGTTTGTTTAATACGTGCAATAGAAAAGGGAAAAAATTGATGATGCAAACTCTTTAGAACTAAAAAAAAATTGGTTGTCTGTAAAGTCGGTTTACGGACGAAAATTTTACGTGACAACGTCATAAGAAAACACGCGTCACAAGCCGAACGCTTAGGCCGATCGCGCCTCTCTATCGCCTGTTCCACGTTCTCGCTTGCACGCTCGACTCAGGCGGAACGTGACAATGAGTCATGCTTTTTCGTGCGTGCAACCGGCGTTCTACGATTTATAAGACGTTATCCGGTCAAAAAATATTGAGTTTCCTTATAAAAACTTTACATTATATTTACAGTAAATTTATAATCTATACATATAGACAGAATTGAAGCGTTTTAAAATCAGTAAATGGATAAAGTAATAATAACAAAGAAATAAAACACAGCCTATAGAATTCAAATAATTTCTTACAAATTGTTTTCCTTCAACATGACTTAAAATTATATTTATAGTGTATGAACGCATACATCGGGATTATTATGTACAAACCGCAAAACACACCCACAAACCAACACATAGTTAACGCGATGTGATATCAAACGGAAACTGGTTGGCATAAAGTTAATTCTGCTATGTACCAACGATTTAACATATTCTTATCTCATTTCACAACCACAGCTTTATGAAGTTCGTGGTGATAAGTATGCGTCATGGGATAACAGTTAAAAACAACATTGTACATAACATAAGGATACCTTTAGGTGGTAGAGCCACGCTGAAGCTATAACTGATTTCAGCATGAATGGGTTGACTCGCTCGGGGTAGTACCACCCTCTCACAGAAAACCGGCGTGAAGTAACAGTGCTTGCATTGTTGCGTTTCGTTCGGTCAGTGACAGCGCCGGAGGCCCACCTCCCCCTCTCCGTTTCCTCCCTCCCCGTTATCGCTCCTCCCTTCCCCACCAACACAGGCTGGCAACGCACTTGCAACTCCTCTGGTGTTGCTGGTGTCTATGGACGGTGGTGATCACTTAACATCAGGTGAGGTTCGTTTGCCTCCTATGATATAAAAAAAAAATCCTATACATATAAGAATGTAAATCTAACGTGTCTTTTTAGATTTTTGTTAAAAAAATGGGGCAGGCGTCTAAGAATCATTACATAGCATAAAACAAAGTCCTCAACCGCGTCTGTCTGTCTGTCTGTTCGCGATAAACTCAAAAACTACTGCACGGATTTTTATGCGGTTTTCACCAGTGGATAAAGTGATTCATGGGGAACGTTTTGATATGTAATTTGTCAAGGATTTTTTTATAATCAAGGCGGGACAACGTCTGCCGGGCCCGCTAGTAAATAATAAAATACATTTCAATAAATTTTAGAAATGTCTGTCTGTCTGTCTATCTGTTTGTATAAACACGCATCACTGCTAAAATACTGCGTTCATGATAAAATCTCTATGAACAACAAAGAACAGCAATTTGCTCCTTCAAACGTAGTTGTTAATTTATACGAAACAACATCGTGAGCGGACAAACGTCAAAACGGCCATCATAGTGTGGCGTTATTATATGACTTTGGTAGAGATCGGGTAACTACGAATTGTATGGTGTTTGTGTTACTATGCAACAATATGAATTAGTTCGGTGAAGCTGTAAAGGCCGCAAGGTTAGTAGCACAGTCAGTTCGAGAAAAAAAAAATGAAATCTTACTTTCCAGAAATTTAGTTTGTCAAATTACTCGGTCTTGTACCCGGTTAACTCCAAAATGTCCGCTACACACGTATTTTACAAAATAGATCCGCATGCAATATGTTAATAAACGTAAACATAGTTTGAGCGATCGCAATAGAAATTTGTATAACAGTTTGCTTTTTATGGCGAAAGTACACACGCTTTAGATTTTTCCATAGCTCGCCACAAGATGACGCTACCAGCATATCGATTTCTGTACCGTTCAGCGAATCCTCACGAAGATTCGTATGCCAGAATATTGATGCAATATCCATTTTAGTACAACTCAACTATTTATTACATACAATCTTAAATATATAAAATGCAGTGTCATGCGGTTTGTCCATCATAAACTCGGAAACTACTCAACCGATCTTCATAAAAGTCGGCATTTATGTATAATTTGGTCCAACTTGAGAGATAGGATAATTTATATTTCGATTAATGGCCTCGATATTTTTAATTACAAATTAAATAACTCTCAACAATGATTATCGTTATTAATAGTAACTTTCATCAGCCTCGAACAGATGGCGCTTTAAATTAGTTTATTGACAGAAAACTGTAGGACCGACTGTTATAGATGAGGTCACGTTTTAATTTTGAATTTCTTTTTCATCTCCAGTATATCTTATGGTATACGTGTTCTGTTAATCTATTTACTACGTAACCTCGCTTTTTCTATACCAAGTTTTTAGGTAGACTCATTACCCTATAATACCAAATAGTTTATCATAATTTAGTCTATACTAATATTATAAAGCTGGAAGGTTTATTTGTTTCTTTGGTTAAACGCTTGCAGTGTTAGATAGCTCACTTATCGAGGAGGCTATATATCATCACGCTAAGACCAATAGGAGCGGAGCACCAATGAAGAGTGTTTCAAAATCGACGTGTTTTTTGAAGTGAAACTTCTTTATCGGCGTTGGAAAAAAATTTACCATCACATTTTTCGGTTACGCGTCACATTTTTCCGTTACGCGCCATCTTTTTTGTATTCATGTCTATGATAATAAAATCCTTTTGTTTAAACTTTATCTAATTTAACTTTATTTGTATTCATGTCTATGATAATAAAATCCTTTTGTTTAAACTTTATCTAATTTAACTTTATTTAACCAATTTCTGGAAAGTTGCATATAGATCATTTTGCGAAAAATAAGGCCTTAAACAAGTTTCACTTCTTACGTGTGTACACTAGTACACGCACACATTTTTTTCCTTTTGAGAACTTCCGCTGCATGTTAGCGTTAGCTCAAAGTAATTATTCCACGCGGACGAATTCGCGGGCAGAAGCTAGTTCAACATATAATAACTGAGCCACAGCAACCCGTGGCCGGGTCAGCTAGTAAATAATAACAAACTCGTCCGGAGCCCCAAGCACAGTTAGTCCTAACTAATATTGTAAATGCGATCATACGTTGTTTGTTACGCTTTCGTGCCTTAACTACTCATCCGATCATTATAAAATGTTACATACACGTTGCCAGAAGTTCAGGAAATAACATAGGGTAACTTTCATTTAGAAAAAAAAAAACTGTTCGGAGTGAGTGACAAATATTTTTTAAACAGTTTAGACAGAATCAATCCACTTCATCACATACGTGCCTGTAAAACATATAAATAAACTTAAAAAAAATAATTCGTGGTCCGCAAAATACGGCAATTTATCGATGACGGGATCTTATCCAACAAGTGTACGGGAATCGAGTACACAAGAAACCTTAAAGTAACCTTGACTACGTAACTCAGCTACGAAACGTGCAACAGCACGATACCAACCGCAATAGATACTTAATTACGTAAATTTAATATGCCACTTAGTGCTATGCTAATTGTTAGTCGGTATCTAGATTTCTGAATGGAAACCGAACAAAGTAAACTGGTACCACTTCACCGATTTGACAAATTATTTCATTTCATTTCATTTAAAGGCACATTATTCATTTCATATTCATCACGCAGTTTAGTGTTGATGCTTCAAATACAGTCGACACTCGATAATTTGACACTCAGTAAATTGAACCTCTCAATAATTTGATTTTTTTCCGCGGTCCCTTGAACTATACTAGATACATTCAATATCGAATTAGTTAGTCCTTTCGGTACATTGAAGTCGAAGGAATAGTATTTTGCACGACAACACGCAATAATTTGAAGTCCGGGCTTGAATATCCTCTATTATTTAAAACATTTCTAATGCAGATGTCGTCCAGTCACATTGAGCGAACCAAGTAGATCTCTAACTACCCTACGCTCTCAGAACCGATACAATCTCTTGTCAGCTCTCACCACGATTGAAAATTCATTGGATAATTATAGACTGAAGTCGCTCATTCTACAAAAAATCGCGAACTTCTTTTCAAAATGAAAATCACTACATATAATAAAACAAAGTCCTCTGCCACGTCTGTCTTTCTGTTCACGATAAACTCAAAAACTACTGAACGGATTTTCATGCGGTTTTCACCAGCAGGTAAATTGATTCCTGAGGAAGTTTTAGGTATAACTTGTCAAGATTTATTTTTGTTATCAGGGCGGGACAACATCCGCCGTGCCCGCTAGTTTATAAGTAATTGTACAAATTATTATTTTGAACTCTTGGTAATTCGAAAATTTTCTCTGGTCCCTTGAATGTCTAATTGTCGACATTAAAGAAAACTTCGGTAATTACGTATTAAATGCACTGCGCTCGCCGACCGCTGCCACAACCAGCTCGCGTTATTTTTTTCGCTAAAACCAATAGGAGCGGAGCACCAATGAAGAATGTATTTCAAAATCCTTTTGAGAGCTTCCGATGCGTGTTAGCGCTAGCCCAAAGTAACTATTGCACGCGGACGAAGTCGCGAGCAGAGGCTAGTGTATTCGTAAAGAAATAATTTAGATTTCAGTAGATAATTGTTTTAATTACAAATTATTAAAAAAATATCTAAATCATAACCACCATAAGCAAACTCTGCTACCATTTTTACACTTATTATTGTTATCGTCCGTGAAGAGGACAAAACATCGGACATCCGGTCACAGACTTCTTATTAATAAAACATATCACAGATTGACAAATGAAGGTTACGTTCATCAATAACCAGAAATATATGTCAATACTAATATTATAAAACTGGAGGGTTTGTTTGTTTGGTTGAAGCGCTAATTTCAGGGGCTACTGAAAAGTTATTTCAGTGTTAGATAGCTCATTTATAGAAGAAGGCTATAGGCTATATATCATCACGCTAAGACCAATAGGAGCCGAGCACCAATGAAGAATGCTTCAAATATCGGGTTTATTGTCCTTTTGAGAGCTTTCGCTGTGTGTTAGCGTTAACACAAAGTAACTATTCCACGTGGACGAAGTCGCGGGAACAGCTAGTATTGTATATTAAATCATCGTATCCCCTCTTATGTCATAAAGCGAATTAACAGTTTTAGAAACAATTTTTTTTTTATATACATATCCTTGAAGGCACACGAACAGATGGGTCACCTGACGTTAAGTGATCACCACCGTCCATAGACACTTGCAACACCGGGGGCGTCGCAAGCGCGTTGCCAGCCTGTGTTGATAGCGGGGGGAGAAGGGAAGGGGGAAAGGGAGGGGAGGCGGGCCTCCGGCACTCTCACTGTCCGAACGAAACGCAACAATGCAAGCACTGTTACTTCACGTCGGTTTTCTGTGTGTCGGGTGGTACTACCTCGGGCGAGCCGACCCATTCATGCAGAAACCAGTAATAGCTTCAGCCACAGAAGCGTGGCTCTACCACCTACAGAATATGTGATGTACGCGGTGGTTTGGTAAGTTTGAACTCACGTAAAATGCTATTGTTTTTCACGGGAACTACGCTTTGTAAACTGAATTAATTTTGAGTTCTCTTTTATTCTTCAATTGTAAATTTATCATTCGTACTCAACCACCATTATTATTTTGCATATTTTAGGTTACTTCTGTACAATTTTATCATTACAATTTAACAACTATGGGAAATCAATATGATATATAGCCTAGATAATAGTCTAGAAAGTACTATATAACTAATTCGCGTCAAAAACGGTGTTGCCATTCAGAAATGAGCTCAGATAAACAACAAAAATTTCAATTTTATTTGCATCTATACAAACAAATATACATATTTATACTAATATTAGCGGGCCGGGCGGACGTTGTCCTGCCTTGATAATAAAAAAAAATCTAAAATTCAAACGCAACGCCACCTACCGGGGCCAATTGTAAATCTAAACCATTCTTGGATCCACTGGAACACGCACACATAATTTCATCAAAATCGGTCCAGACGTTTAGGAGGAGTTCAGTGACATACAGAAGAAATCATTACATAGTATAAAACAAAGTCCCCTACTGCGTCTGTCTGTCTGTTCGCGATAAACTCAAAAACTACCGAACGGATTTTCATGCGGTTTTCACCGGTGGATAGAGTGTTTGATGAGGAACGTTTTTGTATATAATTTGTCAAGGATTTTTTTATAATCAGGGCGGGACAACGTCTGCCGTGCCCGATAGTTTATATATAAAGAAGATTATAAAGCATATGTCACTTCACATATAGCAATATCATTATTACATAGTTATAGTTATTTACATAGTATAAAATAAAGTCCCCTACCGTGTCTGTCTGTCTGTCTGTTCGCGATAATTTCGAAAACTACTGAACGAATTTTCATGCGGTTTTCACCAATGGATAAAGTGATTCACGAGGAAGGTTTTAGTATATAATTTGTCAAGTACTTTTTTATAATCAGGGCGGAACAACGTCTGCCGGGCCCGCTTGTCTATACATATAATAAGAATGTCAATATAACGCGCCTGTACTTTTTCGATTTTCGTGAAAAAAACTTTTGCAAGTGTCTAGGAATAAGTAATAGAAAACATTTCAATCAATTTAGAAATGTCTGTCAGTCTGTTTGTATGAACACGCATCACTGCTAAAGTAATGAGTTCACAATAGAACCTCATATAAGAAAATCATAAAGCATATATTCGGGAGTAACTTAGTCTTTGTTTCATTAAAATCGGTCCACTCTATCAAAAGTTAATGTAATTTTAATGGCGCTGCGACTTAAGTACGAGAGAAAAGTAGGTAAGCAAAAGGACTAAATAAGTTCAGATGACTTTATAAGTCATTGTTTTGTACATCAGGTTCAACGTGGACGAAGTCGCGGGCACAGCTAATATATATATATACATATACCATAACTTATTCGAGGAACGAAATATGTTATTCTGGAGGTGGGCGACATTGGCTGCAACGCAGAACAACTAATGCAGCAGATATCGGTCATTTTTCATATTGTAGCTTTTTTTTTGGTTCCAATAGATAAATGTAAATGTATGTAAGTAAATAAATAAAAATGTAAATGTAAAAAGCCGGAGGGTTTGTTTCTTTGGGTGAACGCGCTAATCTCAGATACTACTGGTCCGATTTAAAAAATTCAGTTCAGTTCAATTTCAGTGTCAGATAAGTCATTTATCGAGAAAGGTTATATGTTCGTCACGCTGAGACCAATAGGAGCGGAGAAGTAATGAGGAATGTTTCAAAATCGGAGTGTTTTTTCCTTTTGAGAGCTTTCGCTGCGTGTTAACGTTACCCTAAACTATTCCCCGCGGACGGTGTCGCGGACGGAAGCTAATATTATTATAATACATGATATCAATATATGTATAAATATCCCTCTTAGTTAGCTATCTCAGCATCAGTGTTTTGATGCAGTTAACATTTTTTACAAAAACACTAAATGCGTATTAACCTTGACTAATGTAATTATAAGGAAACTAGTTATTATTCCCCACACAGCAGCATGAAGGCAGCGAGCGACAAATACCGGTATGAACTGCAAAGTTTACATCCGCAATGAATAATGATATGCATTATAGAACGCTCTTCCAAAACCGAGAAATAAATAAAAGGTACTTTTATAACTTTCCTTTAGATATCATCTTTACATAGTATAAAATGAACGGATTTTAACACAGTTTTCAGCAATAGATAGAGTGATTCAAGAGGAAGGTTTATATGTACAATACATACATATTATAGTTCAGAACAGCCAAAAAATTCAAAGATTTGTAATGTGATGTCGTAACTAACATATTTTTGTGCGCTTAAATCGCTATCGGTAAATCGGCAAATTAATGTACTATGGAATTGTATATCTTAAAATGATCGATAAAAAAGTCCGCAATGGTTTATGGTGTATTTATCTCTAAAAACAAACAAAAACTGACCTCAACAGTATTTCATTAAAATGGATATCAATATTGCACCCGTACGAAGCTAGGGCGGGTCGCTAATAGATAACAAGTCTTCTATTTCTACCAAACTTTAAAAGACATGAAGGAATATCTTCTTTTTTTTATTGTAGCACGGCAAAGTGACTGCACTGTGCCTGATGGTAAGCACAGTACAATCCAAAAACAACGGCGACCACAGAGAGATACGCCCTCCTCCGTCGGTCGTCGCTGTCATGTCACCCTGCGTAAATGCCTCTTCACGTTGCACTTGAAGAACCCCATGTCATAAGAAAGAGGGAACACACTGGCCGGGAGATTGTTCCACAGCTTCACGGTACGGCAAAGATAAGATGTTGAGAACTTTTAGTTATCTAAGTATATATATGCATCTTTTATGATTTTACTGCTGTTTATTGTGCCAATCTACTATAATCCCTCTAATAGTTAGATGTACTTGAGAACCAGGCCACTAGGGCTATTTACAATCTTAGACATCATCATCATTTTACATAAGATGAAATTGTGATGAAAGGCTAAAATTTATAAAGTAATTTAAAAAAAAACTATACCTTAGTTGTCATTTCATGACCAAAGCTCTGACCTAATTACAATAGCCCTAAGCCCTAGAGAACCAGAGAACAAGAATACATCATATTTAGTCCAGAGTATATCAAGAAAAACAGACAAATCCATGGGAATAAGCTAGTTAATAATATAACAAATCCTTAAATCTTAATCCTGAACAATGAAATACTAAACTCCTTATATGTTACCCGTAAAACCCATATTGTTATTATTAAAGAAGTAACAGAATTAATTCTAATTAAACAAAACTATTATTGAATACAATAATTCCAAGACATAAATTATCAATCTAGAGTCTTATTAACAAAAAAATAATAGAGACAGATAATTACATCACTCAAAGACAACTACAAACTTGACTCAAGACCAATGAATAGTTTATTGATTTAAATTAATCTTCATTGAACCATTTCATTTTATGATTGACATGCACATCAAGGCTCAGTTTGTTAGTTGACAAGCTATTAATTATAAATATGAATAAATTGATACAATGAAGATCACTGTACCTAAATAGCCGGTGAACTGAAGTCGATTGTTTTTATATAGTAGGTCAAGAATTATTTAAATCTAAAACTAATATTGGTTTATCATAAGATCATTATTTGATTATGTATGTATGTATTCCCGCGACTCTGTCCGTGTGGAACCTAATGTGAAGAAATAGTTAGTAATAAAATCATCTGAATATATTAAGTCCATTTACTTATCAACTTTTTTCTTGTACTTAAGTTGCATCATCATTAAAATTACAATAACTTTTGATAGAGTAAACCCATTTTAATGAAACCGAGACTAAATGTTAGTTGAGGATATGCTTCATGATTTTCTTAGTGAGTTTTTATCGTGAACACAGTACTTTAGCAGTGATGTGTGTTCAAACAATCAGACAGACTGACACATCTAAAAAACTATTGAAGTGTATTTTATTTCTAAGCCACCTGCAACAATTTTTTTCATAAAAATCTAAAAAGTACAGGCACGTTAGATTTACATTCTTATTATATGTATAGATAAATAGGACTTCAAATTTGTTTACTCCAAACACATTCACCACAATGACCTTGACCAGAGTTATATACCTATCTAGTCTTGAATTGCCATAAATTTACCAATATTACAATCACTATAGGTATAACTCATGTTAGATTTTGAGGTGTTGTATCTTCGAAAGGCTAGTAGTATTCCTTGCAAGACTAACAGTGTAGTCAGTTCGAAAAAAAGGTCTAATGTCAATAAAATTAAAACGGGACCTCATTGAAAATGCTCACATTTGAAAAAAAAATTGAAAACTTTATGACTGAAGTTCTGATGTAACAAAAACTTTAAAAAAATAGCAGAGTTGACAACCTCCTCCTTTTTTAAGTGAGTTATAACAGTCAAAAAATTATTTTATTCAATTTAGGCCCTAAGAAGGCGGTCATGAACATTACAGCTTCACCAGTTCAGAAAACAACCTAGTCACCAACAAGAACTGGCTAGAAACTCAATCTGGTTTATCTCTGCATGCTCTCTTTAAACTGAGACATGAAAATGATATACTTAACAGCTTCATGAATCCCCATTAAAGCTTGCATTCTTAATGTTATTTCATGGAGAATATTTTATAAGAAACAACTCGCCACTAGGTATCTCTATAGCTCATCAAATTCTATGCCATTCAATTGACAAACATAACATTTCCTATGTATATATATTTTTACAACGACAATACAATTGAATTCTGTTATAAGGAAATCAAAAGGACTGTTCATATTTCTTTGTAAAAACGGATAGTCATAATAACTAGTATGCAGTGTCTTTAACATACTTAACCAATACATAAGTAGCTACGGAATATTTATATTCATGTCAAAAATAAAACTAACTATGTTGAGAAAGACTTAGCACACATAAACATGTAGGTAAGTGGTTAGAAGTAACTAAACATGTTGTAAATCTATTTCAAATTACTTGTTTAACAGGCAAAATATAAATGGTTGTAGGAACTTGTTATTAGATCATTGTTACATGAAAACTAGATAGATAATAAATACACATAGCTATTTGTGATTTCTTTTGAGTGGAAAAAAAACTAATAAAGACTGAAGCATAATTGATACAAGAGGGGTTTCATTATATTACAGAGTATTTTGTTTGCAAAAGCTAGAATATCCTAAACAAAATGTTTTTGTGTGGATATTTTTACCTACTCAATCTGCTCAAATTACTGTTGGTTATTCTAACAAATATATTAGTTAAAAATAGCCTGTTAATTTCATAAAACAGCATTATTATAAAGCAGTATTCTTCATAAAGAAATCATATAACATACAACCATTTAGATTAATATCCTATGTAATGTTATAAACTAGCTTTTGCTCATGGCTTTGAATATGTTCATATAGATTTGATGTATCCTTTATACTGTCTTTGTGGATAAAGGGTACCTTGTGTCCTTTTCTGTACTCCTCAAAATGTACATACAAAATTTCATGATGATCAGTTGAGTAGTTGAGCCATGAAAGCATAAAAAACTAACTCATTTTCACATTTATAATATTAGTTAGGACAGAGGTTCCCAAAGTGTTTACAAAGTGAAGAGGGGCACTGTGAGACACTCTTCTTAACCTTTCTCTGGTAGCTTAACTTAGTTATTCGCGGGTACAAAGTAAAGACGCGCCATGAGACACTTCTCTTAACCTTTCTCCTATTGCTTAACTGAGATATTCACGAGTACAATGTAAACCATTAAATTCCATGCACACACAGATCTACGTTGTGGATGTTTTAATAGTTGTGCCTATGTAAATAGTATCATACCTAGCTAGGTTATTTTGTCATAACACAACTAAATGCCAAAGTTGAAAATGCACCACGGACTGAAAAAGTTTAGGAACCCTTGAGTTAGAATGTCATCGTAAACTTTTGACTATATTTACATATTAGCTATTTTAGTACAACCTAATTATTTACTAGAATAAATAGCAACACTGGGGGTTGCAACTGTGAAATGTCATACTCTTAAAACTATATGTAACAATGAAATAATCTGTAATCAGTTGATGCTTGTCTGCTATAGTTACTTATCTAATCATTTATTAAACAAAAACAAAAAAATGTTTTCTTCTGATATACATTAGACAATGTCCTTTATATTATCTATCAAAACGATTTCCTCTAAGAAAACACAAGACACTTGTATGAATTATAATAATTTCACAAAATGTTATTAAACAGATGATGATTTTAAGTAAATCCAACATCAAACATCATGAAAAACAAAACTGTATTTATATTTTTTGGACAAGAAAATAAATTGGTGAACATTAGTGCTCTAAAAACAAAGTTTATTTTAACTTTAAAATAAATGAAGGTATTGTGATAACTCTTCTTGTAGATAATGACCAAGCATCTAAGAAATAGGATTAAAAAAATTAGACAAATGTATCAAGTAATTTTTGTGTGATATGCAGACACCCATTATCATTTTAATTATATAGCAGATTTAGTTCAATCGATTACTAAGGATAATAAAAATTATAACTCAGAATTTACTTTCACCCTTACAAAAAGTATACAATAACATAAATTATATAAATAACTATTTTGGACAATTATTTATTTATTTCTAGATATTCAAAGATAGTAAATTTATTGTTAATAAACTAGCTGTGCCCGCAACTTCTTCCATGTCATATATAAAGTAATCTGAATGTATTTAGCCCATTTGCTTATCTACTTTTCTTTCACACATAAGTCGTGGTGTCATTAAAATTACAAGAACTTAAGATAGAGTGAACCGATTTTAATGAAACAAAGACTAAGATACTCCCGAGGATATACTTTATGATTTTCTTATATGTAGTTTTATTGTGAACCCAATACTTTAGCAGTCATGCGTGTTCATACACACAGACAGACAGACCAACAGACATTTCTAAAGATGATTGAAATGTATTCTATTACTTATTCCTAGACACCTGCAACAATTTTTTTCACGTAAATAAAAAAAGTACAGACACGTTAGATTTACATTTTTATTATATGTATAGATTTGCATGGTATAAAGAGATATTATCACCATAAATATGTATATTATTGAACAAGGAATATCCATATCAGCTATCTCTCTATTATTTCAAGTGTTGAACAGAAACAATTGAAAATGAAGTGTTTACTAAACAATTATTAGATAAATTAACTATAAGAAGTATTTATAACACATACTTTGAAAATTTAAATACACCTCTTTATAATATTACAACAAAACATAGTATATTGTGTACATGGATAAATAGTTGTAACCGATTGCCCCTTTGATATATTTGTACATTAGGTACGATTTAGGTAAGATTTCTTTTGAAGATTTGAAAGGACTATTTTTAAATACTAAAACAAAATCCCGGAAATTTTTAATCTTTAATTTTTATTCGAAATCCTTTTTTTTACATCTTAAAGGCTCTCCGTTCAAAATATATAGGAATTTGTAGAATTTTTTTGCAATTTCCATCTGCAAATTTGCAGTGCAATCTGTAGACAATAAGAGCCTGAAAATACTTACAGTTGATTGACGTACGAACAAACGATTGATAAACTACATTCCTAAGATGTTATATTACAAATAACAATATTTAGCAACCGAAGGAAAAATTTGTTAGCAAGAATACAATCACTATTCTCAAAACAGCTAGCATAAATTATTATCGAGTTTACTTGATTATATCATCTTAGTTGTAATTAGGAAACCCAAAAAATGTACTTGTATTGATTTTATTAGTAGCTAAATAAACGACTACCTAAATTTCTCCTGTCTGCTTTACACACAAAGTAATATATTCCGAAGCATTGCAAAATCGCCAACATGTCGAGAAATTCAATGCCGCGCAATATCGAGAATTAATAATATAACAACACTTACGTATACTGCCAATTGCAACAGCAGAAAACCAAAGAAGGAAGGTAGAATCCGACGTAAAAAAATTCCGTCGCCAGCCATTGTTTTTCACTATATGAACACGAATTTTACTAGAAGCAATGTATTATCATATCATAAAAGATACATTAGAAAGTACGCCTCGCAAAATGATCACAGAACGTGATCGTGCACTAAAATAAATACGAATCTGTCCGACGCACTTTCATACCCGTTCGACACGTTTACACAGAACAACGGACGATGATTAACTTGTCTTTGCGTAATGATCGAATATGACGTCTGACAATCTATGACAACAACCTATCAAACAAAATGGCGGACTTGATCTTTTTCATGGTCGAAGTACGGTTTTCTGATTTAATATCTGGCAGCCCAGTGCTCACCATCATCAATATTATCAGCTAATACAAAAACCTAAGAGTAGAACAATTAGAAACAGGGCGTGCCACGCCACCTTTATATAGCACCCGGTGAAACATTTCGTAAGTTGTATAATTTATTGTGTTCGTAACGTATAAAAAAATTATCTACTCTCCCTTATCACTTAAATAATTACGTGTTATAGAATGACCTGGTTTTATACAATCATAATTATAGATTGACAACAAATCTAAAAATCAATACTATGATATAAAATATCATAAAAATACACTTCCTACATGAAATTTTAAAAATCGAATAATTTCAATTTGACTATACCTAACATTTCTAGCTCAAATACTTAAAAAAGTTAGATGGAGAAAGATCATGATTTTGTATGCATTAATTTCAGTTTGCAAAAAACACAGAAGAAGTGAAGAAAGCGTGTAAGAAATAGCCTATGTGATAGCCTAGACTGACTTGAAGAGCACATTAGTAAAACTCGGAGTGCGTAAAATAGACTGTTTTATTTTAACTCCATGTATAATATTTTTATTTTTTTTTAACTTTATTTTTGGCAAACAATCTTTTAGATTATTACTGCCATTGTCGATTTTCGAGTACTTAATAGTATTATAAGTTCTTCTTCCATTCCATTTTAGGCAAACAGTCTTCTAGTAGACTATTACTGCCTATTGTCAAGTGAGTATCGATATTACAAGTTTCTTGATATAATTTCAATGAACTAAAAAGATGGTGGCCATCTTGTTAGAACTTTCCATGGAGTATTTGTGGCATCTTAGAATTCATGGTCCGTGGCATTATTTTCCATTCACTTCACTTATGCACAATAGACAAACTATATTACATAAACCACCACCAATTTTACACAATATAGAGTCAATTACACTAAATTATGAATCTATATATATATTAGAGATTCCCACCTATATATTGACTCATCACGATATCTCTGGAACTATAAGGCGTAGCGACTTGAAATATGGTAGGAATATTCCTTTCGCCGAGTAGAGGTCAGCTAAGAACGGATTTTACGAAATTCCACCCACAAGGGGGGTTGCGGGGGGGTAATCAGGGCGGGACAACGTCAGCCGGGCTCGCTAGTAAAATATAAAATCCACTACATGACAGACCAAAATCCCGCCAAAAACACCATGTAGAATATTTATAGTAACAATAGATCTTTCAATTGTTTGAATTCGATTTACAATAAATTTAAACGTTTCGGCCAGTCTGCCAATAAGAATGACATACTCGAGGCATAGAGCTACAAGCGTTAGTAAATAATATAAAATAAATATTTAGAATCCAGTATCCAGTTCACTGAGTGTAATACTGCCATATTATTTACTGATTTCGTTTAAATTATTTATTACTAGCAGGCCCGACAGACGTTGTCCCGCCCTAATTATAAAAAAATCCTTGACAAATTGTATACCAAAACCTTCTTCATAAATTCCTCTACCCACTGGTGAAAACCGTGAACACGCATGAAAATCCGTTCAGTAGCTTTTGAGTTTATCACGAACAGACAGACGCGGTAGGGGACTTTGTTTTATACTATGTAATGATGAAACATTTCATTAATTAAGATAGTTGCTGTATTGCACTTCATCACAGAAATCACATACATAAAGTGCCGAACCAGAAGTAGGGAAAGTATCAAAACTCATTTTTTCGGGAGAAACTGTTTTTATCCACATATTTTCTTTTGTTGCTGTAATTATTTGCCCTACTTTAATATTTATTTTGTATTTATCCTAATCCTTTCTATGTTGTATTTATTGTTTTATAATTTTGTATACCCATTTTTTGACAAGACATTCGTAAATTAACCTTTAAGATAATATATAAATATAGGCAAACCGAGGAGTCAGTCTTTTATTCTACTGTAATATAAGGAACACGCCATCCTACATGTGGGGTGGACGCTAACTCATTATGGAAATTGATAGTTTTATGTCTTCCTATAACCAATTATACGCTATGCAGCGAATAGCCATTTCGCAAGGAATTTATAAGTAAACAACTGGATGAGCACCTTACACCAAATATGTGCCAAGAGGGAGGTACCACCTTAACCGCTGCGTCTCTTTCTAACAAGGGTGACAATAATTGTTGACTTATAAATTCCTTGCCATCTCGTTACACAGCAAATAACCGTTTCGTAATTTTGACATTGTATCTACATCTTCTAGTTGACGTTAGGGCTCTTCATCATTACATAGTATAAAACAAAGTCCTCTACCGCGTCTGTCTGTTCGCGATAAACTCAAAAACTACTGAACGGATCTTCATGCAGTTTTCACCAGTGCATAAAGTGATTCATGAGGAACATTTTGGTATATAATTTGTCAAGGATTGTTTTATAATCAGGGCGGGACAACGTCTGCCGGGCCCGATAGTATTTTTATAAAAATCGGATTTTCGATATATCGATATTTTAAAAAATATCAATATCCGCGTATCGTATATTGAAAAAAAAAATAAAAAACAATGTGTAGAGTCCCTCCGCGCGGAAGAAATGAAACTTCGTAATGTGGAAATGAAAATAGGAAAGGGTAGAAATTGATTTTTAGTGAAATCATATTGTTTCTTTGAGATAAACTTTATTAACATTGCTTACAATTCACAATTGATCGCATCTTTTATATCATTTTCGAGTGGAGAAATATCTTTGGCGTTTCGTAGCCTCGAGGGTTCGTGTTGGGTGTGGAGCTAAATGAAATACAGAAGGCGTTCTGCTGACTGTCCTTTATGCGAATATCTTGTTACATATCATATCACACTGTTATACAAATATAATGTATATTGCCTTACATTACGTACCTACGCGTCCCGGGTGATAGTAACAGATGTCTGGGTAGCGCGTTGGTTTTTTTACATATTTAGGCACCCAGTTACAAGTATTTTGGGTGCCTTATTTGCTTGTTGCCTTATGTGCTCTAATATTTATTATGTGTTACTATTTATTATGTGTTACTATTTATTACTAATGATATTAAATTAAGAAAGGGCGGAACGCCACATATCCAAATCTATAACATTTACAATGGGATTATGATAAGTAAAATAAGATAAGAAATGTTTGATTATTTTTCTCGCTCTGTCCCTTTCCATTCCCCCTCCTCCGGAGCGTTGAACGTTTAACGCAACAGTGCTTTCATACCCCCGCCATTGAAGATTAAAGAGAGTATTTTAAATATGAAGATGGACAGATATAAGAGTAGAGGAGACCGAAAAAGGTATGGAAAAAGTGTGTGAAAAACTACATGTGTATATGTAATTCTGAGATGATATCTAACAGAGGAGACAGGAAAAGGAAAAAATGTTGTATCGACTCAACCTACGTGAAATAAGGGTAAGAAGGTGATGACGTATATAATAAAAAAAATCGACTGGCGATATCCATATTTTAATATCGAGATACCGATATATCACCAAAAAAATATTGTAAATAATATCGATGTTTAAAAATAAAAATATAGATATTTTATCACAGTCCTAATTGACGTTAGTTTGACAGTTGACACAGGTATCTTATTTGTTGTTGTAGATGTATATATAATATTTAGTTTCAGAATTTAGAATTATCTTCGACACAGTAAATATCGAATAAAGTAATATTTTTATGGGGTTCAGAAACAGATTCCATTTTTTTTAAACTGTTATGAAGTAATAATAATAATCATTTAGCATGAAAACGAAATATAAATGGAAAGGTTTTAGTTATTTGTTTTATACAAAAAACATTTCAATATAACAATATAATCTTTTATTTGATAATGGAGGGCAGAAGATTGCATAGAAGTGTTTATCCAACGGCGAAGCAAAAAAAGATACTTATAGAAATGGTAGCTAAATATCCTGATTTAGTATCGTGCAAAGTTAGACAAGGTTTTAACTATACAGATGCACATAAACTATGGCAAAATATAGCTACAGAGTGTAATGCAATACCTGGTGCAAGAAAAACTTGGAAACAGTGGAAAAAGGTTTGTAATTTTATATTAACATTATTCAATTTATTGGATCTTTAAATTTTTACAAGTGGCACCATTGTATTGAATTAAATTAATTAACAACAATAGGTTTTATATAACAATTGATAGGTACAGATCATGCAAGGTGGTTGTTATTGAAAGACTCAAGTATATTTAACTTAATAAATTGATTACGTGTGTAATATTCGTAAATTCCATGACTACAAGTTGATGTTTTAGTAAGTAATTGGTTTTAAAACCTGATGATATACAAAAGTATAAGAAGATCATGATAACATCCTTAGGGTTAACAAAAATATATTTGAAAACAAATTTGATTGATTACATTATGATACATAAATATTATTACATAAGAAAACATTAATAGATAACAACATCAAATGCTGAATAAACAGAACAATGATTATTAACATGCCCATAGTATTTATTGAAAGTTAATATTTTTAAAGAAATTTATTGGTGACATAAACAAATATCAAACTTTTTAGTTATTAACAGATAAAAATGTAGAAAGAGCAGAATAATATAATGGCATATAAAACACTCTCAAAATTAATCTAATGAATTTTAAATTTCAAAACAAATTTTCCTAAAAAAACAAACATTTATTACATTAACAAGATATAGATACTAAATACAATAGGCAGAACAGTAATTATTAAAACAGCTTAAGAATTAAGTAAATTAGTTTTACACTGTGCCTGTATGCTAATTTATGAAATAGAGAAAATCATGAAATTTTTGATAGTACTTTCAATATTTGTAATTAACCTTCCTATATAACATTTATATAGTCCAAAACAATACTTAACTTTGTTCAAATTATTATATTTCCTAAAATTATACAAGTCTATAATTTTTCTACAGACTAAGTGACAAATTTAATACATATAATGATTTTATATTAATTAATTGTCTTAGGGATACTTTATATATTGTCTAAATATTTGAATCGGTGTATCCATTCTAATTCGCATATTATCTTTTATAATTATAAAAAAATATCAACCCATAAATAATGCACATATGATTTCTATATAAAACAACACAATTTTTGTATGCTATAAAATATTTTCAGACCTGGCAAGATATCCGTTCAAAAATAAAGAGGCGGCATTCATCGAATGACCTACCAGCTTCATTAGTAATACTTTCACAAGCGGAAAGGGATGCATTAGGATTTACAAATGAACAAACGAATGCTAATTACCAAACTGAGGAAGAGACAGAGTTTGTTACATTACCACAAGATAACACCCACGAGAATATAAACAATGAAGTGAATTCTGTAGCGTCATATAGTGAAGCGGAATCATTATCAGAAGAAAAATTATTCCCAGAAAATAAAATACAAAAATTAAAGAACTCATTAAGGAGAAAGACTGAACAATCAAATAATTGTTTTTTCAATTGTGATGTATTATCAGTACAGGAACAAAGAAAGTTGCAGTTAAAGGAGGACTACATTAATTTTAAAAAAGATTACTTGAGAGAAAAATTGAAATTAATGAAAGAACAGACTGAAGCATTGAAAGATATTGCTAGGGAATTGGCCAAGTAATTTAATTAGATTATTTAATTAACAGACTATTGTTTCAATAGAAAAGTTAGCTTTTGAGATGTGCCCTTAAGTTGTATAACTTATTTCTCACAGAAAATATAGGTAAGATCTTCGGAAATTGTAGAAATTAATTTGAAAATACAATTTGTCTATGCTTGGGTCTGGTATTATCATCATATCTTACAAAAGAGTATTTATTTATTTTTTGCTATTTCCTTTTTAAATAAGTTGCGGGATATTTTAGATAAATTACCAATAAATATGGTAATTGAAAGGAAAATAATAGATAAAAAATACTAATACAATTATATGGTATATCAATTTTGAAATTATATTCTGTAAAATAGCAAATAAGACCTTTTTCCTTAAAAACAGCTAATTGTATAGAAAGGAAAACACCTAGTTGCAATCTCAACTTGTTAACATAGGTCAATGTCATTAGTCGACACCTTAAAGATTAATATGTGTTGTATAGTATTATTATATTGTGTAAAACAGTGAGCAGTTTGTGTACAAATTACAGATCATTAAATGTGGAAAGCTTTTTCTTTAATTAACAATATGAAGACAATTGTAATAACAATAAGTTATTTTGAAGTGTAAAAAGTATTGCTAAAATACTGCTATGTTTTTAATTATTTCTACTTATACCAGTTTTTCTTCTGCCTGTTGAATTGTAGTTGTAATGTAAAACAAAGAATTCGAACTGCTGGATACTGTGCATGCTGTTGCATATCTGACTTGTATTTTATTTAAAAATATAAATAAATGTAAATAGTTGTTTTACGTAAAAAATATTTTTTAATATCTTAAAATAATGTTTATACACTCAATTAACTAGGTGTATATTGATATATACACCTAGTATATTGACGGTTAAGAACTCATAGTGTCTATCTCAGTTTTTTACGTTTTTCACTTTTTAATTGTAAATAGCCAAATTTTACTCTAATGCTAAGACATATATTTCAGCATATTTTTTCTATTTTTAAATATATAAACAGTACAAGTATCTTTCATTCAAAGTAGAGAAAAGTATTTCTTTATCTCCTGTAAAGTTAACTTTCTTCTACTACTCTATTACTAATGATTCTTAACCATCGATATGTACGAGTGAAACACGTATTTGTTTTCAGTATCATTCATCTATGAAATTACTATTTTAAACCTGATCGACCTATATAGAACTATAATGTAAGAACTTAGAACTGTTATTAAACAGAAAACAAAGTAACACGTTTACCGAAAAATTTAGTACTACATAAAAATCGTTTTTGATAATGTATGTATTTTACGTAATTTTGACCTACTAACGATAAGACTGTTACAGAAAATATTACTAGTATTTAATTTAATTACATGACCATGGGAGTAATGTATTAACAATTGTATAAATAAAACTTTGAAAGCAAAATAAAAATAGGGTCTATGAAAAGTTTCGAACGTACATAATTTAGATGTAGTTTTTACTACATACAAATATGGTTTATTTGTAATTATCTATGGTAGTAGGTGTTCTATGGTTACAATAGCCTTATATAGTCTGTGTATAATCATAGTCTGTTGTAATTAGTGATGGCAACAGTCCAAAAAATATCGATATTACGACATGATGGTTTGAATATCGCACCAAGGAATTTATATTGTTTACTTATTACAGACTCAGTCGTGCAGTAGGGATGCTTAACCGAAAAAACATCTATTTTTTCATTAAATATCAACGTGTTTTTTAGCAACCAGTCTTCTAGTAGTATATTACTTCCATTATCGAGTAGGTAATTATCTTGCGATCATTGTAGTGATCAAGATGACAAGATGGTGGCTGTCTTGTTAGAACTTTTTAGGGAGTTTTTGTGGCATGTCAGAATCTGTGTTCCGTGGTATTATATCCGATCCTTTTTACTTGTGCACAATAACCAAACTATATTACATGAAACACCACCAATATTACACAATATAGAGCCAAATAACACAAAGTTATGAAAAAATATAAATACCACTATGTACATGACATTCCAAGACCCCGCCAAAAACTTCCTTATCAAAATGTTACATTTAATAGTTTCGATATATCGAAAAAGAGTTCATATTTCATTAGGTTTTCTTCTATAGGTTCATTTCTGTAAGTGGTAGAGCCACGCTGAAGCTATTACTGGTTTCAGTATGAATGGGTCGGCTCGCCCGGGGTAGTACCACCCTCTTACAGAAAACCGACGTGAAGTAACAGTACTTGCATTGTTGCGTTTCGTTCGGTCATTGAGAGCCGAATACCCAATTCCCCTCCTCCTCCCCACTCCTCCTTCTCCCAAACACAGGCTGGCAACGCACTTGCGACTCTTCTGGTGTTGCAGGTGTCTATGGACGGCGGTGATCACATAAAATCAGGTGACCCACCTGTTCGTTTGCCTCCTATGATATAAAAAAAAAATACTAGATGCTAAGAGAAGGAAATATAATAAATATTTCTATTAAGAACTAAAAATACGATCAGTATTAAGACAAGTACTATTTTTTTATATGTAATTCTCGACGCGTCTTATTTAAATCTTCCATAAATACTATACTCGTGGGCATATTTAGCAGAAAGCAAAAGTAAAAAGGTAGAACAACACAGGTAGTCCGGTGAAGCTCGTAAGCCCTTACTAGGTAAATAGCGTGGTCAGTTCGAAAAAAAAAAGAACAACAGAACAATATTTCACACTGTCCATATATGTATACTAGTACTCTGTAATTTGAAAAAAGCAGATTCTGAGTAGAATTTTACTTACGAATTTCATTTCTTTTTAGCTATTCGTAAATATGTTTGATACGTAGTGTATGAAATTCTGCAGGTTTTTGTTGATTTATGAAAAATATTATTGCGTGAATTTGATGTTTCAGTGAAATGCTGGAGTTCAGTGTTTCTAGGGCGTCTAAAAATGTAATTTTAATTGAAAAGGGTTACACTTACAATGAAGTGGCTCAGACAGCAAGTCTAGGATAAGATAGTTGAGTAAACGTCCGATGCTTCGAATAAAATACATCGTTTTTTATACCAATAGTGAATGTACCGATGCTCTCTGAATTTGGCCCCACTCTTTTAGATTTTTGTTTTTTGAAGTGAAACTTCTTTATCGGTGTTGGAAAAAATTTACCGTCACATTTTTCTGTTACCATTTTTTGTATTTATGTAATAAAATCCCTTTTCACTCTTTTTTTTTTTTTAAGTTGCATATAGATCATTTTGCGAAAAATAAACTCCTTAAATTTTTTTCTCTTCTTTCGTGTTTACACTACTACACACACATTTTTTTTTATTTTTTTTAATTATTTGTTCGTTAATGTTCGAATGTAAAAATTGTTTGTTTGTTTATCGGTTAGGTTAGGTTAGACTTGCGAAAAAGGATAACGCGAGCCAGCCGCGGTAGAGGTCAGCGAGCGCGTTGTATTGCATACGAAAGTATCCACTTATTATTAATTTTAAGTGTTGGTTAGTTTAGGTTAGACTTGCGAAAAAGGATAACGCGAGCCGGCCGAGGTGTAATCAGTACAAAATAGGAAAAGGCAATTTTTACATTCGAACATTAACGAACAAATAATTAAAAATAAAAAAATTTTTTTTTTTATTTTTTTCCACTTATAAGTGAAAATTTTTTTTTACCTTTTTTTTTTCAAAAAAATTTTTTTTAAAAATAAAAAAAAAAAAACCCTTCCTTTCTTTATGACAAACAATTTCATTAATATATTAAAAAAAAAATTTAAATTAAATAAATTTTAAACAAAAGGATTTTATTATCATAGACATGAATACAAAAAAGATGGCGCGTAACCGAAAAATGTGACGGTAAATTTTTTCCAACGCCGATAAAGAAGTTTCACTTCAAAAAAATCCAAAAATCAAAAAGAGTAGGGCCAAATTCAGTGAGCCATGTACCGATATACTGTATACAAACAACGATGTATTTTTAATATCGATATATATCAAACAACCCTATCGTACAGATAATATAACACTTGGAGTAAAATTTTGTAAACATTAGTCACATATGTATTGTATTTTGTAGATTCGTAATTTCTTATTATTTATTTCCTACGATTTACATAAAATATTAGCTCTTCCACTTTTACAATGTCTACAAAATATATTAATTTTGTATCACCAACATCCGCTACATCGTATCAAAGCCTCGATCGAAAATTGTTAAATGGTGAGGAAGCAGCAAAATTGTATTTAGAAGAAATCAAAGAAATTAAAAATACTATAAATGTCAAAAATGATTACTGTAACTATGATCCAAATAACGTGAAAAGCACAACAAAAGTAGTAAATAACGAATTGCCAGATAATAATTTATTTATCATAGTTCAAAACAATGATGTGAATGCATTGAGGGATATTTTGAATACCTGTCCAGATAAAGTAAATATATTAGATGAATACGGATGGAGTTTACTAAT